>JAPYKE020000151.1:3447500-4047500 GCA_028554795.2 Sinohyriopsis cumingii
TTAATGTTATTTACTTTGATGATGTGTGCTAAGCAAAATCAGCAGATGAGTAATTCATCATTGTTTTAAAGGCACGCCTACATGATTGATTGTAAATATACCACACAAAACTTTGAATGCTGTAGAATAGGATTATTGATAGCCGTTACACGGTATGGCAGATACATATTATGTATTCATAATTTTTAGTACATATCAGTAGAGGATATATACTATGATATCACATACTATTTTCTGCCGACTGAATTTAAGAAATACCAAGATATACATAACGGGAGAAAATTTTACTGATTGTTGCTTATGTAAATTTGACAAAATTTACTGAAATATCTAGTCGCGGTGTCATTCTTCCAAATAGGCGGAGTGCTAAAACGTTAAGGATTAAACAACCGTATAGATTCAATGCATAACGCAGATTCATGAAAGAGACCAAACAAATGGTATCTGCGTTTTCAAATACAAATCCAACATATACTGAAACATTACTAATTTTAGAAATTATCTCTGAAATGGAACGATGTAAATATGGCCATTATGTAGAAAAGGCAAACATACATATCATCTGTGTGCACTCAGGACATTGTGTTGTCAAGCAAAATTCATGGCAAATAAGTATCTAGCATAGTGTTACCGCAGCAAAACACATTGTTCAATGCTGTTCACTGTATAGACTGGGTAATGAAACAGAAGTGTCATCATACTTAACAACTTAGGAATGAGGGGAGTTTCTTTACTGTTAAACTATCACCTGTTCCCTTCAGAAGAAATTTGTCTTAAGTATAAAGAAAATCAAACCGTTTATGCATATCACAATCTGTCGTCATATACGGACTGACATTAAACATCTTGAGTTTTTCAGACAAACCGTTGTCGATATTTATTTACATGCACGTAATTGTGGATATGTTCCTGTCGACAATCCTGGCGTATTATCCCAATTGTGTTGTAGTATGTACATAACGGACTCTAACTCGATATAATTTTAGTGTAATAACCTAGTAGAGTTTATCATGAACAACAACATACAAAGGACAATAATCTGTGTTTAAGAACACTTCTTAATGGACAATGACTGTATAATGTTTTGGTACAATCAATCAGGATAATAACCCTGTGACTGTTTCAGTATGTACCATCAGGATAATAACCCCATGACTGTTTCAGTATGTACTACCAGGATAATAACCCCATGACTGCTTCAGTATGTACCATCAGGATAATGACCCCATGACTGTTTCAGTATGTACTATCAGGATAACAACCCCAGGACTGTTTCGGTATGTACTATCAGGATAATAACCCCATGACTGTTTCACTATGTACTATCAGGATAATAACCCCATGACTGTTTCAGTATGTACTATCAGAGATAATAACCACAGGACTGTTTCAGTAAGTACTATCAGGATAATAACCACAAGACTGTTTCAGTATGTACTATCAGGATAATAACCACAGGACTGTTTCAGTACGTACTATCGGGATAATAACCCCATGACTGTTTCAGTACGTACTATCAGGATAATAACCACAGGACTGTTTCAGTATGTACTATCAGGATAATAACCCCATGACTGTTGCAGTATGTACTATCAGGATAATAACCCCAGGACCGTTTCAGTACGTACTATCAGGATAATAACCCCATGACTGTTTCAGTACGTACTATCAGGATAATAACCCCAGGACTGTTTCAGTATGTACTATCAGGATAATAACCCCATGACTGTTTCAGTATGTACTATCAGGATAATAACCCCAGGACTGTATCAGTATGTACTATCAGAGATAAAAAAACCACATCACTGTTTCAGTATGTACTATTATGATAATAACCACATGACTGTTTCAGTATGTACTATCAGGGATAAAAACCACATGACTGTTTCAGTATGTACTATCAGAGATAAAAACCACATGACTGTTTCAGTATGTACTATCAGAGATAAAAACCACATGACTGTTTCAGTGTGTACTATCAGGATAATAACCCCATGACTGTTTCAGTATGTACTATCAGGATAATAACCACATGGCTGTTTCAGTATGTACTATCAGGATAATAACCACATGACTGTTTCAGTATGTACTATCAGGATAATAACCACAGGACTGTTTCAGTATGTACTATCAGAGATAAAAAAAACATGACTGTTTCAGTATGTACTATCAGGATAATAACCACATGACTGTTTCAGTATGTACTATCAGAGATAAAAACCACATGACTGTTTCAGTATGTACTATCAGGATAATAACCACAGGACTGATTCAATATGTACTATCAGGATAATAACCCCATGACTGTTTCAGTATTTACTATCAGGATAATAACCCCATGTCTATCTTAGTATGCACTATCAGAGATAAACAAAACATGACTGTTTCAGTATGTACTATCAGGATAATAACCCCATGACTGCTTCAGTATGTACTATCAGGATAATAACCCCATGACTGTTTCAGTATGTACTATCAGGATAATAACCACACGACTGTTTCAATATGTACTATCAGGATGATAACCCCATGACTGTTTCAGTATGTGCTATCAGGATAATAACCACAGGACTGTTTCAGCATGTACTATCAGGATAATAACCAGAGGACTGTTTCAGTATGTACTATCAGGATAATAACCACAGGACTGTTTCAGTGTGTACTATCAGAGATAAAAAAAACATGACTGTTTCAGTATGTACTATCAGGATAATAACCCCATGACTGTTTCAGTATGTACTATCAGGATAATAACCCCATGACTGTTTCAGTATGTACTATCAGGATAATGACCCCATGACTGTTTCAGTATGTACTATCAGGATAATAAGCACAGGACTGATTCAATATGTACTATCAGGATAATAACCCCATGACTGTTTCAGTATGTAGTATCAGGATAATAACCCCATGTCTATCTTAGTATGCACTATCAGAGATAAACAAAACATGACTGTTTCAGTATGTACTATCAGGATAATAACCCCATGACTGCTTCAGTATGTACTATCAGGATAATAACCCCATGACTGTTTCAGTATGTACTATCAGGATAATAACCACACGACTGTTTCAATATGTACTATCAGGATGATAACCCCATGACTGTTTCAGTATGTGCTATCAGGATAATAACCACAGGACTGTTTCAGTATGTATTATCAGGATAATAACCACAGGACTGTTTCAGTATGTACTATCAGAGATAAAAACCACATGACTGTTTCAGTATGTACTATCAGGATAATAACCCCATGACTGTTTCAGTATGTACTATCAGAATAATAACCACAGGACTGTTTCAGTATGTACTATCAGGATAATAACCACAGGACTGTTTCAGTATGTACTATCAGGATAATAACCCCATGACTGTTTCAGTATGTACTATCAGGATAATAACCACAGGACTGTTTCAGTATGTACTATCAGGATAATAACCCCATGACTGTTTCAGTATGTACTATCAGGATAATAACCACAGGACTGTTTCAGTATGTACTATCAGGATAATAACCACAGGACTGTTTCAGTATGTACTATCAGAGATAAAAAAAACATGACTGTTTCAGTATGTACTATCAGGATAATAACCCCATGACTGTTTCAGTATGTACTATCAGGATAATAACCACAGGACTGTTTCAGTATGTACTATCAGGATAATAGCCCCATGACTGTTTCAGTATGTACTATCAGGATAATAACCACAGGACTGTTTCAGTATGTACTATCAGGATAATAACCACAGGACTGTTTCAGTATGTACTATCAGGATAATAACCACAGGACTGTTTCAGTATGTACTATCAGGATAATAACCACAGGACTGTTTCAGTATGTACTATCAGAATAATAACCACAGGACTGTTTCAGTATGTACTATCAGGATAATAACCACAGGACTGTTTCAGTATGTACTATCAGAGATAAAAAAAACATGACTGTTTCAGTATGTACTATCAGGATAATAACCCCATGACTGTTTCAGTATGTACTATCAGGATAATAACCACAGGACTGTTTCAGTATGTACTATCAGGATAATAACCCCATGACTGTTTCAGTATGTACTATCAGGATAATAACCACATGACTGTTTCAGTATGTACTATCAGGATAATGACCACATGACTGTTTCAGTATGTACTATCAGGATAATAACCACATGACTGTTTCAGTATGTACTATCAGAGATAAAAAAACATGACTGTTTCGGTATGTACTATCAGGATAATAACCTCATGACTGTTTCAGTATGTACTATCAGGATAATAACCACAGGACTGTTTCAGTATGTACTATCAGGATAATAACCACAGGACTGTTTCAGTATGTACTATCAGGATAATAACCACATGACTGTTTCAGTATGTACTATCAGAGATAAAAAAAACATGACTGTTTCAGTATGTACTATCAGGATAATAACCCCATGACTGTTTCAGTATGTACTATCAGGATAATAACCACATGACTGTTTCAGTATGTACTATCAGGATAATAACCCCATGACTGTTTCAGGATGTACTATCAGGATAATAACCACATGACTGTTTCAGTATGTACTACCAGGATAATAACCACATGACTGTTTCAATATGTACTATCAGGATGATAACCCCATGACTGTTTCAGTATGTGCTATCAGGATAATAACCACAGGACTGTTTCAGCATGTACTATCAGAGATAAAAAAAACATGACTGTTTCAGTATGTACTATCGGGATAATAACCACACGACTGTTTCAATATGTACTATCAGGATGATAACCCCATGACTGTTTCAGTATGTGCTATCAGGATAATAACCACAGGACTGTTTCAGCATGTACTATCAGGATAATAACCACAGGACTGTTTCAGTATGTTCTATCAGGACAATAACCACAGGACTGTTTCAGTATGTACCATCATTGATAATAACTCTGTTTAAATAAAAATCATTATATATAATAGCATGAGACGTTTTACCATCAGGATAATAACCAGAGAGTGTTTTAGTGCAAATAATCAGGGATTGTAATTCAAGGTCGTTTTAGTACAAATGATCATGATAACAAGCTGAGTGTTTTAGTACAAGCCATCTAGAATACTAAACTTAGAGTTGACTACAATCCAGCCGGGATACTGACCGTATACTGTTTTATTACAAACCAGCAGGGATAATAAAACTATATTGTTTTAGTAGATACCATCAAGGGTAATAATATTATAGTGGTTAGTACAATCATCAAGGGTTATTACCTGCGTGTGTTTTAGTACAAACCATAGTGGACAATAGCCTGCAAATAGGCTAAACTTTAAGTGTGGTACTTACAATTAAGAATTAATCACTGGAGTTTATATCCATCAATGGAAGACAATCAGTCGAATAATGTCAATTATATCCACAACTGTCTGTCAAATGGGAAAAGGGACTAACTAAAAATGAAAGTGACCATTTAGCCCATTTTTATTCTAACGAAACTCAGATACTCAATGCAATTCAGAATTAGGTAATAATGCATAGACAATAAAAAAAAACAAAATGAACAACACAAATATGTAAAATAGCTGACTGATTTGAATGTATTGTTTATTCATATTCATATTGTGCAATATATAATATTCGCTTTAACATATGACAAGTATTCATTGTTATATTATATGCAAAATAAAATATGTTTATGTCAGAATGTATGTATATAGTCTGAAAGAAAATTTTAGCAGGCAATGTATTCATCATGGCATTTTCAAAATTACTATTTTCGTATTGTTATTTCCTATTAATATGATCATATATTTCATTCCTATTCAATTCAAATGCACAAAATCTAAGTTGTTGTTAAAGCGTTTGACGCAATATAATATATGATGACATTCTCAGTATTCACATATAATTTGCCAGCTTAACCCAAGTCACTGTCACCGTAGTATTTTAACTGTTTCTTTACATCATGTACAAACTATCCACAAATGTTTGTCCTGGTCTGTGATGTAGAATATATGTTATAGTGTAGATACAGAAACGTGTTTCTTTCAGTCATGGTGACATTGTATGTTAACCGTGTTCCCATTAACTTAAAGGACGTCATCCTTATCACAAATGCAAGATATCTATAATGTTAGTTTGGCAGAAGTATGGCAGACGTATGTGCAGTGTAAGTGAGGATGTCATCTATAGTTAATGGACCTAAATGTTCAGAGCAAAATATGTACCGCCTATACGTGGGTGCAAAGAACTACGGTACGTTCCGAAACATAGATTCAATTATCACTCAATTAACTGTCAAAATACCATATTCGGCTAAATATGGTTAAAACCCTGCCATCAAATAATGCACAAAATATTAAAATATGTACAACAAATATGTGAGCCTGCAGTATCATTAATGTAACGAACGATAATCGAAGGTAAAATGTGAACTCAACAATGGAAGGTCGCCTTTTAACAGCATCGACCATCCACAGTTAACTTAGATTTCTATCCTCCATCATAGCTCATTTGTTGATATCACAAAAAAGCTATAAACAACATTCAAGAGAATGTCTCATAATCTTGCATATTGACAGATGCAGACTTTAAAATAATACTACAGATATTAGTTCATCCCAAGTATAACAATCTACTGGAACTTTATACATGTTGACATTGTTAAAATGGCATTATTTCATCATTAACATCATCATCCACTGAAACTTTATACACGCTGGCATTGTAACATTTCCATTAGTTCATCCTCTACAGCATCGTCTACGGTAACTCATATAACAATATTAGTACAACCATATAATCACATAAGATCAATATTCTGATGTATACATTTACATTTTGTAGAAAAACACATCAACAGCTCTAAAGTCCAGTCAATACAAAATGAGTTTTGGATCGTTTCATCAGCCCAAGTCTTATTTACTTTGCTAGTAGATAAAATATGAATATTAGATCATTGCTAGGCTCCCGTGGTTTAACTTCCATTGCTAGCTCAAATAAGATGGGTTTTAGATCATTTTTACAGTCTCCTTCATTATTTACTTTATTTGTGAACACAATACCAGTTTTGGATCACTTTAAATACCTTCCCCACCACAGTTGTTTCTTTCACTAGCTACTACAAGATGGATTTTGGAGCATTTCAACACTGAAGATAAATTTAGTTGATACATAAAACGATATTCATATTTCACCACTTCTTTGCTCTATGACACTATGCGAATAATCCAGGTGTATGCATATTTAATGCATGAGGTATATTCGGTTTGCGATTTATTTGTACAAGTTCATGATCCGAACAGATAGACAGCAAATACAAGGCCACCTAAATTCCTTAAAACAAGACCAGTATCAAGAATATCTCTGTCATCCACATCACTATCACGATTTCTAAAGGTGTGTTTACTTCCAAGCGCATGTCATCCAATAGTATCAGGATCTCCCCAGGATGTGTTAACTTACCACCTAAACAACACTCTGTCTACAGTAAATATAAGGATTAATCCAGAGTGTATTTACTTTCTACCGAAAGTATAAACAACACTCTGTCTACAGTAATATAAGGATTTATCCAGCGTGAGTTTACTTCCTACCAAAATGCAAACAACACTGTGTATACAGTAATAGAAGGATTTATTCAGAGTGAGTTTACTTTCAACCTGAAGTGTAAACAACACTGTGTCTACAGTAATATAATGATTTATCCAGAGTGAGTTTACTTTCTACCAAAAGTGTAAACAAAACTCTGTATACGGTAATATAAGGATGTATCCAGAGTGAGTTTACTTTCAACCTAAAGTGTAAACAACACTGTGTCTACAGTAATATAAGGATTTATCCAGAGTGAGTTTACCTTCTACCTAAAGTGTAAACAATATTCTGTCTACGGTAATATATGGATTTATCCAGAATGTGCTTACTTTCTTCCTAAGTGTAAACAACACTCTGTCTTCAGTAATATAGGGATTTACCCAGAGTGAATTTACTTTCTACCTTAAATATAAACAGCTATGTCTTCAACGACACTATTTACTGCCGCCTTAAATTTGGCATTGAGATCTGAATCCCATCGCAAAATCAGCTACGCATAAAGGCAGAACCATTGTAATATAATGTTTGGCCATATGTATAAAGGCAGAAGCATTGTAATATAATGTTTGGCGAAATGTATAAAGGCAGAACCATTGTAAGGTAATGTTTGGCCATATGTATAAAGGCAGAACCATTGTAATATAATGTTTGGTCATATTTATAAAGACAGAACCATTGTAATGTAATGTTTGGCCATATGTATAAAGACAGAACCATTGTAATGTAATGTTTGGCCATATTTATAAAGACAGAACCATTGTAATGTAATGTTTGGCCATATGTATAAAGGCAGAACCATTGTAATGTAATGTTTGGCCATATTTATAAAGACAGAACCATTGTAATGTAATGTTTGGCCAGTCTGATTTGCAACTGGTCATCGCAATATACATAATGAATTTTCCATAATTAGGGCCTGATGTTCATATGGTATTGATGCTACTTGTAGAAGAGGAACATCATTACCATCACTTATCAGTGTAATGATCTGGAGAGGAAGGATGATGTACATCTGTGTACAAGATTCTAGCAGAAGTACGGAATTGTATTGTCCTATTATTCTCATAAAGATGATGTTCATCGGTCACCCTCGGACTCTGAATATTTCCCTCATTGTGTCTAGAAAAATGGAATTACATACTTGTCTCCATATTCTCCTCTTAAAGGTGATTTTCATCTATTATCCCTTGCCTCTGCATAGTAATGTTGAAATCTGATGAGAAAGATAGAATCACAGAACTGTTTTGTCCGTCTTCTCCTTATAAATATGATGCTTATCTATCATCCCTTGTTTATGCATGCTAGCCTCGATCTGATGAGAAAAATGGTCAATATTATAAAGTGAGTTTGGCTATAAGAAAACGATATAACAATTAACCTAAAATTGAGATTATGAAATGCACATAAAAATTACCCTCAACTGTATATATGTACATGTTGCATACTGGATAATACATACTGGTTACAATTATATAATATATAGACAGGACACACATGTACATATTAAATAGAAGTACACTGGTCATACATGTACATGTTACAAATATAGGCATACTACATACATGTACAAATCACATGCATTTGCATATTTCATATGTATGTACAAAGTCTGAAATAGCTGCTAAAGCACAGATTCTGACAAACATTCTACCATGGCCATACAAATGATTTGTCTGGACTACCAAAATATTATATAACACACCCATATGGCTGCCAGTTCTGGTCTAATACATTTTCATATCAGTCAATTGTAATTTTCTGGTCAATATTCACATCTGGTGCTTATCCGAGTTTGCAAAGCCATTTACGTCACAAGTGATGTCTGGGGACTAGTCTTAGCTTTTACAGCCTTTTGCGCCATATGTGGCCTCTGGTGACTAGTCCTAGCTTTTATAGCCATCTCCGTCACACGTGGGGTATGGGAACTAGTCCTAGAATTACAGCCATTTACGTCATTTCATGGTCTCTAGGGGATAAAATACGTTGCCATAGGATGTTGGGTTTCTAAATAAAATCTAATAAGACCATTATGAAATTCTTTTGGGTTTCAAATCAAACATAACCTGTATATCTATTTAGGTCATTACAGTGATTGGGAGGATACTCACGTTCTTATGATGTATTGCTAGTTGAGGATTGCTCTCTATTTGGGGCTGACACACATATATATATATATATATATATATATATATATATATATATATATATATATATATATATACTGGCCTCAGCTGTTATCAAAACCTCTGACCTTTGGATTATGAGTCTGGTACTGCTAAGTAAGCTGCTGCCATGGACTTGGACTTTTTCCATGAAAAATTTCTGACCAAGATTAAACCAAAACCACATAAGATAGACTAATTAAATGTTTGTAAGCATATGTAGAAAACCGGGTTTGATATGTATGCCCATTGGAACATTCTGTCACATTTTTATGCATTTTTTAAAACTTTTTAGACTTTGACTTTTTATAGTTCAGGCATATTTTGCAAACACAAATCTAGTGATGGATGTTAAACAATGACACAAAGAATTGTTTTATATCACTAAAAGTGAAAAATATAGCTAGGTACACAAGCTCACTCTACTTTGTTTTCTCTCCTGCTCACTATTTTGCTTATCTATACATGCCTACATCACAGAATGAGCAACAAATAAAGATCTAACCATATAAAAAAATCTGCATTCTTTTGAATTGGGGAAAAACAAATCAGTGAGATGAATTTGTCATTACTATTTAGAAATGTGGATAGTAAGGAGAAAAAAGAGGTCTGTTTAATTTACATAGTGAGCACAGAGTGTATGGCCATATATCACTTGCATCCATGTTGTAGCTACTGAGTTACACTCCTCTTCGCAAAGAATGTTCAGTGAATAATGCACATTATTGTCAGTGACCTGGTTGATGAAAATATATGCCTATGAGTAAAAACTATTAATCCAGAAATCACATTAATTTTTATCTACAACAAATGTGCTGCATGAAGTACACACCTATATCAACAGAACTTGGCAAGAGTGGTGACCAGGGAAACTCTGCAAAGGGTAATTAAATCAAACAGCCACATGAACCAGATCTATTCATAAAGTGTTTGCATATGTAAAGTTGTCAGAAGTTGTTTTTTTTTTAGTTCTTTTGCTGCAGCTGGTTTGTTTCATTTTCAAAAAGATTGCATTGATCAATGTGATGTTTTGAAAAATTGCTGAAACCTGAACATAAAATGCTGTGCTGTGAGTCTACATGTTCGTGTACATACTATCTGGTTATACAACTGTTTTATGATGATACCCTGTAGTTCATTTTTTTCATCCAATCCATTTATTCATCCTGGCATTCATTGCACTCCCTAGGATTAAGGCATATTTGATTGTGTGACATAGGCTTGTTTTGTGAATGAGTGATCGAGTATCCATATATTTTCTAACACTGAACAAAAAACATGCCTTTTTATAAAGTTATATCAAAGAAATTATAAGAATTCTTGAAGTTATTTAACATTGGGATCAAGAGTTTTGTTGCTAATCGACTGGTCTTCACAGATTTAAAGTAAAGTTGTTCGTAAATGACAATAAAATATAAATAATGTTCTTCCTATGTTATTTATGAAATCATTAAAACTGGTTTCAAAATTTAGAATTTAGTATTCATTCATGCAAACTACAAAGAAAACTGATTAAATACGAATCCAAAATTAATCACAGAGAGAGAACTTTCAAGATATGTGGGCAGTTTGGAGTACAACTCAGTAGAAGCACTGCAAAACATGCCCAACACCTGCAAGATTGTTGTCTAGTGCATTGCATTGGGATGCAGTATTAGTCTCTGGTCTCTATCTTTCAGGCAAAAGAGCAGTGGAACAATGGATACTGAAAACTAAAATCAATGCACCTTACAACAAAGTCAGAACAAAACTAATGAACATAAAGAGGCTTCAACAAGAAAAAATCAAGCATCAGCTGCAGAAAATTGGTGTACCTTAAAGTGCCTCTTCTTGGAACCCTCATGTCAATCCATTCATCCTTCCATCCATCCATCTAGCACACACTCATTAATTCAGCTAGTCCTGGTTTTCAATGAATGGCCATGAAATCTTGTAAATATTCTAGGCATCACTCAATGATGGTCAGATAGACATATTACTTTGTTCCGCATTTTGATAAGTTTCTTGCAATTTAATTCCATGTATGGCAAAGTATTCTAAACACAATTATCATACATTTTTCAGTGCATTGCCATGAAGCTTGGTAAATGTTTTTGTCATCCACTTAAGATGTGCATATCAACAAATAACTTCGCTCTTCAGTTATTGCCATTTTTATTAATTAAATACATTGCATGTCATAATCTTGCAAATGCAAAGAGTCTGTTTCTGATAGATCACTGTAAACTTGATACATATTATGGTCATCATCTGAAGATGCACATGTCAACAAATTACTTTACTCCTGCAATAGTTGCTTGAATTATTGTCTTTAACTTGCAGCCTGAGGTAGTGCATGATTGAATCTTTTGAATGCAACTACTGCCAAGTTTTAAGTTCATCTCCAGGAAAGATAATTTGAAGATGCACATTTCACCAAATTACTGACCTCCTGCAATTCTTGTCGTTGAATTATTGCCCTATTTTGCCATACAATGACAGATTCTTATGCATGTGACTCGTCCTGCCGTTTTGGATGCATCACTGTGAATTTTTGGTACATATAGTGTAAATATGGTGCAGATATGAAAACAATTATGTCCATACTTTTGTGAAGAAGTTTGAAAACCAGACATAATTGACCTTGGGTTCCAGTGAAGGTCGTATCTTGTATTTTTGTACTTGCCATAGTGCAGATCTCCATATACAATATGGATTGCCACATTTCCTCCATGGGATGGTATGTCATCAGTCCATCCATTAGCACAAGCTTGTTATCGCTACACCTAAACTACTTCAGGATTGCCATGAAACTTTACACACACCTTCAGCCCTCATACTAGCTGGTCCTAAATGAAAGTGGTGCCATTTGGACATCCAGTATGGCTACCACTATGGGCATCTTTAAAATCTTATCGCTACTCCTACTGAATGGATGGACAGGTTTTCACTATAAATCTTCTTAATGATGCTTAGTTGGACCTAAATGAAAATTGTGCCGATCTAGAGTCCATTATGACCACAACCACACCCATCTTGAAAATCTTGTTATTGCTACTCCTTCTGACCAAAAAGTTATATTATATTGGATTTTCTCTAGAAGTCTTCTAGTTGGTCTTAAATTAAAATGGTGTCACTTTTACATCCAATATGGCAACCACAGAAGCCTTCTTCAAATCTTATCTCTGATCTTCCGGAATGGATGGTCGTATTAGCCTGTTTTTGTTTTTATACTAATTGACTTCTTATACTATCTAGTTGGACCTAAATGAAAATGCTGCTGCTCAGATATCCTATAGGGCTGCAGCAGTTACTATCTTAAAAATAGTGTTATCACTACTCCTGAATGAATGGTCATATTGGCATTGGGTTTTCACTAAACAACTTCTTACCGTCTCAAGATTGGCTGATCTGAACTATCATGGCAGCCATCTTGAAAGTTTTGTTGTCATTACTCCAAAAAGAACAATAAATCTTGTCAGCTTGAGGTTTCCACCAGAAAACTTCTTATTATGTCTTGTTAGTCCTAAATTTAAATGGTGCAAATATGACAAACAGTATGTCCACCACAACAGCTAATTTGAAAATCTTGTTATTGCTGAAGAATATTAGAGATGGTTTCAATACTCAGCAGTTAAAATTATTATGAAATGTTCTTCTCTTGAAATCCTGGAAATTATTTTTGGCCAGTAGAACATCAGTCCCTGGGGAACTCTTATTTTTTCATATGGAAAACATAACACTGAACTTGGCCATTTTCTTTTGTAGGAAAATGCAGAGTGTATGACTTTGCTATTTTTTCACACTTGAGTAAAAATGTGACATGTGGACTTGCAATTCAGTATGGGCATTAATCAGAATTTACACCTGCAGGAGACACCATTATACACATTTTGTATAATTGGAGCATTAAAACAAAAAAGTACATTATTACCCCCAAAAAATGCCAGAGACAACATTTTTATTTTATTTAATCTTACAATGACAAGCTAATCACCATATTGTGAAGTTTGAAAGCACTGGTCAGCTTAATTGATTCTTGATAAACTCTGGTGAGTTCCAGATGCTTTAAGCCTGATCCATAGGTTTCATTTGAGTATTAAGATTCTCGTAAAAAAAAAGATATGTTGAATGATAACAAAATTCCTTGAGTTTTGCTTTTACAGAAATGATGAGGATAATATTTTTCTTTTACATGTTGGGAGAGGGGAAACAAAACTTTGTTGTGTGTGTCGAAGGTTCAATATGCTACTTATGCTGTCCAGCTCCACTAGGAAATATTAGTTTGACCAATAGTTTTTACTACATTTATGATATATTAATCCTACTTGCATATGCAAATGAGAATTTTGAGCAGAGTTTGTATTTAGTGTATTCCAATAAAGTTGATAGAGGGCACTCGGACAAAGATCAAGACTGAGGTGGGGGGGGTGTTGAATGACAGTAATGTATGTAATTGACGGTGAAAAGGAGTCTCTGATTCATTTATTTGATTCAAAGGATCTATACTGATCTTATTATGTACATATATATTTTTGGAAAGCCTTTGATTTTTAGCTCTACTGGTCATAAAACAAAAGACCTTGTGGGATGGCCTGTTGTCCATTGCCCATCTGTGAGCACAAATGTATTATCGTTACTCATAAACTACTTGGAGGATTGACCTGAAACTTGACACCATCTTGAAAATCTTTGTATTGCTTCTTCTACAAAATGGATAGTAATATCAGCATGGAGGATTTAGTAGAAGACTTCTGATGATGTCTTGTAGGTCCTGAATGAAAATGCTGCTGATCTGACATCTGATATGGTCACCAACATGGCCATCTTAAAAATCTTATCTCCACTCCTTCTGAATGGATGGCCATGTCAACATGGGGTTTTCACTTAAAGACTTCTTACGATATCTTATTGGTCCTAAATGAAAATTGTGCCAATCTTATATCAAGTATGACGTCCATCTTGGCAATCTTGTTATAGCTACTCCTACTGAAATGATGGTCATGTTGACATGGGGTTTTCACCAAAAGATTTCAGATGATATCTAGTTGGTCCAAAATGTAAATGTTAGCAATCTTGAGCCCAATATGGCTGTCGCAGCAACTAGTTTAAAAATCTTATTGCTCAAGAATAACAGCAATGATTTCAGCACTTATTGGTTAAAAAGAAAAAATGCTCTTCAATTGATGTCCTGAAAATTATTTTGACCAGTATAGCATCAGTTAATTTGAGAAGCTCTTGTTTACTTTTTGAATTGTCATTTATTTGTAGAATCCCCAAAATTGGTAGATGTGTTGCAGTGGTAGTGACCCTCTTATGTTTGATATTAACTGTGACAAACGTACATGCCTATTAGACAATGGGCTTCAAGATTCACAGTATCATTTAAACATTTGTATACCTCACAAAAAACTGTACTCAAACCTTGTTTTTTTAGTTGTATCACTCCTTCCTCTAGTTACAGAATATGATTCAAAAAGTTATCCCTAGCTAACCTTGTATCCTAATTCTTTGTCAGACAGGTGAGTGATCTGAGACCCACATGAGCCTCTTATCTCTAGCATGGTTCATGCTAGGATCACCGAAATTGGCAAATGTTTTGTGTCTAATATACTGGATTCTGCTATGTAAGATCAGCCCTACTCATTAATAACAAATACACATTCTTCTCACACATACTATTTAGTTTTAATTTTCATGTCTAGCTTTGACTATGTGCAGATAGAGGCTTTTTATTTTGTGAAAATTATGGGACCCCTTACCCAGTACACACAATTTAGTATCCATGAAAATGTAATTTATCCAGTTCACAAAATTAGGTATTCATGAAAATTTTATTTTTCACTAAACCACAAATTTAAATATATTTACAGTATCCTATTGCTTTCTTAAAATTGAGTTTTTTATTGTGGTTCTGCATTTGTTGTGCATTGACAGTTATAAGTTGTGTACCGTGAGCAGAAATTCATATTGTACATTTACATTTTTAGTTCACATATATGGTTGTGGATGAAATATGCTGATTAAACAATCTTAATTTGAATGTGTGCTCTTTTTTATTGCTTTGTTGAAATGTGTCTAATGACATGTACATAAGACTCGTATGAGTATAATTACATATATATATATATATATATATATATATATATATATATATATATATATATATATATATATATATAAAGCCAGGAAAACTTGATGCAAAATAATGTGTTTTTGTGTGTCTGCCTATCTATCTGAACATCTACACCCAATGTCAGTGATGTAACTCACTCTATACTGTTCACTTTAAATCTGCCTCTTTTCTAACTTTCTTTGTTTCTTCCCCTTTCTTTGCTCCTTATTTTCACTATAAAGATTAAACATTTATTTTCAAATTCCAGAAGGATTTACCATTTACACAGGGAAACAATTATTAACACTGATTTCGTGTTCAGTTTCAACACATGAAAATTAAAATATCCAAACCAATTTGCAATGCATTTAAAGTGTAAGAGTTATCTAAATGGCTAATGTGTAAGTTTTACTAAAACAGGTTTGAAAAAATAAATATACTGATTCATTGCGTATCTGTGATGGGACAGAAAACTTTTACAGTAACATGAAGGATAACCTAAAGGTTTATAACACTATATAGAGTCTTTAGAAAGGATAGCATATCTGGTTACCACAAATGAATAAGGGACTTTGTAAAGGGGTGTAAGATAGTTGTCGGTATATATACATAATAAATGTATATATTTATTTTATGCTGGGCAGTAAGTTACTGAATTTTCCGACTGAAATAACTGTGATAGGGTGAAAAATAAACATATCTTTTCACTGGCCGTCAGTAGATATTATATTGCTGTTGTTGTTGTAGGGTTTAACGCCATTTTTCAGCACACAATAGGCTATACATGGCGGCCAGTATTAATGGTGGAGGAAGCACCCGGAAAGAACCACCGACCCACGAGAAGCTACTGGCAAGCTTCTCACATACCCCATTAGCCGAATCCGATACTCGAACTCACGCCTTGAGGCAGCAATAATTGAAACATCATGGACTTTAAGTTGCATAAAAGAAAGATCCTTATCATTAAGGGACTTGTAAGACCTTGATAGAAAAAGCAATGCACCTAGAAAAGATTAAGCTGAAATAATACCAAAACCTTAAATAGGTAGGAAAAACTATTCCTACCAGTTGTTCACACTTTCGTGACAGCTAAATAAAACTAAAAAGCGCTTGCAAGAAACAAAAGTATATCTTTATCGCAAGGACATGAGTGAAACCTCTTTCACGGGTGCAGCAACAGATAGCATTTTTTTCTATAAAATCTGGTAGGCAAATGATAAACCGACTTATAATTCCCAAAGGAATACAGCCTCTATTGATAAGGTATTAAAATATCTCCTTTGTCGCGCCAACATTAGCGCAAGCAAAACAACAAAGGTCTTGAAGGTAAAGTTCTCAAAAAAAACTTCACCCAAACTTCAAGGAAAGCTTATTAAGAGACCACAATCTGCAATAAAGATTCCATTTTATCATGAAGAGTGAGTTACTGGTATTTGCTGCTTAAATTCTTTATCCCTGATCTGGTCTGCTAAATGTCATAATGGTTGGGTCATTTGAAAATGGAGATTGATGGAAACAGCTGATCAAACGTTCTTAATAGTAGAAACTAAGGGCTATTTCTTTCAAAAAGAAGAGACAGAAGAAAACAACCATAATGCTCATAGAGGAAGATAAAGGATTTATAAGATTCATCTTCGCTAATCACATCGGATTCTCCAGTTGTCATACATTACCTTAGATGTCGATCTTCGCTTGGTAGAATGATACAAATGACACAACTCGTGAAAAATATGTCGTTGTAGAGAGTTCATGAAGGTTCAGAATATGTGAGCTGTTGTGTCTGAGAGAACCCCTGTCTTGCATCAGGTGGTCTTTCCTTTGAGGTAAGTTCTTCAGACATTCCATGAGCAGGTTAAGAAAATCACTGAACCATGATCGCTGTGGCCACAGAGAAGTGATGCATTTGAGCTGAACTGTGGGGTGCATGACTTTCTGTAGAACTTGTGGGATCATCCTGAACAATGAGAAGATTTAAGGGAATGGGTGATCCCATTTAATGCTGAAATCTCCCATTGTCCAGGCCATTTGGTCCACGACTTGGAAAACAGAAAAGTGTAGTTGGTTGTCTTCCAGAATTGGAACAGGGTAATTGATATAAATTGTGTGATGATTATCAGCTCTTTCATTGAAAGAATATACGAGAAAATGTTATTTTATCTGGAGATGTAGTGAACCCAGAGGGTAATTCCTTCTTCAGTTGCCCAACAAAGTAGGATGCAAACCTCTATACATAGATAAATTGTAAATATTCCTCCTCGTCTCGTTGCTGTCAGAGGAGACTATCATGCAGCAAATTCATATTTGGTGCATGCACCACTGAAGAGCTAAGAACGGTGACCTCATTTTTAAATTGTTCAAGTGTGTAGGTCATGAACCCTGAATAATCGATTCTTCACGTTCTAGTTCAGTGTCCGATCCTGAATATGATTGTTTTTGTTTAGAGTTTAATGCATTTCTAGCGTATGATAGGCTATGCAAATCTGCATGTATAACTGGTTGAAGAAGAACTAGAAAAACTCATGTAAGAACCAGTGTACCAATACAACTAATAGCAAACATTCTCACAAAGCTGAATTAGCCGAGACAGAATGAAACCCACGAAGACACAGGTGAGAGTCTGAGTATGATGCATCTGTGAACGGGAGGGGTCGGGATTAAGGTAAGGGGAGTTCCAATGTATATACCAAATCAGATGTTGATGGAAATACCGACCAACCATCCGGAGTGCTGGAAGCGACGCTACGTTGTGTATACATAGTCAACACGAGAAACTGGTAGGTTGCAAGTGCAATCTTCCTAGGGGAGCCAATTTAGCTGCAGAGCTTAAGGTCCACAGCAGAGATGTTGACATTGGTAAATTCATTCCCTCAGAGATACAATCATGCGATGGAGCTAGATCTGATTTTTGTTAAAGTTTGGCAGAAGACCCAATATGGTCATAATAGACAAAATACGAGACATATGTAGTCTGATAGACCCTAACCAGCCATTACGGATCAATCAGTCATTCAAATATTTGTTACTTAAGGTACATAGCGACCTAAAATGGCTTAACTTCTGATGGGTAAGTATGAAATGGCCGTGATGCATTGACTTGGGGCAGTCAGGCGATGTACAATATTAAGGTGTTATGCTACCTGCTTTATCAAGTATCAATATAGCTATATTCCTAATACAGATGATTCGAGTTACACTCATTCATATTTAACAATGATACGAATGAAAGTGCGTCCAAAGAGTCATGAAAGCTCTGGAAAATTTAACAAAATATTCTAGAGATCTGGAAAATGTAACAAAATACCCTAGAGATCTGGAAAATTTAACAAAATACCCTAGAGATCGGGAAATGTAACAAAATACCCTATAGATCGGGAAAATTTAACAAGATACCTAGAGATCTGGAAAATGAAACAAAATGCCCTAGAGATCTGAACAATTTAACAAAATGCTCTAGAGAGACAAAATACCCTAGAGAGACAAAATATAGAGAGACAAAATACCCTAGAGAGACAAAATACCCTAGAGAGAGAAATGAAGAACCAGATGATAATGACTTACACCCTTTGAAGAAAAACATTAAGATTGCAATGCAAAGCTGTAAACAACGAGACATATGATAACATCACTCACCAGAGTTTAAATTGACATAAAAGGGGTATTCAGTAAAAGTTTAGGAACAATATGTACACAAGAGATATATAATTCATCGTTTAACCCACAAACAACATCAAATTTCATCAACATAAACAACAAAGACATTACATCCATTTGACCTTCATGGGTGAAGGGCAAAATTGGCCACATGTGTAGTGTATTCTAGTGGTGTTCTAGAATGCTGGAATGTTCTGCTTCAGCCTAATTGGAAGATGAATTTGTGTCGTATAGTTGGGGTATTTTCCATATGGTATTGTGTTAGCTGTGCGTTAACAGCATATATTGTATTGCTGATAATAAACATAGATTTTATATCTATTTAGACCATGATTTTGGGAGAGAGTGGGGCTAAAGTAGCTACGGTAATCTGTTTTCATTTGTCAATGGTACTGATACGAGTCAGCTGAAAGCCCTGCCATATATAAACTTTGTAAACGTCAAGGTCAATTGTTAGTATTACTGAAATCAAGTAAACTCTGTGGAAGATCCACCATATATAAGCCAAATATTTCCCAGAT
The DNA here is from genome assembly GCA_028554795.2 of Sinohyriopsis cumingii. Lineage (NCBI taxonomy): Eukaryota > Metazoa > Mollusca > Bivalvia > Unionida > Unionidae > Sinohyriopsis > Sinohyriopsis cumingii. The sequence continues at coordinate 3,467,497 of JAPYKE020000151.1, forward strand.
ATATTGAATATTAAGCTGACCTCTTCTAATTTGACAATGATATTTCGGCTAATCAGCTGGTCTTTATCATGGAAAAAATGTGTATATCATGTATGCATGGGACCTTTCTTTACTGTTGTATAACATGTATGCATGGGGTAATTTTTTACTGTTGTATAACATGTATGTATGGGATCATTCTATACAATTGTATAACAGGCATGCATTGAGTCAGTCTTTACTGCATAAAAACATGTATGAATGGGAGAATTATGTAGTGTTGTAAGATAAGTTTCATAGATGCAAAATGACAACAGCCCAAGCCATGTGCAAACTCTCAGTGAACCAAGCATGAACAAATCATATTTACTTACTTTCAATGTTCAACTAGCTGCGAAAATAATGTATTCAGATGAGATGTCATAACATGTGCTAAATTGTGGCACTAGAGACTACATTGTCATATTAATGATTTTAAGAAAACATCATACAATTTAAACTCACATAACGTGACGTTATATCCAGGTCTGTACTGAAGTAATTTAAAGCAGAGACCTTGATCCCCCAGTGTAAAGTGTGAGCTCAGGGCTGGGTCTATACTGTGGTAATCAGCGTTATAAACCTTGATTTCCCAGTGTAAACTGTGATGTCAGTCCTAGGTCTGTACTGCAGTAAGTGAACTGAATACATGTTGATGTCCCAGTGCAAAATGTTATGTCAGATATATCTCGGTACTACACTAAGCAACCATCAGAAACATCAATCTGTCAGTGCAACAAATAAAAGTAGACCAGGTTGAACATTGTGCAAAGTGAACAAATTAGACCGCAATCAGCTTTACGACATGTAACAGAAGTTCTACCTTTATATCATGCTGAGAGGAATACACCTCAATATACCAGTTCAACACACGACTGTATAATGATCTAGGTTTATACTTTGCAAAGTGAAGAAAATAGGCCTCAATGTGAAACATGTAACAGTAGACCTAGGTCTATACTGTTTCAATTGAACAGCATCAATCTGACAGTGCAACATGTGACAGCTGTACTAAGTCTCTGCTCATAGGCTTTGATTTTCTTTAGCTGTACGTGACAGCAAACATTGCAGTAAGGGAGCAACATATACCTTGATCTGCCACTACAGCATGTGGCACCAGATCAATAACTATACTGTTATAATTAATGAACACAAACCTTGATATTTTACTGAAACGTGTGGGCACTGCAGGTGGGTGCACTCATACCAGACAATACAATACTTGGTCTAGAATGGACTAGAATCGATATTCCTGGTTTCAAATGTAAGCACTCAGGTTGGGCATTTCACTCCACTATCGACTAGGATGGACTGGACATTTCACTTCACGCTTGAGTAGGATTGATGTTCTCCTGGTTTAAAGTAAGAGTATACAGACTGGCATTTCACTTCACTCTTGAGTAGGATGGGTCCTGTGCTGTTTTAAAGTACGAGTATTTCGTCCATTCTTGAGTAGGATGGATACTGTCCTGTTTAAAGTATGACTATACAGACTGAGCATTTGACTCCACTCTTGAGTAAGATGGATGCTGTCCTGGTTTCAAGCATATATGTTCAGATTGGGCATTTCACCATATTCCTGAATAGGATTGATTCTGTCCTGGATTCAAGCATGGACATTCAGGTGGGTAGTTCACTTTACTCTTGACTAGGAATGCTGCTTTCCACGGTGTCTTTGATTTCCTTGGCCGTCTTGTGGATTTCATCAATCCCTATTCCAACACTAGCGTCCATCATTATTTTTATTAAGACATCATAGTTTCCCACACCGATTATCCCTTTATCTTCAACAGCAGACAACAAGTCATCCATACTTTCCACTTTTTCCAGAGTTGTTCGGTCAAGATATGTTCTTGCCATTCGTTTCATTCTCCTCATTGAGTCTTTTGTTACAAGTCAATCTAATTTAAGACACAGCTTATTGTGTTTTGTTTTCACCTCAATCTGTAAGAAACATACATCCATAGAATTGTTACAAATGTGCATAACTTAGTCAAGCAAACAAAATTGGCAATACTTTTAACTAAACATGATTTTTGAATCCAATGATTATTTTGTATTACTTTTCGATATGTCTGTTTGCATAGGACAAATAAAATGAAAACTAATCTTAGACATAATAATTTCAAGGTTAATGTACATAACATTAAAATATTTATATATATATTAAATTAATTTTCGTCCATTCTCATAAAGCATAATTCCAATCTTTACTCAAAATTACCAAGCCTTTCAGTCCTTTTCAGGCTTGGGAGCATAGGTATCAAATAAGACTTATTACTACCTTGACATATGTCAACGTGTTAAAGATCACAATAAATACCATATATGACATTCAAAAATATACTGTATGAGCATTAATACTTTTTCCTTAATAACATTTAAGAAAACAAATTTGCACAATTTCTACGGTTTCCACTTATCAAGATGTTTCCATCTTACCGTCAGTGTACCCAAAAAATGTAATTCATAATCAACTGTCTGTACATTATCATGGTAATACCTAATTCACTTGTAGTGATTAACTCATAATCCCATGTTATTATCCTATCATGGCAATACACAGTGCAATCTTCGGTTAGTAAAGTGTCATATCATGTCATTAATAATACCCTATCAGTACAGTATAGCATCATGACAATGTCATTCATACTCACCTGTCAGCACAGTATCATGACAGTGTCATTCATACTCACCTGTCAGCACAGTATCATTACAATGTCATTCATACCAACCTGTAAGTGCAGTGTTATGACAATGTCATTCATACTACCCTGTCAGTACAGTACCATGACTACCATTCATACTACCATGCTAGTACAGTATCACGACAATGTCATTCATACTACTTGTCAATACTACAGTATCACGACAATGTCATTCACACTAACATGTCAGCACAGCATCATGACTACCATTCATTCTACCCTCTCAATACAGTGTTATGATAATGCCATTCATACTACCACGTCAGTAGTGTTAAGACAATGTCATTCATACTACCATGCCAATAGTGTTAAGACAATGCCAATCATACTACCATGCCAGTGCAATATCATGACATTACTATTCATTCTACCTTATCAGAACAGTAGCATGATAATACCGTTCATTCTACCCTGTCAATACAGTATCACGACAGTGTCATTTATACTCCCCTGTCAGCGCAGTGTTTCGACAATGTTATTCATACGAACATGTTAATACTTCAATATCATGGCAAGGTCATTCTCACTAAACTGTCAACATGGTATCATCACTACCATTAATTCTACGCTGCCAGTACAGTGTTATGCCAATGTCATTCATATACTCTGTCATTACAGTATGCCATTCATTCTACCCTGTCAGTGCAGTATCAATACATTGCATTCATTCTACCCTGTCAGCACAGTATTATGACAATACCAGTCATACTGCCATGTCAGTACAGTGTGATGACAATGTCGTTCATACTATCCTGTCAGTACAGTTTCATGATAATGGTATTCATTCTACCCTGTCACTACAGTATTATGAAAATACCATTCGTACTACCCCGTCAGTACATTGTGATGACAATGTCATTCATACTATCCTGTACGTAGAGTATCACGATGATAATATTCATACCACCCTGTCAGTACAGTATCATGACATTGCAGTAATTATACGCTGTCAGTACAGTATTATGAAGATACTATTTTATGAATAGTAGTATGAACCCTGTCAATACAGTGTTTTGACAATGTCATTCACAATACCCTGTCAGTATAGTATCATGAAAATACTATGCATGATCCCATGATAGTATCGTCATGACAAAACCAGCTATACTCGCATGGCTTTGAAGTGTATTTGGATGATTTGCCTCTAATGAACATTTGGATGTCCAGGACAATAAATGAGTATATCATACCTTACACTCTAAACGGCTTTGAAGTGAATCTTGGAGTCTAATCGACTATTAAGTGTATTCACATGCCCTGGACTCTGAATGAGTATAGAATGCTTTACGCTGTAAACGGTTTTGAAGTGAATCTTGGAGTCTAATCGACTATTAAGTGTATTCACATGCCCTGGACTCTGAATGAGTATAGAATGCCTTACGCTGTAAACAGCTTTGAAGTGAATCTTGGAGTCTAATCGACTATTAAGTGTATTCACATGCCCTGGACTCTGAATGAGTATAGAATGCCTTACACTGTAAACGGCTTTGAAGTGAATCTTGGAGTCTAATCGACTCTTAAGTGTATTCACATGCACTTGATCTCTAAATGTTTCACATTCAAACTTTAAGTATAGTGGTTGACCTGGAGTTTAAATGACTTTGAGAGTGACATAGATGTAATGAACTCAAAATAACTCTGAAGCATACTTGGATGATTTGGACTATGAAATATATTTAGAAACCATGAACTATGAACATTCTAGGCCGTCAATGGTATACAAATGTCTTTCCCGATGTCAAGAGGTATTATGAAACTTGTAATATTGGACCAAGATGGTATGGGTTTATTAGACAAACACTGCAGTAAACAAGTAATAGCTAGTTACAGTACGGGAAAACCCCGGAAAGAACCACCGACCCACGAGAAGCTACTGGCAAGCTTTCTCACATACCCACATTGGCCGAATGCTAGACTCGAGCCCACGCAGACAGAGGTGAGATGGCAGTGATCCTAATGTAGAACGCTTTAGACCACTTGGCCACTCGATGCCCCAACGTCTTCAGCTAGGTGATTAACAATATTATCAATTTTATTTATCTCTCTATTATTATTATTATTATTATTATAATTATTATTATTATTATTATTATTATTATTACTAGTAGAAGTAGTATCAACTTTTCTTTGCTAGTGATCAAATTACATTTATCATGACTATACTAATATTTTGTATAGACTGAACAATTATTTCTAAAATGTATCTTTCATAAGCCCAGTCAATAAGTTGTCTTATATAGATGTAAACGATACAATGTTGTTTACTCACACCTAGACGTTTAAGTATAAAATAATAATTTAGTCATAATACTACCATATATTAAAGAAACATAAGTTGTGTATATGCTATTATCATAAAATTACCTCCGGACATTGAGGTATCCACCCATCTTGCTTCATTCAGAGGAAAAACAGATTTGGCTGAGAATGGTTTTAAGAAATCATAACATATTATACTTATCACATTTTGCATTACTCCTTTGCATTACTCTTTTTCAGGCCATTAAATAATTACCATTAACTTCAACTGCAAGATATTTTATTGTTTTGTTGTTATCTTGATCAATTTCCTTACTTTTAAAATGTGCAGTGCAGTGTACAACAGCTACAACCAAAGTTTCATATCTTTGAGTGTAAACTTTTAAATAAAGGAAATAACAAACCGTTGTATATTATTTGTATCACACAACAATCATAACATTTGTTTTGATCGCTTCCTGACGTTCCAAATGTCAGATCTCAACAGGACTATCTGGCTGAATAATATGTCTTGGGTTAAAAAAGGACTGTTATGTGAATAAAGACTACTATGTGAATAAGGACTGCTATGTGAATAAGGACTGCTATGTGCATAAAGACTACTATGTGCATAAGGAATGATATGTGCATAAAGACTACTATGTGAATAAGGACTGCTATGTGAATAAGGACTGCTATTTGCATAAAGACTACTATGCGCATAAGGACTGCTATGTGCATACAGACTGCTATGTGAACAAGGACTGCTATGTGCATAAAGACTACAATGTGCACAAGGACTCTATGTGCATAAAGACTAATATGTGAATAAGGACTGTTATGTGAATAAGGACTGCTATGTGCATAAAGAGCATACGGACTGCGAAGTGCATAAAGACTACTATGTAAATAAGGACTGCTATGTGCATAAAGACTACAATGTCCATAAGGACTGCTATGTGAATGAGGACTGATATGTGCATAGAGACTAATATGTGCATAAGGACTGCTGTGTGCATAAAGACTACTATGTGAATAAGGACTGCCATGTGAATAAGGATTGCTATGTGCATAAAGATTATTATGTGCATAAAGACTACTATGTGAATAAGGACTACTATTGTGAATAAGGACTGCTATGTGCATAAAGACTACAATGTGCGTAAGGACTGCTATGTGCGTAAAGAATACGGCTATGTGCTTAAAGACTACTATGTGCATAAGGACTGCTATGTGAATGAGGACGGCTATGTGCTTAAAGACTACTATGTATATAAGGACTGCTATGTGCATAGAGACTACTATGTTAATAAGGACTACTATGTGAATAAGGACTGCTATGTGCATGAAGACTACTATGTGCATAAGGACTGCAATGTGCATAAAGACTACTATGTTAATAAGGACTACTATGTGAATAAGGACTGCTATGTGCATGAAGACTACTATGTGCATAAGGACTGCAATGTGAATAAGGATTGCCATGTGCATAAAGACTACTATGTGAATAAGGACTGCTATGTGAATAAGGACTGCTATGTGCTTAAAGACCACTATGTGCATAAGGACTGCTATGTGCATAAAGACTACTATGTGAATAAGGACTGCGATGTGAATAAGGATTGCTATGTGCATAAAGACTACTATGTGAATGAGGACTGCTATGTGAATAAGGACTGCTATTTGCATAAAGACTACTATGTGCATAAGGACTGCTATGTGCATAAAGACTACTATTTGAATAAGGACTGCTATGTGAATAAGGACTGCTATGTGCATGAAGACTGCAAGACTATTATGTGCATACGGACTGCTATGTGCATACAGACTACTATGTTAATAAGGACTGCTATGTGAATATGGACTGCTATGTGCATGAAGACTACTATGTACATAAGGACTGCTATGTAGATAAAGACAACTATGTGAATAAGGACTGATATGTGAATAAGGATTGCTATGTGCATAAAGACTACTATGTGCATAAGGACTGCTATGTGAATAAGGACTTCTATGTGCATACAGACTACTAGGTGAATAAGGACTGCTATGTGCATACAGACTACAATGTGCATAAGGACTGCTATGTGCATACAGACTACTATGTGAATAAGGACTGCTATGTGTATGAAGACTACTATGTGAATAAGGACTGCTATGTGAATAAGGACTGCTATGTGAATAAGGACTACTATGTGAATAAGGACTGCTATGTGAATAAGGACTGCTATGTGCATAACGACTACTATGTGCCTAAGGACTGCTATGTGCATACAGACTAATATGTGAATAAGGACTGCTATGTGAATAAGGACTACTATGTGAATAAGGACTGCTATGTGAATAAGAACTGCTATGTGCATAACGACTACTATGTGCATAAGGACTGCTATGTGCATACAGACTACTATGTGAATAAGGACTGCTATGTGCATACAGACTACTATGTGAATAAGGACTGCTATGTGTATGAAGACTACTATGTGAATAAGGACTGCTATGTGAATAAGGACTGCTATGTGAATAAGGACTACTATGTGAATAAGGACTGCTATGTGCATAACGACTACTATGTGCATAAGGACTGCTATGTGCATACAGACTACTATGTGAATAAGGACTGCTGTATGTATGAAGACTACTATGTGAATAAGGACTGCTATGTGAATAAGGACTGCTATGTGCATAACGACTACTATGTGCATAAGGACTGCTATGTGCATGAAGACTAATATGCGAATAAGGACTGCTATGTGCATAAGGACTACTATGTGAATAAGGACTGCTATGTGAATAAGGACTGCTATGTGCATAACGACTAATATGTGCATAAGGACTGCTATGTGCATAAAGACTAATATGTGAATAAGGACTGCTATGTGAATAAGGACTGCTATGTGAATAAAGACTACTATGTGCATAAGGACTGCTATGTGCATAAAGACTAGTATGTGAATAAAGACTGCTATGTGAATAAGGACTGCTTGTGCATAAAGACTACTATGTGCATAAGGACTGCTATGTGCATAAAGACTAATATGTGAATAAGGACTGCTATGTGAATAAGGACTGCTATGTGCATAAAGAGCATATTGACTGCGATGTGCATAAAGACTACTATAGGCATAAGGACTGTTATGTGCATAAAGACTAATATGTGAATAAGGACTGCTATGTGAATAAGGACTGCTATGTGCATAAAGAGCATATTGACTGCGATGTGTATAAAGACTACTATGGGCATAAGGACTGCTATGTGAATAAGGACTGCATCATTATCTCAAACAGACTGATATGTGCATAAGGTCAGCATCATCATCTCAAACAGACTGCTAGGTGCATAAGGACAGCATCAACATCTCAAACACACTTCCATGTGCATAAGGACAGCATCAATATCTCAAACAGACTGATATGTGCATAAGGACAGATTCATTTTCTCAAACAAATTTTTGATCAAAAACAAATAAAAGTATAAATGGGAACTAAGCTTACTTGTCATAACATGAGATTTAACTGTCCCTAACATTATTTATAATCCCAAGGGTCAAAAATTGGATATAAGCTAGCTGGTCATAACGGTGGATGCGACTGGAATCTAGCTCGTCTCTCATATTAAGGGATGTAAATGTGGTCTAATCTCACTTGTCCTAACAAGGTATGTCACTGAGATCTCAGACAGCTCGTAATAAGAAGGTATTATTTGTACAAGTCTTCTTTCGATCAAATTGAATGTGTACTTACATATTTGTCTTCGATGACAACATCAGCGCCTGTACTTATCAGCGTCCCCAAAAGATGATGAAAGGATACAGTGAGGCAGCAATTATGTGTATATAACAAAAGTAAATATTTAATTACGAGATTAATAATTGTACAGAGCAAGTTTGGTAATGTTTAAGCAAATGGAAAATTAAGTAAACTTGGTCCAGAACTAAATCTATTTCGATTACAGATGTCAAGAAAAAAGTAGGATGGAGATAAAGATTTTATATTTTGTATAACCGTAACAAGATATTTGAAAATAATATTACACTAAATGTATATATATATAATATTACACTGAATGTATATATATATATATATATATATATATATATATATATATATATATATATATATACACATCTTGAATTGATAAAGGAACCTGTCCTTCTCAGCTGATAGTCCATGGGCAGTGAGCAAAAGGAAAATAAATGAAGTGTCACTTGTGTAATATTTATTTTACAGTTATGGAAAATGTAGATGCTTGCCTCTCCCTACCAAACAAATGACATCTAAAGATAAAATATACCCTTTGATTTTGTTAAGTGATGAATTATATCCGTTGATTTTGTGGTTTGTATTGAATAGTAGCAGTCACATAGATTAAATATACCCCTTGATTTTGCTGAACTGTGTGAATTAGAGACAGGTCTAAAGACGAAATATACCCCTTGATTTTGCTGACTTGTGTGAATTAGAGACAGGTCTAAAGACGAAATATACTCTTTAAGTTTTGAGGTTTTGTGGACCAGTGGTAGGTCTAGAACATCAGAAGAGTTTTATTGTTAAGTATAATGCACCAAAGAAGCTAATTAAATTTCATAGAGGTTCCTAATTATGGCAAAATAGACAATATAATCGTAATGACTGTATACAAAATTATACTTATATGTCTGATCACAAATGAGAAAACAAACTCATTCTAACTGATGTTTATAATCATACACCTATAGATGCGAGTACATGAGCAGATCACGAGCAGTTATATATAATCGCACACCTAATGATGCGAGTACATAAGCAGATTATGAGCAATTATACATAATCATACACCGTTAAAATTGAAATTTGGCGTCATATTGTGAATGAATGTGCATTGGAACAACTTTTCGATCTCATCTGGAATGGAAATATTTTTTTTTTTTTTCGATTTTACAAAATTTCGTGATTATGGACTGGATTTTTATGTGACAATTCCACATTAAATACATCGGGTTGAAGAAGCGAGGGAGAAGCCTGTTGACATCTTCAAATGTTTCTGCTTCTGTCACTGAATCTTTGAAATCGTAATGTGGGAAAATATGAAGTCATTCAATTGCAATTATCAAAAGGACGCTATGGAACGTAATGCTTATTTCATTTGAAGTGTTGTAAGGAGGATGTAACTGCACTTATATTCGAAATTACAATACAATTTCGAACTGTGTAATCAAGATTAAAAATCTATGACATGGCTCATGTAATTCGGATTTGCAAAACAAAGAAAGTACATTTTGAGGAAATTCAGAATGTAACATTGTAAGTATATTTATTTGCCATTCTTATCACCAGCTAAAGAAGACAGTATATGACTTGTCACTTGAATGCTACTTGTAAGAACCCTTTATTGCATATGTTGTATAGCTAACCTAAGTCTGAAACATTGTATTACCAAAGTTAACGTGGAATGTGCCAAAGCAGCAGGTATGTGGCAGTCCATGAAATATTAAGAAACAAATTTAAGCTACCACAACGTAAAGCGCCTACTACACAAGTGTACACAAATTTGTTTACAAATCAAAAGTGCTGGCGTCTGCGTCCATTATTTGTTTACAATAGAACGTAGTTCCTTTATGTACCTGAATGCAATATTTGTATTTACAGGCGAGTTAAGTGTCGGGTGATATTGCACGATTATAAATGTAAAGTTAACGGAGAAAAAAAAAGAGCATATAATAAAGTATGATAATTACTTCATGTACTTCTGCAAACGGATACATGTGCATGTAGTTGATAAACATTCTGTCATTGGGCAGGGATGGGAACAAGCAAGGAAATGAAACCCTAGTCAATATAGAGGTAGTTACTAAACAGGCATGCGTGCTGTATTCGTTTTTCTAATGCATGTTATGTCATGGGGACAGGGATGTTGCCGTATTTCTGTTGCTGGTCCCTGACATCTGGTTGTATTTATGTCCTTCACAAATTGATCAAGCAGTCTTTTTAGAATAAAGAATGGACACATTTTGTTTAGAATAAAGAATGGACAAGTTTTATTTAAATTTGTTTAGCTGAGCGTCATTTGTATGAAGTTGAAAAACGTATCATCTACACAGATTTCTATAAAAGTTGAAAATTTTATCATCCACACAGATTTGTATAAAAGCTGAAAAATATATCACCCACACAGATTTCTGTACCGTTTGAAAATGTTATCATCCAGACAAATTTTGTATGAAAGTTGAAAAATGTATCATCCACACAGATTTATATAAAAGTTGGAAAATATATCATCCACGCAGATTTCTATAAAAGTTGAAAAATATAACATCCATACAGACTGCTATAAAAGCTTAAAATTTTATCATTCACGCATATTTCTATAAAAGTTGAAAAATGTATCATCGACACAGATTTCTACAAAAATTGAAAATGTTATCCACACTCATTCATATAAAAGTTCAAACTTTTATCATCCACAGATTTGTATACAAATTCAAAAATATATCACCCACACAGATTTCTGTAAAAGCTTAAAAATTGTATCATCCACACAGATTTGTATAAAAGTTGAAAAATGTATCATCCACAAAGATTTCTAATAAAAATGAAAAATGTATCATCCACACAGATTTATATAAAAGTTGAAAAATATATCATCTACACAGATTTCTACAAAAGTTGAAAAATATATCATCCACACAGATTGCTATAAAAGCTGAAAATTTTTTCATCCACAGATTTGTACAAACGTTCGAACCTATATCACCCACACAGATTTCTGTAACAGTTGAATTTTTTTATTTCACACAGATTTATATTAAAGTTGAAAAATGCATCATCCACACAGATTTCTATTAAAGTTCAAAAATGTATCATCCACACAGATTTCTATTAAAGTTGAAAATTTATCATCCACACAGATTTCTACAAAAGTTGAAAAATGTATCATCTATATAGATTTATATAAAACCTGGTCTAGAATGCGTATATCGAGTTCCTAACAGTTCATATTTGTAAAGCAGCCTGGACTGAAGAGAGATTAACATTATTTGAACAGAACTAAAGTGTCACAATATTGGTGGGAGAATTTTAAAATGTGACCATAATATTAAGTTACGAAGAAGTTGTACAAGGCTATTCATGTCAGCTTTGACACCACTAATTAATGATTGATGCTCTTCATGTCAGCATTGACACTAATAAGTAATGATTGATGCTCTTCGTGTCAGCTTTGAGACTAATAATTAACTATTTATGCTTTTCATGTCAGCTTTGACACTAATAATGAACGAGTAATGCAAGTTTATAATATTATATAACGTTTAAATGAAATAGCAAGTGTGGATCAATTTGAAATAATTCTATTTTATACAAGAAGATTTTCTCAAATAAAATGCGCCAAATCAATGTAAAAATCACGTGGTCACCAAGTGAGTTGATGAGTGAGACTATTCATTTGCCATATACACCTATTATTATATACCGCCAGCTGATTAACTGACAATTATATGAACTTTCTTTCCGGAATATGAATGATCAAAATTAGTTTTACTGGCAAGAGGACATTCAAGTGTTACTCACTGAATCAATTTAAATGAAATACTTTAAAACAATTTAAATTTGACTCTAGTAAAACTGTTTTAGACACATGGATGAAGCTACAGATAAAGCTGCTAACTTGTTGATGTTACAACAAGTAAAATGCTTGTTCACCTTGAGCCTGCAGCTCCGATAGTAACTTGGGCCACCATATGTCTCTCTCATTCTGATTCCGGGCATCAACATAGTTCAGGACACGAAGGTGATCAGGTATTTTGTACTTCTGCAGTAATATTGGGACAACACGTTTTCTACCTTCTTCAAAACCTTGAAGCAAGGCCATTTGAATTTCATATTCAACAAAACCACTCTTGAAGGCTTCCTTGGTCATAACTACAACAGTTTTGTAGGCATTTCGTAGGCTATTATCAACAAATTTCAATAATGATGCTCCTGGAGTATTGTCTCGATCATATTCGCAACAAACAAATCCATGATTGTTTTCTAGTCTTCTAACAGTATCCTTTACCCACTGTATGTCTGGGCTTGCATAACTGAAAAATGCATGGTATTTCTTTCCTGGTGGCAAAGTCAACTGATGATCTTCAGGTGCAGTCAGATCTGATACCGGAGAATATATTTGCTCAACGTCATTCTTCGTTTCCTACAAGGAAATATAACACCAATATTAGCAGCTATGTATTATATAAAATATATCACATTGTTGCACTGCTTCCAAACTAGGAAATACAAGTTGCAACAACATTTATAATGGCAGAAAGTTTGATCAAAGATAGGCTTGCATGTTTTGACCTGAATAGCATATGGATATCAAAGACAGGTGTGCATCGTTTGCCATTAATAACGCATGGATATGAAAGAATGGCTTGCTTTGCCTTGATAGCGCTTGTGTAGCAAACATTATTTTCTAACTTATATGCCGTACTAACCCAGGAGCCACAGTTGAAGCAATTTGCTAGAAACGTGTGCTATCTGACGTGTTGTTAACTATGTTTCTGTCTGAGTAAATTCCATGAGCTAGATGGTAAATATATATACTATATAAGAATGTAAAAGGTGTACATGTTAGGACTAGATGGCCAGTTCTCATTATGAATGTAAAAGGTGTACATGTTAGGACTAGATGGCCAGTTGTCATTATGAATGTAAAATGTGTTCATGTTAGGAATAGATGGCCAGTTGACATTATGAATATATAAGGTGTTCACGTTAGGATTAGATGGGCAGTAGTCATTATGTATGTAAAAGGTGTACATGTTAGGACTAGATGGCCAGTTGTCATTATGAATGTAAAAGGTGGACATGTTAGGATAAGATGGCCAGTAGTCATTATGAATGTAAAAGATGTACATGTTAGGACTAGATGGCCAGTTTTCATTATGAATGTAAAAGGTGTACATGTTAGGACTAGATGGCCAGTTATTATAATAATGTTAAAGGTGTTCATGTTAGGACTAGACGGCCAGTTCTCATTATGAATGTAAAAGGTGTAAATGTTAGGACTAGATGGCCAGTTCTCATTATGAATGTAAAAGGTGAATATGTTAGGATAAGATGGCCAGTAGCCATTATGAATGTAAAAGGTGTGCATGTTAGGACTAGATGGCCAGTTCTCATTATGAATGTAAAATGTGTTCATGTTAGGACTAGATGGCCAGTTTTCATTATGAATATAAAATGTGTTCACGTTAGGACTAGATGGACATTAGGACTAGATGGACAGTAGTCATTATGAATGTAAAAGGTGTACATGTTAGGACTAGATGGCCAGTTGTCATTGTGAATGTAAAAGGTGTACATGTTAGGATAAGATGGCCAGTAGTCATTATGAATGGAAAAGGTGTACATGTTAGGACTAGATGGCCTGTTTTCATTATGAATGTAAAAGGTGTACATGTTAGGACTAGATGGCCAGTTGTCATTATGAATGTAAAAGGTGTACATGTTAGGATTAGATGGCCAGTTGTCATTATGAATGTAAAAGGTGTACATGTTAGGACTAGATGGCCAGTTGTCATTATGAATGTAAAAGGTGTACATGTTAGGACTAGATGGGCAGTTGTCATTATGAATATAAAAGGTGTTCACGTTAGGACTAGATGGCCAGTAGTCATTATTAATATAAAAGGTGTTCATGTTAGGACTAGATGGCCAGTTGTCATTATGAATGTAAAAAGTGTTCATGTTAGGATTAGATGATGAATTTCCGTCCTCCGCATGGAAGCTAAAGGTGTGAACGAAAACAATGTATTTGTTAAGACACTTTTTAATTTGCTCTTTTTTCGTAAGCATTATATATATATATATATATATATATATATATATATATATATATATATATATATATATATATATATATATATATATATATATATATATATGCAGCTTACGGACGGGCTAAATGAGCTCTTCTTCTGGGGAATAAATAATTTACACATGCAAAATATGCATTAGACACAATACATAAAAGAATATTTATGGACTACTGCATATTATAATCACTTGATTCAATTTACAGCAAGAGATATAAGAATACAAAGTTGTGCACAAGTAAAACAAACAGTCGGTTCTTGTATTTATGACAGTGAACTAGTATGTGTTGACCTAATTCAAGATTACGAACAAAGCATAGTGTAGCGAGAGATCTATAGAATTTGATAACGAAATTATATCCAGGAGAGTTCTGCAAGGAGGTTCTGAAGGAAAGATGTAAAGATAATTTCGTATTGGGACATTAGTCAAGAACTACTACTGCTAATACTACTACAACAACAACTACTACTATCACTAATACTACTACTTATAATAATCATACCTACTACTACTACTACTACTACTACTACTAATACTACTATTATTACTACTACTACTACTACTACTACTACTACTACTATTACTACTACTACTACTACTACTACTACTACTACTACTACTACTAATAATAATAATAATAATAACCATACCGTAATACTAAGGACAATACAACAATAAAAGATGTAATCACTTTGCTAAAATTAGCGTAGAATTTGCCTTGGAGGAAAAACTGTTGACTGGATGTAATTTTGATAACGATGCAACCAGAAGGTTATAGTTTATCATTTAATCCAAACTCATGAGTTCTCAACGGTTATATTCTTTAGCATTGCTCAAGTGGGCGTTCTTGTGTGTTCACCTCAGGTTTGACTCAGTTGATAACATCTCAAGGAACGTCACTGAATGTGAGTTCTAGTTGTAGGTATTGACGACTTTCACGTTGATTTTCTTGCGAATGCAGTTTTGTGTTTATTCATTCACTTTCTGAAATCAATAGTTTCCTCCAAAATATTGAATGACAGACAATTTTTATATTATTGGGGCTTGACATCAACACTACTAATTTATCATGTAGATAGCTCTTGTTGTTGAACTTCAGAAAGATTTTGAATCGGGCAGATATTTGCAAATTAGTCAACACTTGTCTTTGCAATGTTATGTGCTTGTATATATAGTCATGGTTTAAGTTACCGTGACAATTACCAGACTGACATTTAGGTCTAGGGTATGCAGCCATCTAAACTTACTGAAATATGCAGTGATATGGTTTTCATAGCAAAATAGATGAAAGGTCTTTTTAAGATTCTTTAGAACATTCATGACTACTCTGATACAATTTATTATAATAGATTATGAAGACAAATTTGTACCTGAAGTCTTAGTGAGGTTTCTAAAACAAGTGATTGGAAAACGTACTCATATTCATCAGGTAATGATCATTCTTACTATTATACTGAGGCGATTCGTAACAAAACTAGGCTCATCGACAGAGCACAGAGGAACCCTCCTGGACTATAAAACGATGAAGACCAACAAGCATGTCTATTTTAAACTAACTTTACACTCCGATGCCCCAAACTTACAACAGTTCATAATGTTATGTATATTTAATTTAATTGTTCTTTTGTAATGTAACATTGTTTACTGGACTTGACCTTGTCCAAAACTGAGTTAATTTCTGATTGACTTTATTTTATAAAAATTTATTTCATGTAAACAACTAATAATAGTTCAGTATACCCTATGTGTATGAGCATTTTAACCAAGTTATTTTTTCAGGTAAGTGAAAAGTGGTAAATATATTATTAAGGGTCAGGGGTTTTGGAGATTCCCATGTGAACTTTATATGCTATTGTGTTGTAAGTAAACAAGGCACATTAGTTCATTCTAGAAGGTTATTTTCCATTAGGTAATGGTTGTTTTAAGAAAATGCTAATGTGACCTGAGGTCAGGCAGAGAACTATATTACGTTGTGACTGAGGATTTTATAAGTCGTTCTTTAATATCTAGCATTTCAAGTTGTGTTATACTGTGTCTGAATTTTATGTTCTTCAAATTATTGAATTCAAGTGGTTATTTACTCTGGAAATACAAAAGTGCTCTGGTAAAATTCTTGAATAAAGACATTCACTGGAATGTATACTGAATTCAAACCTTTAATACTATGTATGTGATTCAACAAGAGACTGTTGATACATCAGCACTTCGCAGACTATAACAGTCGCATCATCACCTTCAATTTTGGATCTTTTCGGGACTGGAACGGAGTTTCACTCAGGAATTTTTATTACTAGGACGTGTGCCTTTAATTCTTGATTATTGTATACCATATGTTCTTTTATTCTCATTTTCTCTTTTTGCTAGCGGGAAATAAATTGCTTAATTTTACAAAGCTTGTTGTCTTCACTCTTTATGTTACTTATTTTAAGAGCATAGACTCGTAACAATACGCAAACAGTAACACCCTACTGAATCATTCGAACGTCTCAAGTGTTATCGGAGTCAAAAGTCACTCCGTACAAGCATTTGAACATTAACTCAAATTTGGGGAAGCATATCAATATCAATTATATATTTTCCTATCAGTGTTTGACGAGTCACATCAGTCACTCTGACCAAGCTTGTGACAAATAGCTGATACGATTTTGGGAAGAATTTGAAAATACATGTAGATCTATTATATATTTTGTTATGAAAAGCACATCACTGCTGAAAGACTTCCAACAGACACTCTGACCAAAAGAAGGAAAGTTAGTTCAGTATATATTTTGGGGAAGAAGGTTAAAATAGGTTTTCAGCCTTGTTGATAAAGTCATACTCGTGCCATTGGACAACATTTTGAGTGAGCATATTCATTTAAACAATCCTTCTAAGACTGGGCAAAGGTGACACAGACATTCTAGAGAAGATAATCTAAAATATTTGTTCATATATTTACAATGGAAATCAAAACATTTCTTATTGAAACCATGTTGAAAACCATTTTGATGGTGCATTCCCCATGAAACATTACTCCAATGTTTTAATGAAATTCGTTCAGGTGTAAAAGAGAAATACTTGGATCTAGATTTTATATTTGGTGTCAAAGAAAGCTACACTATATGTACATGTGACAACAAACACAGCTTTTCATAGAACCTGTCCTAAAAATATTCCTTGATTGAAACTAACTTGGCTTGTGTTTTGAAGAGTTAAATTGTAATGTAGCTACTGAGGTTTCCACACTGTTGTAGGGTAGAAACACTGAACACATTTTTAATGGAAAATAATATAAACATTTGTTACGAATATAATAAAACTGCTCTAACTCAAGAAGTTGAACATATGTTTCTCAAACAACACCATTCCCAATATAATTAAAATCATCGATCTCCTTTCTACTAGAGGATCTGACAGCGACTGCTTCGGGGTCATGTTTTGGTGATCTTTGAATTAGCAAAAGCAAATGCAGCTTTCAGACATTAGAAAGTGAAATTGTTCAGCAAACATTCATGTTCTTCAGTTATATTACTCAGTCTAACAAATGTGAAGGCATAAAACCTGATCTGATTGGCGGATACAATTAGTGTATTATGATATTATGGTAATAACATAGGTACACAGAACAAGACCCCTAAGAGGTCACTATCAGATATTCATGTAGGACAGCGGAGATCTAATTTGATCAGATTGTCATTTGTGCCGCATGCAAAGATCATTATGCCTGGCAAGACGAAACACCTCTTCCATTTTCAAGCACCCGAACCCTTTTTGAGTCTGATTCAAAACAATGTTCTCCACATAAGATGACATTGCAAAATCTTGCTAGTTTCAATAAAGATTTCCCAAATATATGAAATTAAAATAATGGACTAAGAAAATTCAGAAGCCAAGTGAATTTGAATGTCAAAAGCAATTTGATTTCTCTAGTATATTCTAAAGATATTTGTGTGCCAATGTTATGTTAAGACTTTAAGGTCTTAGACAAAGTAAACGAAAAACATGAAACAAACAAGTTTAGTGAAATACAAAGAAAAATGCATTTTTCTAGAATACAGTGTATACATTTCAAAGGAACATGCACCACACTATTATGAAATAACTCTATATGATCATAAAAGTTATATCACAAGTCTAAAAGTAGTGAATGTTCTAAATGAATTCCAGCGGTGTTCAGAATGAAACCCACTCTTGAATGTGCCGATGCGACAATATACTTCAAAGAGATAATATACTACTTGTCTTGATGCATCTCAATGATATAATCCTTATTATCCTTGAAATTATGCAAACTAAGTAAAAACAAAATAGTGATTTAGTCCTAAAGTGCATGAGTACCTTGTCATTCCAATAAATAGTTTAAATAAATAAATCTAAAAGACTGATTTTTCTAGACAGATATGAACATAGTAATAAATCATTCTAATATAAACAATCTTATATAGACCGTCACTTGACCTATGTCACAATAGCCGTATTCTGAAAAGATATGTCATCTTGATTTCAATTTCAATCAAATGTATGCTTATATTTTAGCAGCCAAGCAGTCAGAAATTAGGCAGAACATTTCAAATGGAAAATACAATGTACTTAACTCAAATACAAGCAAACATGTTATAAAGTTCATCTCAAAGTTGAGTCTACAATCATGGACAAACGTTAACTGTGTAATATGTTGTTTACATATGTATATCTGGTGAAGCTAATACTTATTTTAATAACGCTTTATTATAGTAATTAGATCTTGTTACAGGTAAGTCATGTCTGCTGTGGTAAAGTAGCGATCAGGTTTTGTTCTCTGATAATTATGGGAAATACACATTGAAATATAGTTTCTGAAATTCCAGCGTTATGATCTTTGTACGCAGCTCACAGGAAGAAAATAATTTGCACAATAGATTTATTCATGTAGAAAACTTAAGATCTGTCACTGTGAATAAGAGTTTGGAAGTAAGTCATAAGTGAATTGGAGAGCAGGGACAATTTCTTCACTTCACCGGGACATGCATGGGAAGTTTATAGAAGCAGCTAGGACCAGCAAATCTCTGCTAAGGACAATATTTGCGACTAGTTAAATTCCCCAAACTAAACAATGACCAGGGGCAATAAATGATATCCTGGTAGTTGCAACCAGCTGGGTTAAAGTAGTATTGCAAAGCATATTATGTTGGGTTTAATGTCATTTATCAGCACATGATAGGCTACACATGGCATTAAGTATATTTGATAAATGAAGAACCCCGGATGATCCTGGGAAGAACAGACAAACCAAACAAAGCTATTGGAAAGCTTTCTCACATACTGAAGCTGCTCGAGCCGAGATCCAAAATCCAAACGAAAGTGACATGCGAGTGATCTGTAAAGGGGATAGTCTTAGGCCATTTGGCCACATACAGCCCCAACATTAGGATAGATCAGGTTGAAGAGCCAACTCTGAAGCTGCAGAATGATATAATCAAAATACCTGATTAAAATTATATGGAAAAATTCAAGGCCAGATCTTATCCTTTTAAGACAATTTCTCAAATATTAAAAAGTTAATTTCAAGACACTCTGCAAATAGTATCCTAGTTATACTTTTTACATCTTAAACATAATGACTAATGATTATCACCATCATCTAATATATGTAAAAGGAGGAAAACGACATCTTTATTATATATTTCTGGATTAAAAGAAAATTGTAAGCTGAAATCTTAAACTTAATTGCATAAACTAAGAGTACAAACCTTCTATTTCAGATTTCAATTTACTGCTAATGGTTTTCGGTGAGAATTAATTTTCCTTTCCAGTTAATGATTGAGGCATCTATATAAATATTTTTGTAGCACTTATGCAAATTATATCAACTGTAAACAATATGAAATATCCCCATAGACCATGCTGATCTGAACGCTTCTGTATGCTCCTCGCGTTTTGCAATATTTATTTTCATGATGGTTGCCACTGGCAACAAGCAATTTAATGTTAATTATGTGGTCCACTGCATTCCTTTTCTGAAGTATTCCTTATGCAATAATATTCCCAGAATTAAAAGTAATATCATCAGTCTGATTCCTTATTCGTATTTGTGCTAAAATGTCTGAGTTGCATAAATCACAAAATGGCTACTCACAGTCTCATGTTTAGTCTTTGTAGATGTCTTTGTAGTGAAATGCTGTTTTCTGTAATCATCTCCCAGAACCTCTTGGACTGTGTGACCTCTTGCTGAGAACACAAAAAGATGTCAGTTTTAACAATAATATCATGAATTAGAATTTAAAATATGATATTTAAATCTGCAATGTGAGTGCTTGGACTGGCTTATAATACATATGTGTTGTGCATAAAGGCAATATGTACACACACACACACACACACACACACACATATATATATATATATACACCATACATTAAAATAGCATGGCTTTTAAATACTACTGGTTTATCAAAGTTTGATCAGCCCATGGCACAATAATACGTCTGCATAAACAATCATGGAACTGTGTGCTGTTGGGTCTATTCCTAAAGATCAATGATGAATTCCCACTCATTAATATTTAGTGAGGTATGAAAATAACTATCAAACAGTAATAATAATCCCTGTTTTGTAAATGAATTTAACAAGATACACAATTTAATCGCAATACCTTCTTTTTCAATTTTCCCCTCTCATGTTCAAGTGAAAACATATGCAGAAATCTGGAGTAAGAGAGAAAAAGAAATTGGACTGGATAAAAACATTGAAATTGAAATTGCACCAAGTAACCTACAATATCGTTCTGTACACTTCCCTATGGACCTATTTAACGTGTTAATATAATCAATGATGCAAAGTTGCAATTGCCTGTCAACACATGAAGGTAAATGTCTTGGTCACGGGGTACACATACGTAAGGTGTTTGTGGCTTTGTTGATGTTTTTGTTTCTTAAACCTGTTATAATGTTCTAAAAATCGATTATTAATTAAATATGAAAATATCAAAATGCCTCCCTCTCTCTCTCCCTCTATGTTGACTACCGTATCAAGATAAGGGCGAAAATCCATGAAAAGACTAGAATAGATGGTTTTCGCTTATGTAATATCACAACGACACTGGATCTATACAGAATGATGGTAAAGGTAAAGTCAAATCGACCAAGGAAAAGAGAGAGAGAGAGAAAGAGAAACAAATTCACGGATGGTAGTAACGTTAATTAAAGCAGAATAATGACATATATCAACTTTATGTATACCAAACTATTTTAATTACCTCTTGTTGGTTTGTTTTTTTGCTTAGAATTCCACGCTAATATCCTTGCACATGTTTATCAGTGCCTTAATGAGAGCTCAGTATTCAAGAATTAGTATGTAGGCCTAGTGCTCTACTTTATTCATTAAAATCATGTATAAATAATAAGTGTAACTTATGCTGATTAAATGAATGCGAATAAAAATAGACACTCATAAATGATAACAATCAACTTATCAATATGCAAAGGTGATTATGAATAGGCACAAAAGACAGACCTACATTTTGTAGCAGACACATAGGGAAAGGATGTGAGTTCATTCACCCAGTCAATACACAGTTGGTTATCGTCAATCTAACTCCGTTTAAATAGCAAATAGATGTATTTGTATTTGACAAAAATAAAATATTTGTATAGCATGTAAGCTGTATCAATTATATACCACTCGTTGTAAACCTTGTTTCCTTTTAAATAAAAACGTATACATCTTGTGGTATATCAATGATATACCGTACATACTATATATATATATATATATATATATATATATATATATATATATATATATATATATATATATATATATATATATATATATATATATATATATATATATATAAGTGTGTGTGTGTGTGAATCGATCGGAAAACTTGCGTACATAGGAATATTTTTAATTTGTATTAAAGTGGTTTTTGTGACAATATGTTTATTCAGGGAATGATCTGGATTGTCCAGTACTGGCCAAGATGAGTATGCAATAATTAGTGTCTGGCCCATTTAAGTATGCAACAATTAGTTAACTGGGTAATTATATAGTAATTTGTGACCCACGCAATTATGTAACAAATTGTGGAAAATTTATTTATGTAATAATTTGTTACCTGCATAATTAGGTAATTTGTTACCCAGGCAATTATGTAATAAATTGTGACTTTGTCTGGATTTGGACAATATACTTGCTATGCTGTAGTTTCAAAATGGACATAAAAACTTCATCCCAGAATAGGCTGGGTAATCTAGTGCATAACTTGTCGAAGTTTTGCCTGATCTTCCATTTAAGAAATGAAGTTGTGGAATCCTGACAGAGATTTTGCTTTAAGACTAAATTAAATTAATCCACCTGTGACTTTCAAAGCTTTTGAAAAGTACAAATTGAAATGCTTCCTCACCAGGTTAGCAATATTTACATTCTTAACCATATTCTTTGTGCATTTTCCTATTTACTAGAATTTCTGAACGAATTGGAAGACCACGTGTCAAAATCTTATTTGTACAAAATCTGTTTCAATGTATTAACCATATAAGTACTTTTCTTTATCAAAAGTTTAAACAGTCTTGGACTGAAATGGTCACACAATGCATATACAGAGAATATGTGGGCTGCTAGCTCACAGAGATCATACATGCGTGTCTCCTGATAATAATTAATTATACGCATTTCCAAATGCCTTCACGCTGCTGGTTCTCGTTACCTGTAAACCTGACCATCTGCTTTCAAAGTATGACGTTTCATTTATATTGTTATGGAATTAATATAAGTATGTGTTGTAAATGTGTCATAACTATTTTCAGTTAAACTTCATGTTTTAAGGATAAACTTTAGATCTCTTTTTAACTATATGATGATGGAACCACCATGCAATAGCAGACAATAGTCTGATTAAAAACCACTAACACTTCACGCATCATTTCCAAAAAGAAAACAATGGATTTAACCCAGATTCATATTCAAACATGATTTTCAAGTTTGAATATGTGATTTTAATAGTTCTTTTTACTCACATACCAGGCAATGATCAGAAAACGCCCTGATGAAAGACAAAATCTGGACAAAAGATACCATGCCAATCAAATTCCATAAGTATTTATCAATTTTAAAAGCAGAGAACAACAATGACTTCTTGGTGCCAAATAAAAGTCTTGTTCAAAACTTGTAAAACATGACAATATCAGGATGACAAATCTTTTATATCAATCTAACCACAACGATGTCAAAGTTCAGGTGAATGATATATAAACAAAATATAAGGTAGCAAATATGTAATCCTTAATAAAATATACACCTTGTCAACTTAGTTTTACATAAACTACATTCCTTGCAAAATCTTTGATTGTTTAGTAGTATAAAAAGTTTCTAAATTGAAGCTACATAAAGAGACTTCTTTATCATATGGTGGAAGTCAATATACTCAGCAGGAATGTGTTAAACTGGAATTAACTCCTTCCATGCCAAATGAAAGTGCTATAAAACATGATACTGAAGTGGGCCTGACTGCACTCACCAATCTTGTGTAACTTTACAGTTGACCATATCACTTATCCTGAACGATGTGGCTAGTATTGAAATAATACGTCCTCGTAAACTATCTACAAAATAATATTTGGATTGCACTTAAGAATAAAAATACATCCACTGTAAGCTATCTTCAAAACTGTCATGCCCTTTACACCTATTTAATATATCCTAACTAAATTTCTTTTTAAAGGCATCATTCATATAAACAGCAACATTCTAATAAGCCATGTCATCCAGATCTTATTATTAAGATGCTCAAGAGGTAAAACATATGCCTTCAAGAATGGTAAAAGGAATAGCCAATCTGATGCAGGATCGCTTCATCTACATGCTTTAATCGTGCCTTCAAAAATTACCAAAGACCTAGATGATTCAACCTCATTTTCTAGTTTTCATGAAAATTCGATTCTCAGGCTCAGTCAATGATGCCATGCTAAAAAGCTTGCCTTTAGTTTCCCGTGATTGGGTGGTTCTTACCCAGGCTTTCATGATTTCGTCCTCCACCAGTTATACTGGCTGCTATAAATAGCATATTAAGTGTTCAAAAATGGCTCTTAAACCAAAACTAATAACACTAGTTTTCATACCAATGTTACCAAGAGGAAACAACCAAACTAAAATATTAATGGTAATGATGTTAAAAGTCAGCTCAATCTATATAAAAATATAAAGGTAGCAGGTATAAAATACTTAAATCATATTATGGGTCAATTCATTTTATATCAATCACATTCCCTGTAAAATTATCAGGTTCTCTTGGATAGCATCATCAAAACTTTCTAAACTGAATTTGTATTAAAAACAACAATTCCTATATGATAGGATGGAAGTCTATGCACTCAAAAATAATGTTAAAATGCCAGTGCAGACGAAACCTTCTAAGCTAAATGAAAGTGCCATAAAAAACAAAAAGTTAAAGTGGGCTTGATGTCATTCATTCATCGTGCATACCTTTACAGTTGACCAATTCACTAAGCCTGAACGATATAGTTTTGTAATAACACATCCCATCAAAAGAATCTACCAAACCCATGTCAATTGTACATATTGTGCTATATCCTGACAAAAAATCTGTACAAAGAAAAAGGCATGCTAATTATGCTGTGCGATGCTCATAAGCCAAGTCATCTACATTGTGTTAACTATAAGCCCAAGATATAAAAGGTATGGCTAACAATTTGATCACTAGATTAGCAAATAATTAGGTATGGATACAACCTTATTTTAAAACTGCACAAGATCTTCATTGTGCATGCCCATGTTCCAGA
This sequence comes from Sinohyriopsis cumingii, assembly GCA_028554795.2. Classification (NCBI taxonomy): domain Eukaryota; kingdom Metazoa; phylum Mollusca; class Bivalvia; order Unionida; family Unionidae; genus Sinohyriopsis; species Sinohyriopsis cumingii. The sequence continues at coordinate 3,493,058 of JAPYKE020000151.1, forward strand.
TTTGATAAAAGTGGTAATAGTCTGAATTAATCACATGGAGAATTACTTCACTAATATATGAACACTCTTGTTCATCACTGAAAGTCCAAGATCTTCATGTATTATATCATTATTATGTTCGAATATCACTCATTATCGAACTCATCCATGTGTTGATAGTACAAGCCAACATTTTAAGTTAGATGAAATGAGATCAGAAATATAGCTTCAAGAGTAGCAACAAGATCAGCCAATTAGAAGCAAGATTAACGCATTAAAAATTTGCACTTTCCTCATTATTACTTGTGTACAAACGCCTGATGATAAAAGCATATATTCCAAAATCAAATCAAAATTGGATCAGAACTATTGCTTCTAGAAAATCGTATGTAAGATCACATTATGGTATGCACAGATCTCACCCGTTATCTAATTCATCTGAAATCTTCATGATGTAAGCATATATTCCAGATTTTTACAGGACTGGATGACGAATACGGCTTCCAGAATGCTATAAGTTCAGCCAATCTGATGCATGATCACCTCATGAAAATGCATCTATCTTGCTCTTTATCTAACTCACCTGAGAATGCGATGATATAAACTCATCTTCCAACAATGATGTGTGATACAGGAAGAATAACGTATGGCTACTTTAAAAAGTGTAAATAAAAATAATGTGAAATTTATGCCAATTACTAACATGATACAAACTTTACTTGACATGCCTATGCAGACCTGTAGAAATGCATTCTGTTACTTGCACACTAGCTTATCTTCCGTCTAAAATATTGCCATAATTCTGTTTTATTATTGTGAGCATTATTAACCCATTTTAGTTTTTATGGGAACAATTTTTTCTGCCACACATTTATTCTATTGCACAAATATTACTAATATTTTTTCTAATGTATTAGACTATGACAAATTTTAAAAAACATTGTCACGTTCTTGTTAAACACATTCAATTTGGAAATCATAAATACATCATGATTTAGGAAAAGTGTATTCAATATGAATGACGTTAACTGATTTGGGATAACCATACATTTCTGACAGAAAACAGCCAACTTTGTGTTATTTTCAGAGTTATTAATTAGAAACGGACACAAATTGGAAACTGACACAAAACAAATTCATCAGCAATTGTTGATAAACAATCAAAGCATCTCTCCCCATCCCCCAACCCCAACTAGATGTTACCGTATAAAGATTTTACAATCCATTAAAAACTTGGGCGAAGTGTGTAGGGATGATCACCCCTGAATGTCATGACCAGACGTAAGAAGTAAACTGACATTAGGTTATTGAAGGATTAGGTGGAGTTGTATTGGCAGAAGTAAACTGACATTAGGCTATTGAAGGATTAGTTGGAGTTGTATTGGCAGAAGTAAACTGACATTAGGCTATTGAAGGATTAGGTGGAGTTGTATTGGCAGAAGTAAACTGGCATTAGGCTATTGAAGGATTAGGAGGAGTTGTATTGGCAGAAGTAAACTGACATTAGGCTATTGAAGGATTAGGTGGAGTTGTATTGACAGACGAAGCAAGAATAATAAAAGGCATCCTAAGAATAAGATCCATACATGTACAGTCACAACCAACAGCTGTATGGCTAGGATTGCCGCACACGCATCGCGAGAAAGTAGAATTTTATATATCTATTTTCTCCGTGTTAAGATTGAAAAAGGAATACAACATTTGGCAGAGAAAACAGTCATTCATATGAGAAAATATCAGACCTTTCTCACAAACAGAAAATATGGAAAAGAACGAGATCTCTCATCATCTGTCAAGGTGCTCTCTCTCTCTCACTCAACACGGCGAATACTTGTAACAATCTTGGCAGCATATCCTGTTTTAAAACTAGTGTTCAGAGCTATATTTGTACATTGACTGTCAAGGAAAAACCACTTGCCCTTTGAAGAGGTACCATAAAATCTTCGATTAAATAATTCTGGGCATACTTGGCTACGTATACAGAGAACGCAATTATTTGTCCATATAAACCACCTATTCAAGCCCTACAAATCTCATCAAACGTTGCTGAAGACTACGGCTGCTGCTAGTGTTTCTCAAAATGGTCACAAACATGTGGCTGGGTTATGCGAATTGTCCACAGCAGGCTATTATTTTGTATCGGAACAATTTCTTGCTTAAGGAAAGTCCTACTCGTTGTAATTGAAATATGGCTTTTGAAGTGGTTAGTATGGTCGCTGCTTAGTGGAACAATATTAAATGAAAATGTTAATTACAACAATAACATTTGACTTTGTCCCATGTTTGTCCTGAATAAATGTTCACTTTTTCCAGTTGGCTGCAGATGTGCAGCAAGTCTTGAAATGGCATTGTCGTTGCGCAGCTTTCTGGATCCAAGAGGTAGACATCTTTTGCAGGTCTTGTGCAAATTAAAGTGCAACACACATTCAGTTTTATTATTTGTTCACTGAAATAGATTGTGGCATAACGCTATTGCGATAAACTCAATAGTTTGTTTAGATGTGTGTGTGTGTCGGATTTTTAACGTAGCTTTAACAATTGTTCAGTAGTATCGCTACGATGTTTGCAGTGTGGCAGTTTATAGTGATATCTAGCACTTGGGCACCATGCCGCAGACGTGTAGAATGACGTCTCACCCAGTCACATTATCCTGACAACATGCCGACCAGTCCTAACTCTAACCCCTGAATGCAGTGCGCCAAGCTAGACAGCTGTTAGTACTATTTTATAAGACTTTGGTATGACTTGTCCAGGCTTCGATCCCGCAACGTCCCGCATTCGAGGCGGACGCTCTAACCACCAAGCCTCCGAAGCGGTCAGTTTGTATAGAAGTGACATGTAAATTAATTCTCTATCACAGTAACAGCTATATCGGTATCAATAAATGACATGTACTTGCTAAAAAGATTTCCTTGGATATCATTGATATGTTGAATAGATTATAGCAACCTTGCAAATATTTGAAAATAAAAGCACTTTTTGAGCGGGTCGATATTTTGATTTGTTGGTAACGCATATAGATAAGATGAGGGAAGGTGTATTCTGCTAATTGGCATGTATTGTGATCATATTATATTGGTTTCTTTTTGCTAATAATTCTTTATCTTTGACCGAATGTTGCGCATTAAACTTTTCAACCTATGTAATAATAGCACGGTTTCGGAAAGTTGTGATGTCTTCCACTGCATATAAATGTATAGTATACTAACTACGAACGGAATGAAGAAGCAATAATCTCATTGTAGATGTATTTATTTTAAAGCCTTTAATAAGGTTCCAAAACAGGTTAAACACTTAAGAGTCTGTAGACTACTCTCCCTCTTTTTTTGCCACTGTGTCGGTTGGCCAGACAGCATCTCAGTTTCACCTTGATTAATCAGGCTCATTCTATATCTATGTCTCTCTCTGTCTCTCTGTCTGTCTGTCTCTCTGTGTCTCTGTCTCTCTCTGTCTCTCTGTCTGTCTGTCTCTCTGTGTCTCTATCTCTGTGTGATGATAAAACTCACCAACTAATCGATGAACAGAGAAACAGAGGAATGGATAATAAAAACAATCTTATTGTCAGTATGTTTCCTACCGCACATCAAACCATACATCTCGCAAACACACACACCAAAGAGTACAAGTGAACTTTGGGCCCGATACCACAGAAAAATCATATTTGAACTCAATGCGCCACTTGAACAAAAAGTATTACTGCAAAATAATTTGATCAGCTGAGAAAGAAACACGGAAAAGCCGGTTGTTTTGTTTTGTCCACTGATGGACCAACAATAATCACGACTAGTACTGTATGACGGACAGTGATGGACCAACAATAATCAAGAGACTAGTACTGTATGCTAGACATTGATGGACAAACAATAATCAAGACGAGTACTGTATGATGGACAGTAATGGACCAACACTTATCAAGACCAGTACTGTATGATGGACAGTGAAGGACTAACAATAGTCAATATTAGTACTGTATGATGGACAGTGATGGACCAACAATAGTCAAGACCAGTACTGTATGGACAGTGAAGGACCGACATTAATCAAGACTAGTACTGTATGATGGACAGTGATGGACAAAACAACAATCAAGACTAGTACTGTATGATGGACAGTGATGGACCAACAATAATCAAGACCAGTACTGTATGATGGACAGTGCTGGACCAACAATGATCACGACCAGTACTGTATGCTGGCCACTGATGGACATATATCATTCAAGACCAATTAGGAATAAGCTGGTGATTTTCATAGAGAACTGTGATAAGTGAAACAATTTATAACTTGCCCAGAATCTTGTGCACTTTATGTCCACTGTTAGCCAGCTGTGTTATCAAGACTTCCAGGGTGTCAGTAGAGATTTACTTCATTGAAGCATGTATCAAAACAACATTGTGTTAAGTGTAACAGGCTATAACTTGGTAGGACTCGTTGATCTGGTATGTCCAATTTTAGCCAACAGACCTATCGCAACTCATGGGGTCTCAAGAGACTACATATTGAAGCAAGCATCATGACAACTGGATAATGAGTGTAATGACATTTAACTTGTACAGAATCTAGGATCATGTTATGTCCACTGTTATCCATATGGGGTATCATGACTCCCAAGGTCTCAGTAGAGACTGACTTCATGGAAGCATATAGCATAACAATGATGTGAAAGTGAAACAATTTCTAACATCCCCAAATTCTGGAAAATTTTATGTCAACTAATTTGCCTATATGTTTAGAACATTTTATGTCCACTAATTAGCCTCTGTGTTTAGAACATTTTATGTCCACTAATTAGCCTATATGGTTAGAACAGTTTATGTTTAGAACAAGACAATTAAGCAACCAGTCTGCTGATATTAGAATTTTGTTCGCAAATAAAAAAGCTGAATAAGGAATAATAATAATAATAATAATAATAATAATAATAATAATAATTATTATTATTATTATTATTATTATTATATCATTATTATCATTGTTATCATTATTATTATTATTATTATTATTTTATTATTATTATTATTATTATTATTATTATTATTATCATTATTATCATTATTATTGTTATTATTATTATTATTATTTTATTATTATTATTATTATTATTATTATTATTATTATTATTATTATTATTATTATTATTATTCAATTAAATAAATAATCAATGAAACACTTATTAGAATAACAAAAAAAATAAACAAATTTGTTGTGGTCCACATAATTAAAATAAATGGAACCTTACTCTTAAAATTACATACATGCACATATCAGAGATTTCAATATTTGTATCTTTGTACATGTACATATCAGAGAGTTCGATATTAGTATGCATGCACATATAGGAGATTTCAGTATCAGTATATTTGTACTTGTACTTGTCAGATATTTCAATATAAGTATATGTGTACATGTACAGTTCAGAGATTTCAATATGTATATACATGTACATCTCAAAGATTTCAATAAGACCATATTTGTTAGGCATAATGAATTATTTTATTTAATTTAATGAGGGTAATTCTGTTAGCATAATATACTCTTCTCTCCTGACTCCCACAGGATGAACAAACTACTGCAAGTACAAGAGAAAAAAAAATACACAAAAATACCCAAAACGTAGAAACATATAATAATAATAATGATAATAATAATAATAATAATAATAAACACGCTTAAATACATTCAGGAAAAGAGCACTTCAAAATGATCATATTTGACAGCATAAGAGACATATAAGATCACATAACTGTTTGAAAATGTATTCATTGGACAGAATTATACTACGGTATTGATTGGTCATTGTGTTGTACAGCTGAGATGATATCAACTGATGAGGCATCAATAAATTGGACATGGTGTCCATAATCATACTATAGAATTGTTTGGATATTGGGATCCAGGGGTGAGACACTTTTAACTCATGATGTATCAATAAATTTGACACGGTGTCCATAATTATAATATGGCTTTTTTTGGTCATTATGTTTTAGGGGTGAGATACTATTAACTGATCATGCATCAATAAATTGGACACGGTGTCCATAATTAAACTATGGCAGTTTTTGCTCATTGTGTTTTAGGGGTGAGATACTATTATCTGACGATGCATCAATAAATTTGACACGGTGTCCACAATTATTCTACGGCATTTTATGGTCATTATGTTTTAGAGGTGAAATACTATTAACCGATGATGCATCAATAATTGGACATGGTGTCCATAATTATACTATGGCAGTTTTTGGTCACTGTGTTTTACAGGTGCAATACTATTAACTGATGATGCATCAATAAATTGGACATGGTGTCCATAATTATACTTTAGCAGTTTCTGGTCATTGTGTTTTATAGGTGAGATAATATTAACTGATGATGCATCAATAAATTGGACACGGTGTCCATAAGTATGCTATGGCATTGTTGGTCATTGTGTTTTAGAGATGAGAGACTATTAACCAATGATGCGTCAATAAATTGGACACGGTGTCCAGAATTATAATATGGCAGTTTTGGTCATTCTGTTTTAGGGGTGAGACACTATTAATTGACGATGCATCAATAAACTGGACACGGTGTCCATAATTATACTATGGCATTTTTGGATCATTGTGTTTTAGAGGCAAGATACTATCAACTGATGATGCATCAATAAATTGGACATGGTGTCCATAATTATACTATGGCATTTTTTGGTCATTGTGTTTTAGGGGTGAGATACTATTAACTGATCATGCATCACTAATTTGGACAAGGTACCCTTCAATAAATTAGCCATGTTTGCCTCATCAGTATTATGTGTATAGATGTGTATTGTATTATAAGTACTGTATCATGATATGTATTGATAGGCATATTGTTTCACCCCATGCTGTGTTTGTTATGCATTGATAGGCATATTGTTACACCCCATGTTGTGTTTGGTTTTGTATTCATCGTCATATTGTGTCACCCTATGTAGTGTTTCATTGTGTATTGATATGTTGTTGTTGTTGGGTTTAATGCCATTTTTCAGTATCAGTATTCAGTAGCAGCCAGTATTAATGGCGGAGGAAGAACCCGGGAAAGCCCCTAAAAGAACCAGGGACCCACGAGAAGCTACTGGCAAGCTTTCTCATATACAAACAGTGACTGAATCTGAGACTCGAAACCACTCAGACAGGTGAGATGGTACTGATCCGTAATGGACAGCGCGTTAGGCCACTTTGCCACTCGGGGCCCTTGTATTGATATTTAATGTATTATAATTAGTGAATCATGGTATGTATTCATAGGCATATTGTTACACACCATACTGTGCTTGGTTATGCATTTATAGTCATATTGTTACACACCATATTGTGTTTGGTTTTGTATTTATAGGCATATTGTTACACACCATATTGTGTTGGTTTTGTGTTGATAGGCATATTGTTTCACGCCATGTTGTTTCTCGTGGGTCGGTGGTTCTTTCCTGGGTTTTGCAGGGTTCTTCCTCCACCAGTTATACTGGCCGCCATATATGGCCTATCTTGTGCTGAAAAATGGCGTTAAACCCTATAACAACAACATCACGCCATGTTGTGTTTGGTTGTGTATTGACAGGCATATTGCTACACACCATGTTGTGTTTGGTTATGTATTGATAGGCACATTGTTACACCCCATATTGTGTTTGGTTATGTATTGATAGGCATATTGTTACACACCATATTGTGCTTGGTTGTGTATTTATAGGCATATTGTTGCATCCTATGTTGTGTTTGGTTATGTCTTGATAGGATATTGTCTCATCCTATGTTGTGTTTGGTTGTGTATTGATAGGCATATTGTTACACCCCATGTTGTGTTTGGTTATGTATTGATAGGCACATTGTTACACCCCATATTGGCCCCGAGTGGCCGAGTGGTCTAAAGCGCTCACCGTTCCGGATCACTGCCATCTCACCTCTGTCTGCGTATGTTCGAGTCCAAGGCTCGGCTAGCGTGGGTACGTGGGAGAGCCTGCCAGTAGCTTCTCGTGGGTCGGTGGTTCTTTCCTGGGTTTTCCAGGGTTCTTCCTCCACCAGTTATACTGGCCGCCATATATGGCCTATCTTGTGCTGAAAATGGCGTTAAACCCCAGAACAACAACAACAACAACAACAACACCCCATATTGTGTTTGGTTATGTATTGATAGGCATATTGATACACACCATATTGTGTTTGGTTGTGTATTTATATGCATATTGTTGCACCCTATGTTGTGTTTGGTTGTGTCTTGATAGGCATATTGTTACACCCCGTATTGTGTTTGGTTATGTCTTGATAGGATATTGTTTCATCCTATGTTGTGTTTGGTTGTGTATTGATAGGCATATTATTACACCCCATGTTGTGTTTGGTTATGTATTGATAGGCATATTGTTACACCCCGTATTGTGTTTGGTTTCATATTGATAGTCATATTGTTACACACCATATTGTGTTTGGTTATGTATTGATAGACATATTGTTTCACCCCATGTTGTGTTTGGTTGTGTATTGATAGGCATATTGTTACACCCCTTGTTGTGTTTGGTTGTGTATTGATAGGCATATTGTTACACACCATATTGTGTTTGGTTGTGTATTTATAGGCATATTGTTATACACCATATTGTGTTGGTTTTATGTTGATATGCATATTGTTACAACCCATGTTGTGTTTGGTTATGTATTTATAGGCATATTGTTACACACCGTATTGTGTTTGGTTATGTATTGATAGGCATATTGTTTCACCCCATGTTGTGTTTGGTTGTGTATTGATAGGATATTGTTATACCCCATGTTTGTTTGGTTATGTATTGATAGGTATATTGTTACACCCCGTATTGTGTTTGGTTTTGCATTGATAAAAATATTGTTACACCCCATATTGTGTTTGGTTATGTATTGATATGCATATCGTTACACACGATATTGTGTTTGGTTATTTATTTATAGGCATATTGTTACACACCATATTGTGTTTAGTTTTGTATTTATAGGCACATTGTTACAAACCATATTGTGTTGGTTTTGTATTGATATGCATATTGTTACACCCCATGTTGTATTTGGTTATGTATTTATAGGCATATTGTTACACACCATATTGTGCTTGATTATGTATTGATAGGCATATTGTTCAACCCATGTTGTGTTTGGTTGTGTATCGATAGGCATATTGTTACACCCCATCTTCTGTTTGGTTGTTTATCGATAGGCATATTGTTACACCCCATGTTGTGTTTGGTTATGTATTGATTGGCATATTGTTTCACCCCATGTTGTGTTCGGTTGTGTATTGATAGGCATATTGTTACACGCCATGTTGTGTTTGGTTGTGTATTGATAGGCATATTGTTACAGACCATGTTGTGTTTGGAATTGTATTGATAGACATATTGTTACACTCCATATTGTGATTGGTTATGTATTGATAGGCATATTGTTGCACCCCATGTTGTCTTTGGTTATGTATTGATACGATATTGTTTCACCTCATGTTGTGTTTGGCTGTGTATTGATAGGCATATTGTTACACCCCTTGTTGTGTTTGGTTTTATTTTGGTAGGCATATTGTTACACACCATATTGTGTTTGGTTATGTATTGATAGTCATGTTGTTATACACCATGTTGTGTGTGCTTATGTATTGATAGACATATTGTTATACCCCATGTTGTGTTTGGTTTTGTATTGATAGGCATATTGTTACACCCCATGTTGTATGTGGTTGTGTATTGATAGGCATATTGTTACACCCCATGTTTTGTGTGGTTGTGTATTGATAGGCATATTGTTACACACCATGTTGTGTTTGGTTATGTATTGATAGGCATATTGTTACACCCCATGTTGTGTTTTGTTTTGTATTGATAGGCTTATTGTTACACACCATATTGTGTTTGGTTATGTATTTATATGCATATTGTTACACACCTTGTTGTGTATTGATAGGCATATTGTTACACCCCATATTGTGTTTGGTTTTGTATTGATAGGCTTATTGTTACAACCCATGTTGTGTTTGGTTGTGATTTGATATCTACTGTAATGTACATTGTATATCATATTTACTAAAATGTGACAGAAATATCACTTCACCCATTTTGTCTTCGGTTATTGTATTTTGTCATTTCTTGAGACAAAAAGACTCCAGAACTCTAGAAAAGCTTATCTCATGTACATATGAAAGCTCTATCTTTCAATGATTGTCCCTGGCTCAGTATTATGAACTTTCTATATTTCAGTGGTCCCTCACACCATTTGACTTATGAAAACCCTATATTTTAACAATTGTCCCTGGGTCAGTACTATGGATATAATATTGGTCCCTCGCACAATGTGACTTATGAAAACCCTATATTTCAGTGGTACCTCACACCATTTGACTTATGAAAACCGTCTATTTGAATGGTCCCTCACACTATGTAGGAAGGAAAACCCTATATTTCAACAAGTGTCCCTGGACCAGTACTATGGACTTAACATCGGTCCCTCATACCATGTGACTTTTATATGAAAACCCTGCATTTTAACAGTTTGGTTTGGTATTATACAGTGTAGCAGGTAGGTTATATAGTGTACTGCTATTGAAGTAGAGTGCCCCACCCAATAACACATTATGGTACCTAACCAGGGCTAATTATGTCATAGGATATGAACCCAAATCAATTTGGTCATGAGTCCAGCATGGTAATTGCCATTTATCAAACCTTTAAAATATGTGTTGACATGGCCATATATTGTGTGTCAATGCTCAATCACCATGTATTAGACCTTTATAATAAAATATGTGTTGACATGACCATATATTGTGTGTCAATGCTCAATCACCATGTATTAGACCTTTATAATAAAATATGGACTGACATGGCCATATATTATGTCAGTGGTCTATAACCATGCCTCAGACCAGAAATGCCCATCAGTGAACAATTATCCAATTTTGAGGCAGTAAGTCAGCCTGTTGATTTAAACAATACTGATTGGCAAAAGCAGTGAGTGGCATAAATTACAGTTGTTGGTTGAAATTCTTTATTATAATTTTTTGAAAAGAAAAAAATCATTTTTGTATCAATAAATAGTTTGTGAAGAAACTTGTGAAGTAATTCCAGAATGGAATACATTACCTGGTATATTTAATAATTAAGTATATACATGTTTTCCCTTTTAGTGCTATAGGTTGAAATGGGATCATCTTCTGTCCATCATCTCTTTGATATCAATCCACAAGCAAAATGTTGTTATTACGTTTCCTACTAAACTGTTACATGGATTCCAATGCAGCTTTATCTACATATTTATCCCAGGTCTAGTTGGTCCTACATGACAAATGTGTTGCTTGGAGTTCCAATTTGGCCCATGTATTCATCCAAGGATTTAGTTGGCCCTACATGACAAATGTATTGCTTGGAGATCCAATATAACCCACATATTTATCCCAGGATCTAGTTGGTCCTACATGACAAATGTGTTGCTTGGATATCCAATATGGCCCACATATTCAACCCAGGTCAAGTTGGCCCTATATAACAAATGTGTTGCTTGGAGTTCCAATATGTCCCATATATTTATCCCAGGATCGAGTTGGCCTTACATGACAAATGTGTTGCTTGGAGTTCCAATTTGGCCCATGTATTCATCCCAGGATCTAGTTGGCCCAACATGACAAATGTGTTGCTTGGAGATCCACTATTGCCCACATATCCCTGGATCTATTTGGCCTTGCATGACAAATGTGTTGCTTGGAGTTCCAATATGGCCCACATATTCATCCCAGGCCTAGTTGGTCCTACATGACAAATGTATTGCTTGGAGATCCAATATTGTCCACATATCCCTCGATCTAGTTGGCCCAACATGACAAATGTGTTGCTTGGAGATCCACTATTGCCCACATATCCCTGGATCTATTTGGCCTTGCATGACAAATGTGTTGCTTGGAGATCCAATATGGCCATCACAATAGATAGCTTAAAAATACTGTTATCGCTACATTTCCTGATTTGATTGTCAAATCAACATGTTATTTTAACTGCAGCACCTTTAGTTACGATGTCTTGTTGGTACATTATACTGATCCAATATGGCTGCCAGTGCATCGATCATGCAAGTTTTTTTTATTGCCATTTATTCCTCCTTGATTGATGGTCATATCAACATGAGACTCCTCCTTAAGACTTCTTATGATGTATATTTGGTCTCAAATGATAGTCTTGCTTGACACCTAATATGGCCACCACAGTGACCATCTTGAAAACCTTGTTATTTCTGCTGATTGGATGGTCATATCAACATGGGATTTTCACTAAAGACTTATTATGAAGTCTAGTTTGTCTTAAATGACACTCTTGCTTGATATATAATATAACCACCACAGTGGCCATCTTGTAAATCTTGTTATTACTACCCTGTGATTGGATGGTCATATTATCATTGGGTTTCCACTAAAACTCTTCTTATGATGTCTAGATGGCTCGAAATAAAAATGGCACTGATCTGATATCCAATATGGCCATCAGTTGAAAAATCTTAAATTAAATTTGTGCCAATCAGACATATAATATGGCCATCACAGCAGCCATTTTGAAAATCTAGTCAGTATTCCTCCTCCTCAGTAGAAAATAATATCTCGAAAATATGTATGTCTCTGCTAATGTCCAAATGAATAGTAAAACAACATGTTGTATTCACCAATATAATTCTTGTGATAACGAGATGGTCCTAAATGAAAATGGTGCAGCTGTACTTCCAATACAGTTACCATGGTAATCATCTTAACAATGTTTTTGTCACTATTCCCTCTGAATGGATTATCATTATGACATTGCGTTTTTACCGAAAGACTTGCAATGATGTATACTTTGTTCTAAATGAAAATGGACCCAATCTAACATCCATTAAATGTACCACGGCAGATAATTTGAAAATATTTTGATCAGTGAAGAAATCGTAACTGGTTTCAACACGTGAAAGTTGAATGGAAGAAATGGTCTTGTCTTGAATTCTGTAAATTCATTACAGACAGAGGAATTTATGTCCCTTCATGGGACTGTTGTTTTTTCTATCAATCTCATTCCTTCAAAGCATTATGTTGCCTTTTCTGGTAATGGGCAGTAGCAGGTAAATTGGATTGCATTCACCCTAGAGCCATGTATTGATGGTTGCTAATGGGAATGGGCCACATCAGTTGAATTGTCTGGGATCCAGCCTCACAGTGCACATATTAATGCACTTATTCCAGGGAGAGTTACCTCCATGGAACTTAGTTTCTCTTCTATTATGGTTACATTTCATCATAGCGCAACTGCACTTTGCATTGATCGGACAAAGCATGTTGCATATATATTTATAACTAATTATTGGTATCCTGTCAGCTACCATGACAACTGTGTACATCGCTGACACCTTGCAGATAAAATATGGCAAGTATCAATATTTGTCCAACACCTTATGACGTTCATACCCTATTTAACATGTGAAAGTAACCAGTGCCACTAGATTTAATATCCTATCTAGCCTGTGTGTGAGTGACCATTGCCACTAGATTTAATACCATATCCAGTATGTGTGTGAGTGACCATTGCCTCTAGAGTTAATACCCTATCTAGGATGTGTGTGTGACCATTGCCACTAGATTTAATACCTTATCTAACTTTTGCATGAGTGACCAATGCCACTAGATCTATTACCCTATCTAAACTATATGCGAGTACCCACTGTCATGAGATTTCATGCCCAGCCTGTCCACGAGCGACCACTGTTTAACATGAATGACCATTACTGGTATTTAATATGAGTCACCAGTGCTCAGCATCTACTTGTAAACTTTGTTCTCTAAACTTCCAGCACTTTGTGACTTGAAATATTTTACATTATAACTTGTGTTAATGAAATTAATGTATTGGAAATTCTTAACTTTTCTACCGCTCTGTTTTAACATTTTATTTTTATCATGAGTGCATTTGAATACAATTTTCTGATAGACATTATTCCTAAGTGTAAATTCAGTTTTACTGCATAAAAAAAAATCCAATGAATGTAAAAGTTACTGCAAACTGAATTTCTCACTTCTAAGGCCCACGATCCTGTAAAAGTGTCGCCTTGCTTAACAGAAACTGTACATCATTTGAAATGGGTATACATTTCGTATTAGTACATGGAACTTGGTAATGCCTTTATTATTACATGGAACTTGATAATGCCTTTATTAGTACATGGACTTGGTAATGACTTTATTAGTACATGGAACTTGGTAATGCTTTTATTAGTATATGGAACTTGGTAATGTCATTTTTAGTACATGGAACTTGATAATGCCCTTATTAGTACATGGAACTTGATAATGCCCTTATTAGCACATGGAACTTGGTAATGCCTTTATTAGTACATGGAACTTGGTAATGACTTTATTAGTACATGGAACTTGATAATGCCCTTATTACTACATGGAACTTGGTAATGCCTTTATTTGTGCATGAAACTTGGTAATGACTTTATTAGTACATGAAACATGGTAATGCTTTTATTAGTTACATGTAATTTGGTAATGACTTTATTAGTACATGGAACTTGGTAATGTCTTTAGTAGCACATGAGACTTGGTTGTTGTTTTTGTTATTATAGGGTTTAACGCCATTTTTCAGCATACGATAGGCTATACATGGCGGCCAGTATTAATGGTGGAGGAACCCGGGGAAACCCCCAGAAAGAACCACCGACCCACGAGAATCTACTGAGAGTGATGAAACTTGGTAATGTCTTTATTAGTACATGGAACTTGGTAATACATCATTATTACATGGAAGTTGGTAATATGAACAAGTACATTTAAAATGTGCCCTTTTTAATGATATTTTAGTTTAACTGAGTCAGCAACAAATTTAAACTGACAGGGCTTAGATCACAATTAAGATATTCCAAAGAAATAGTGCTTTATTTGCATAGTATGCCTGCCACTGTCTCATTGGGTGAAGTTACTTATTGCATTATAAAAAATAAAAAATAAAAAAAAAACTTCATCAAATTGTACAGAAATTTGTATTTGCTTGTTGTTGAATGAAGACAAGTAAGATGTCAAATGTACGAGTTTTCCAGGCCATGCAAATGCTTGTTGTGTAATGAAAACAATAAGATGTTAAATGTCCCAGTTTTCCAGGTCATGGAAATGCTTGTTGTTGAATCAAAACAGCAGGTCCTAAAAGGTAGTTTTCAAGGTCATGTTAATACTTGTTTTTGAATGAAAATAGTAGAATGTCAGATGTCCAGACAGTTTTCTGAGTCATGTGAATGCTTGTTGGTTACTTCCTCTGCATTGTTTGTTTATACTAGTAATATGTGAATCTGTCTGGTATTACACTTGCAGTTTGTTCACCACAAACAAAAGCCAGTGTTGTTGATATTGTGGCGTTTGATGCCATTTTTTAGCACAAGATAGTTATACGTGGTGGCCAGCATAAATGGTGGAAGAAGAACTCTGGAAAACTCCGCAAAGAACCAGTGACCCATGGAAAGCTACTTTCATGCTTTCTCACATACGTACAACGGCCGAACCTGAGACTCGAACCCACACAAACAAAAGAGAGATAGAAAAAGTGATCCGTAACGGTGAACATTTTAGACCACTCGGCCACTAGTGGCTCCCCAAAAACCAATGAACGAATTGCATAAGAACCAGTCACCCACGTGAAGCTACTTTCATGCTTTTTCACACACCCACATTGGCCGAACCAGAGACTCGAACCTACACAATGGTGAGATGGCAATGATCCGTAACGGTGAACACTTTAGACCACTCAGCAACTAGGTCATTGAACAAATTGCATAAGGTCATATAAGAACTTTGTATGACCTGTTGTAAGATCATGAGGAAAAAATTAATCTGGTCTACTGATATAATTCGAAAATGCTTTTAACTCGTTTTGGAAAATGCTCGGAAATCTTTCAACTTTTGTGGAATATATTTTTCAGTGATTCAAAGTATTTTGCAAGTAATACTGGTGAGACGTTAAATGGTTTTAATATGAAAGGTTCTTCTTAAGCAGTTAGAAGAGTCATGTCCCTTGATTGCCTATTTTTTCTAACTACTGCACCATAATGTTATATTTGAATCTGCTATTATACACCATTAATTTAATGAGACTTTGACTGAGCTGGATTTACTGGATGTCACATCTTTATTAATTAGAGTTATGGCCCGTGAATACCCATCAACTCCAAAGCATTTGTTTCCCAACACAAATACTACAGCACAAGGCTATGTGTACTGAGTAGGTTTGGATTTAATGAAGAGTTACCCATAAACTGCAAAGTTTTGTTTTTTCCAAGACAAGTTCTACAGCACAAGGCTATTTCTGCTGAGTAGGTTTGGATTTAATGAAGAGTTATTCCCATGAATACCCATCAACTCCAAAGTTTGTTTTCTCCAAACAAAGTTCTACAGTACAAGGCTACTTTCACAGAGTATTTTTTGATTTAATGAAGCATTATGGCCCCTGAATACCAATCAACTCCAAAGCTTTGGTTTTCCAACAAAAGTTCTATTGTGCAAGGCTATGTTTACTGAGTAGGTTTAGATTTAATGAAGAGTTATTGCCCCTGAATACCCCTCATCTCAAAAGCTTTGGGTTTCAAACACAAGTTCTACAGCACAAAGCTACTGTTACTTAGTAGGTTTGGACTTAACGAAGAGACAAAGAACAGTCCTGGAAATTATACATTTATTTATGATGTATATATGCACAGTGAGTAATTTGGGTCTACTCTATTCCAGAAACGTGCATTCTACTATATTCTGACTTCTTGACCACATTTGTGTTTAAATAAATATTGACCAATATTTGTGTACACATGCACTAAATACTGCTTTGTCTGTGGCAGTGAATTCAAAATTAAAATACTGAGAATCATTTTCAGTTGCCCAGTTAATTACACACATTTAAATTGTGCAAATAATAAACATGAATTATAATATTATGTTAATATACATAAACGCTTTGAAGAATATGAAAATAATTTTCCAAAAAAGGACAAGCCTAAAATTTAACTTCCATACAAAGGACAAGCCTAGAATCTTATTTCCATACAAAGGACAAGCCTAGAATCTTACTTCATACAAAGGACAAGCCCAGAGTCTTACTTCCATACAAAGGACAAGCCTATAATCGTACTTCCATACAAAGGACAAGCCCAGAGTCTTACTTCCATACAAAGGACAAGCCTAGAATCTTACTTCCATACAAAGGACAAGCCTAGAATCTTACTTCCATACAAAGGACAAGCCTAGAATCTTACTTCCATACAAAAAGGACAAGGCTAGAATCTTACTTCCACCATAAGGGCATATAACATTGACTCCACAGAATGGACATAAAACATTACTTATATTCAAAGGACCTAGAACATTACTTCTATACAAAGGGACCTAGAACATTACATCTATACAAAGGACCTAGAACATTACATCTATACAAAGGACCTAGAACATTACTTCTATACAAAGGGACCTAGAACATTACATCTATACAAAGGGACCTAGAACATTACATCTATACAAAGGACCTAGAACATTACATCTATACAAATGGACCTAGAACATTACATCTATACAAAGGACCTAGAACATTACTTCTATACAAAGGGACCTAGAACATTACTTCTATACAAAGGGACCTAGAACTTTACTTCCAATGAAAGAATGCACATAGAACATTACCTCTATACAAAGGACATAAAACCTTATTTTCATAAAAAGGACCTGGAATATTGCTTCCATGCAAATGATCTAGAAACTTACTTTTATACAAAGGACCTAGAATTTAATTTCCATATAAAACCTATAACCTTACTTCTATATAAAGGGACCTAGAACACTACTTTTAATGAAAGGATGCACATAGAACATTATTTCTATACAAAGGACATAAAACCTTATTTTCATAAAAAGGACCTGGAATATTGCTTCCATGTAAATGATCTAGAAACTTCTATACAAAGGACATAGAATCTAATTTCCATATAAAACCTATAACCTTACTTCAATATGAACACAAGTTGCACATTGTCCTCTGAGCCACTCTGCAAGACCAACATTACCAGAAACCATTAAAATACACAGAACTAAACTATGAAGTACACTAACCAATGCACTAGTATGTTTTAGCACAAGTACCACCAGACATGTTACATATGCATACAAGTAAAATTCCTGGTGAAACATGAATAGTTTTATATCAAGAATGACTATATGGAACTGCATAATAAAGTGTATACATCAATTTATCTACAACAAAAACAATTACGTTGGATTGTAAATAGCCAAGACATTTTTCAAACTTTACTTTAATCAACATATATAAATCTACCAAGTCAGTCAATTTTATATCAAAATACAAATGTTACATAAAATAGATAATGTCTGAACATATACAAATAGCAGCATGATCCCAGTCTGACACACTAGTACACATTTCAATGACTTTGTATTAACAGGATTATTAAAATGGCTGCCCTGTGATATTAACATCAGACTGGCATCAGATTCATTCAAGCAACAATGTACGTCAGATTGGTACCATTTTCATTCATGACCAGCTACACATCAAAAAGTCATTTAGGGAAAAACCCTGATGACATGACCATCCAATCAGGAGGGAGTAATGATACAAGACATTCAACGTGGCTACACATATGGCCATATTGTCTTCAAATTGGCACCACTTTCATTATGATCAATATACGATACAAATTTGTTAATGAAAACCCCATTTGACATGGCCATCCATACAGTAGGAATAGTGATAACAATAGGATGGTCATATTGGATACAAGATATACACCAGATTTATGTAGAACCAACTATGCAGTATAAGGTCTTTTTGAGAAAGTAAATGTTACAGAAAATTGGATTTTTCTGAGAACGGTTACCTGGTCACATTGACTTTGGGAATATAAGCCAGCTACCTCCCAAGTCCAGCCCTACTAAAAGATGAAGATTGATATTTTAGTATGTATCATATATATGAAGGGCAGTAATTCTTGCTCAATCACTTGTCACCATTAGCAACTATGAGGAAAAAGGATGTTTCTGTTCAGAGAGAGCATGTTGCAGTTTAAGTGACATGGGCTAAACATGCAACACAACATGTCAAGATTGGCAGATACATGATGCAGCTTACGTTACGTGGACCTAAACACGCATCATGATATACGAAGAATAAAAGAGACATGATGCAGTTCAAGTGATGTAGAGACCGAAATACAGAGCAAAACTTATCAAAACTGGCAGAGACAGGCAATGCATCAGCCAATCTAATGTGAGCTGCTCTGCTGGTGACCTGAGCAATGGGGACTTGATTCCCAAGCATCTTGGTTTGCTGTCAGAAAATCACAAAGGACACCGGATCAAACATTAAAGACATGGTACAAATATTTATAATCAGTTTTGATGTGGCACTCCTTATAAAACAGTGAGGCAAACATGCTGACAACTGTGACACTGTTATCCAATGCTGGGTTTTTAGTATGACATGCGGTGGCATGCAGTGCGATGTGTCTGTACCAACACAACAGGAACATAATTGGTACCTGGTTTGCAGTACAAAAATGTTTCACTATTTCCTGAGTCACATATATGATCAGCCAGCTGATCCTTAATTTTCACTGGATCAGTACAATATCCTATGTACCTATTCTTACATGCCTGAAGCCCATGCTCATCTTGTGGTGGGGTTTATTCCCACTACGCCACCAACAAATGAGGGAGCAATCCCCATGGTATATACATTATCGACACAAGATGAAAAACAAGGTAAAATGTGACCTGAAGACCACATAATTTGTGTCATAGTATCCTGTACCAGGTGACTGATATGCTGCTGAAAGTCTAGAGTATCAAAGTGTGAATGTAACATATTTGCATCCACACCCCCTCCTGCCCAAAGTCTGGCATCTTTTGTTAGAATTGGGGAAGGCAACCTGTAGGGATTCCAAGAAGGCTGAGAACTGATTCTTTATTCGAATATATACTTAGTACCGATATATCTGTACTGACCTTGCATGTTTCCCCTCTTTTTATGAGTTTTATAGAACGGCTGATCAGGTGTCCTCAGACCATGATTCGTACATATTGCAAGGGGTAGAAAAGGTGTGGTTTGTGCAAGCCATGCATAACTCGTACATGCCTTGTTATCATGCATGTCATGATTTCACTGCATTCAGAAGACCATAAGCATTAGAAAACATGTCAGTGTTAATATTTTGGAAAAATAAAATAGGTAAATAATACCCGTTATAACCAGAGTGCAAGAATTAAGGACAGTGTGTGAGATCACTTCAAAGTTAACATTCATCAACGATAGCACGTCGTACCACATGGCCTAAAATGGTCAAAGAAAGTAAAAATAAAACAATTCACAGAATGTCCACAGATTAGAAAAGTAACATATACCACATGTGTATTAATCATTATTAATTCAAACAAATCCAAACTTTCGAATGAATGCTTGATTTTGACAAACATAAACTTTGGATTAATGGGATACGTATTCTGTGTGATGCTGTGAACTGAAGTGGAGTTTAAAACTGGAGACACCTGATGGAAGCAAGAGGAAGTAATGAGCAAGAGTTACTGCCCTTTGTCTATATGATATAGTAAGGTTGTAGTATACATGTTATTAACACATTAACCCCTGGAGGATTATGTTGTTTTCTCCTGAAATGAGAGCAGGAAACACATTTTGAAAGCTGTTTCTGAATGCATCCGAAAACACCAAATCCCAGGTGATTTTTCAATAACATACTAACTAGGTGTGTTAGAAACGTAGCTTTTCATTGGCTGTTTGGATTTATTTTTTTTTTTTTGCTTAATGGACGCATTATTTTTGTATTGAGACCACTCATTATTCCAAATGCCCATTTTATCCTACTTTTTGCTAAAGCTGGTCTGTCTGTTTGCAGTTCATACCAGTTTGCCTTATATCCGAGACCAAAAATTCTAAAATCCGGACACAAAATTGGATTCCGAATACGAGCAAATATTTGGTAGAAAGAGATTGGGTCCAAAAAAATTGTTTTTCCGTCTGTATTTTGTAGTGCAACTAGATATTCGAGAGTGTTTGGTAACATTGTAGAGCTACATCTGTCTACCTTTCTGTATTAACACCCACTTTAGTGTATCATGCATGAACATGAGGCTACAGAGCTCGGCAGTAGGCCACTAAATCCTACCACGTTAACTCATCACTAGGAGTTAATGAGTTAACAGTCATACATTACCTCCTAGCAATATTACTTATAACAGTTTAATTTAGCACTGTTCTCTGTCATAAAATTATTCAGCATTGAAGTTGCGAACAATAGAGAATTTAATTAATAGACTGTCAACTAGCAATCGGATACCTTTTTAAAGCTATCTGCTTTCCTGAATCATTTAATTACCAAAGCAAATCTTCATCTCTGAATGATGTCTTAGTTTGTAAGAATTCAAACAAAAACATCAATGCTTGAGTATTATTTTTTAAATTCAATTAAATACGAAACACAATAAAATTGAGGCAAAAAAATGATCGCTAAAATTGCAAAATGTACATAAATGTTTACACACAAGTTGAAAATGTTATATTTACAATAAAACGGTCAATAAATCAGTATGCAATGTATTATGTACAAAATGGATAAATTAATAGTTTTCAAAAATACAGTTTTCAACTTAAAATTGTTCTTCAAATATTCCATGCAAATGATCAGGAATTTCTGCTGCAATTTACTAACTAGCTCCTGGTTCTGAAAATCATACCCCAAGTTTGCATGCTCATGAATCACTCATTTTGATGGCAGAAAACACATAATCAAAGCCACTTGAATCAGTAGTCTACAAATAAATTTCAGTTTTGATCAGTAGTGAAACTAAACTGGTTTAACAAAAGTAAAACAATAAACTGTTCAGGTTGAATGTCATAGACATTGTCTCCCTAAGTGACATTCACATTGTCCTGAAACTTAATCAGTTTCTCAAGTAAAAACAACTATATCCTGAGTTAGGGTCTGACTCCTTCTATTCAAGTAAATCTGCAAATGTCCATAGTTATGGTCATAATGATTGTCAACAACCTGATTTAAAGAGTTCCTTCCATTTAGCACATGCATGTTTACCACTCAGTGTGAATACAAGAGTTCCTGCCATTTAGCACACGCATGTTTACCACTCAGTCTGAATACATGTTCCTACTTGTACAAGCTGTCTTAAATTACTAATCATAATCAAGTTCTGGTATGTTCATTGCTCACTTTCCCAGAACTGTGTCCTGCTTAGTAGAACAAATGTTTAAGACTTGTTCTTAAACTTTTTCTTTAATGGCTGGCAAGCATATGTAATGTGTATGCCTCACATTAGTGAGACGGTTTCTTTGGCTTAAAGGTATATTAGTTCACGATTTACTAATGGGATATTTAGTTTGATTCAATGGTCCACATTTTTACTAATTAACATGCTTGTTTCAAGTAATAGCGTTTGTGACTCGCATTTATGTGATGTACTAATAAATCAAGAGTACTTTTGAGACAGATTATTAAAGCAAACCAACTGTTTTTTTTTCTTCTAGAGGTAGGAGTGAGTAGGGATTGCAGAATTGTCAATTTCAAGCCCACTGTCATTCCACCACTGCAGAAATGTATCGAAAATGATGATTGTTATAAACAAGTGGAATGATTTATTCAGAATAATACAGACCTGGCAAGTATAATTATATACCACACACTTTCTTGGGATACCTAATTTCCTTCCCTACTCAGTATTTTCTGGCTGCAAGGAGTTCTTTAAGACAATTTAAACCATAAAATCTTTATGACAAAGTTTTCCTCATATTTGTTGCTTTCTTATAGTGACATATATTTTCCCCATTATTTGCCCTGACTCTCCTCAGCTGTTTTCTTCAACTCTAGAGCTTCTACCCTAGATGTCAAAGCCTGTATTGCACCTTCAGCAGTTTCTATTGATCCCTTAACTGTTTCTATTGTGCTGAACCAAGTATTTAGGATGTCCAGGTAGGATCCAGTAGGGATTGCTGAAACTTGAATTTGCTGAATTTCGTGTGATATCTCATTATGAAAATTGGGGTCTCCACACTGCTGACTGAGGGTTGTCAATGTTGAGCTGATGCTATTCCAGCAGGTCTGATACTCCATGGCATTCATCTTGCATGAATTAGCATGTCCATACAGTTTATTCCTGTCTTCTCGCAAACTTTTTATCATGCCCTTTTCCTTCTGAGTCAGGGTAGGTACGATATTGTTAAAGAGAGCGGAAAGAAGTGTGACATCATATTCTTCTATGTTTGTACTGCCTCCATTTGGTGGGAACAAGATATCAATCTGGGACTGGTGTAATACCTTTCGTTTAAGAAGACCGTTGATGGTATTCTTGTTTTTGGCAAGATACTGGTCCAAAGTGCAGGTCGGAGTGACTGTGTGATGACTTAACAATTGTCTTAAAACCCTGGATCCAACATCAACCAACATGTATGTCAGACGCATGAATCTGTCTGTATCACCAGCTGGTTGTGGTGGCATGGGAAGAGCAGAAGCTGAAAGATGACAAAATTTATATAAAATTTAGTAAATGCATACACATTCTAATAGCATTAAAAAAATCCAGGTTATGTATGAATATTATCAACCATGATAGATGCCTTTATTAACTGAATTTACAAAGCCTATATTACTAAAGTATGCTGGATTTCTATTGAAAACACGAAAACTACATTATCTATACTGGAATTCTACTGAATTTAATAAGAATTTAATTGAGAAAGTATACTAAATGACTGCTGAATTTTCTAGGTTTACATTGTACACAAAATACAGAGGGTATCATCTGATTCAAGTTTGTCCAATGAAATTAAAATCTGATATTACAGTTAACTGTATATTTAACATGTTTGTTGGAGGTGCCAATGATTGACATTTGGTATGTAAACCTTGCTAAAAAGTGCAGTTGGAAAGCACTGCTTCAGACCCATATTGATCACCTATAGAGATTTATCTCAGAAGCATGAACATCTGTAGAATGGGAAAAGTCTGGGAGTATAGAAGGAATTAACACAGATCAATAATAGAAACTGAAATCCCCATTAATACACTACTGTTTAATATGACTAAATAACTGAAGTGCTTTTGTGTTCTTTCTGTTCTGGAAAAAAACTGATCAAACCGATGCTTAGAGTGTTCTTATTGTGTATTAATCAGTTCTATTATTTCAGTACAATGACCCTGACATTTGACCTTTTGACCTTTTGACTCCAAAGCTAATTTGTTTCTGCCTAAAAACAAGTGCTAGCTTTTCTCAAATGGTGGCAAATGTTATTAGAAATGCATAAACCCAAAGAACATGAATAACAAAAGTGCAACTGCCATAGATATGTAAGATTATAACTGCAGAATATTAGTCTGCAAATTTTATTATTTTATTTCAATTTTAAAACATTGCTCAGAAATAGTCATCAGTGGTGATAGACTTCTGCTTCAAACAAGGGTAATGTTGCCATTGTAAAACAATCCGATTATTTATCATCGTACGAAAGTGTTTTTTGATTGTGAAAATCAAGTGGTTGCTTGAAAATTTTGTCAAACTGATTGAGGAACTGCAATTGCATTAAGTTCCTTTTGCATTTTTCATTCACCATTCTGGATTCTACACTTTGCTTTTTTGGTCTACTATTCCGCAAAATGCACTCGTCATTTCATGTGTTCATTCTGCATTCAATTAGACTCAGTCTTCATTGTGCATAATAACCAGTTTCTGAGTTTGTACCTTACTTTATTGTCTTTGAATTCTAATCAGTTCTTCAAAACAAGAGGCTTCAGAAGGCAAAATACCACTCATATTGGTTTGGATGACCAAGACAACTCACACTGGTGTGGTTGACCAAGACCATTCACCTTGGTGATATTTACCTCAAAGCCAGTACCTTACAAGGGTTGTTGACCATAACCACTCACCTTAGAGATATTTACCTCAAAGCCAGTGCCTTACAAGGGTTGTTGATCATAACCACTCACCTTGGTGATATTTACCTCAAAGCCAGTGCCTTACAAGGGTTGTTGACCATAACCACTCACCTTAGAGATATTTACCTCAAAGCCAGTGCCTTACAAGGGTTGTTGATCATAACCACTCACCTTGGTGATATTTACCTCAAAGCCAGTGCCTTACAAGGGATGTTGATCATAACCACTCACCTTAGAGATATTTACCTCAAAGCCAGTGCTTTACAAGGTATGTTGACCATAACCACTCACCTTAGAGATATTTACCTCAAAGCCAGTGCCTTACAAGGGTTGTTAACCATAACCCCTCACCTTAGAGATATTTACGTCAAAGCCAGTACCTTGCAAGGGTAGTTGACCAAGACCAATCACTTGTTGAAATTTATCTCAAAGCCAGTGCCTTAAAAGGGTTACTGCCAGTTACATAACCATAATACAACAGAACATACACTTGCAACCAGGTGGCCTAACAGAATCATAATATGATATCACATACATTTACAGCCTTTATTGCTATAACAACCATAATGTGACATAATTTAAACTAACAGCCTGTGCAGCTAACATGACCATAATATAATATCACATAAGCTTCTGACTGGGAATGTTGTTGATGTTGTAGGGTTTGTTATTGTTGTTGTTGCTGTGAGGTTTAATGCCATTTTTCATCACACGATAGGCTATACTTGGCAGCCAGTATTAATGATGGAGAAAGAACCCGGGAAAACTCCGGAAAGAACCACCGACCCAGGAGAAGCTACTGGCAAGCTTTCTCACATACCCCCATTGGCTGAATCCAAGACTCGAACCAGCGCAGATAAAGGTGAGATGGCAGTGATCCATAACGGTGAGTACTTTAGAGCACTCGGGGCCCCAAATGGGAATGTTGTCAATTTTAATTATGCATTTGATACTGGGACCACATGCATGTGTACTAATTCAGTCTGGAAATGTTATGCATTTAAACTTTGCATTTTATTCAACACAAAACATTCTATCTAACCAGATTTTGGGTATACTAGATTTACAAATCTATCTTACAATAATTTTATTTATTTGTCTGGAATCCCCATTGCTGAACAATGACAACTGAATAAGACCAATAATGTAAAAAGTATAAAACAACCACTGGGATCAGTTGTGCTTGAATACATAACAAAGTTTATTTTATACAGATCACATCCATAAATCCTATAGAGAATGTTTTAAGATCAGTATCTAACTTAAAAGACCCCCATCAAATATATGTATAATTCTGTGATTAGTCTATAACACCCCAACACACCCATCAAATCCATGTATAATTATTGGGCTAGTATATAATCCCCCCATCAAATCCATGTATAATGCTGGGACTAGTCTACAACACGCACACCCACACCACCATCAAATCCATGGATAATTCTAGGACTAGTCTATAGCACGCACACCCACACCATCAAATCCATGCATAATTCTAGGACTTACCTATAACACACATACACATACCCATCAAATCGGGGCCCTGAGTGTACCAGTGGTCTAAAGTGCTATCCATTACGGATCATTGCCATCTCACCTCTGTCTGTGTGGGTTCGAGTCTAAAATTCGGCCAATGTGAGAAAGCTTGCCAGTAGCTTCTTGTGGGTAGGTGGTTCTTCTCAGGGTTTTCCCGGGTTATTCCTCCACCATTAATACTGGCTGCCATGCATATTCTATCATGTGCTGAAAATGGTGTTAAACCCCACAACAACAACAACCCAACAAATCCATGTATAATTATGGGACTAGTCTAAAAAAACACACACACACCATCAAATCCATGCATAATTATGGAGTTTTCTAAAGAACAGACAATCACATCAAAATCATGTATTATTCTAGGACTAGTCTATAATTTTCTTTCCACTTCTCTTTTTTAAAATGAAACAGCAAATCAATGGTTTAATCAGATTGTATTTAGAAGTTACATTTCATTTCTTCCCACGAAAATTAGAAAAATATTAGGTACATGTATAGGCATCCTCTTTTAAATGAAATGATTGCTATTATGTATCTATTAAAAGAAAGAAAAACTTAATTTTCACCAGAATAATAAAGTCAGGAAAATAACCAACCTGAAAAGGGGTTTCACATAAATGCTCTCAGTCATTTCATGTTATGATAGGCCCCTTCAACTGATGTCAGTCTTTACCATATTACGTTAAGCCCCTTCATATGATGTCAGTCTTTTTCACATTAAGATAAACCCCTTCACCTGATATCAGTCTTTTTCATATAATGAGCCTCTTCAACCGATGTCAGTCATTTTCATACCACAATAAGCCCCTTCACCTGATGTGAATCCTTTTCATATTATGATAGGCCCCTTCATCTGATGTGAATTCTTTTATATTATAATAGGCCCCTTCACCTGATGTCAGCCTTTATCATATAATGAGCTTCTTCAACTGATGCCAGCCTTTATCATATTACGACAAGCCTCTTCAACTGATGTCAGTCTTTTACTTCGACGTTAAATTATGTCAGCCATGGTCAAGCATACAGTCCGTTTAAAGGCTGTTCAGTTTTGTGACTAGTTGTCATGTTATTAAGTAAACAGTCCATTTACACGCTGTTCAGTTTTATGTCCAGCTGTCATGTTATTATTCAAATAGCTAGTCCATTTACAGGCTGTTCAGGTCTGCGACTAGTTGTCATGTTATTAATCTAGTAGCCGGTCCATTTAAAAGGTGTTCAATTTTGTGACTAGCTGTCTTGTTATTAAAAGAAGTAGTCAATTTACAGGCTGTTCAGCTTTGTTACTAGCTGTCTTGTTATTAATCAAGTAGCCTGTCCATTTACAGGCTGTTCAGTTTTGTGATTAGCTGTCATGTTATTAATCAAGCATCCAGTCCATTTACAATTTGTTCAATTCACTAAGTGTGTGTGATGTGATTTGGATTTTTAACGTAGCTTTAACAATGTTTCAGTCATATAGCTATGATGTCTGCAATGTGACAGTATATAGTTATGTCTAGCACTGGGGCCTCATGCCGCAGACATGTAGTATGATGTCTCACCCAGTCACATTATCCTGACACCAGGCCGACCAGTCCTAATACTAACCTCTTGATGAGCACCAAGCGAGGCAGCTGCTAGTACCATGTTTGTAAGTCTTTGTTATGACTTGGTTGGGGATCGAACCCACCTGGTTAATCTTGTTACGCTAGCAATAAAATTATTGACTGATGACAGTAAACTTCTGAACTGAAGTTAGTTACATCACTTGGCTTTATGAGAAAGATAACCTAGTAGAAAGTACAAGAGCAGAAGAAAGAAACTTTAGATGACATGTAATGTCCCAATAAGGGAATCTCGTAAATTATTGATTGGTTAATGTGAATAATGAGAAAATGATATACTTACATCCATCCGCAGACTGTTCCTGAAAAGTAAAGACAATAACATTTTAAAAGGTATTATTCATTGCTGTGTATGTGCCACTATATGTAAAATTACACCATGAGTACAATTATGACCCTCACTTATGTAGGAGCAGGAATTACCAAGCCATAATGATATGGGATGAATGTAGCGGCGTGGTGTAAGCAGTCTGCCATTTTTTTATAATACTGATGATCCAGGCTAAATGTGGAGATTATGGCGGAAGGAATCTGACATAGTTTTCAGAAAGATTGCTGATATGGGATAAAAGAACACATTAAGCAACACATGTTATAGTATGTGAGGACTACATTGGCATGGGAAAAACAGTGGTGATCCTTCTTGAATTTTATCAAACACGGTCCTAAAGTGAAGTGCATGGATCCATTGATGAGTTTATATGGCATGTATTCTGACCTATCAGATACATGGATCCATTGATGAGTTTATATGGCATGTATTCTAACCTATCATATACATGGATCCATTGATGAGTTTGTATGGCAGGTATTCCAACCTATCATATACATGGATCCATTGATGAGTTTATATGGCATGTATTCTAATCTATCATATACATGGATCCATTGATGAGTTTATAAGGCATGTATTCTAACCTATCATGTACATGGATCCATTGATGAGTTGATATGGCATGTATTCTAACCTATCAGATGCATGGATCCATTGATGAGTTTATATGGCATGTATTCTAACCTATCAGATGCATGGATCCATTGATGAGTTTATATGGCATGTATTATAACCTATCATATACATGGATCCATTGATGCATTGATGAGTTTATATGGCATGTATTCTAACCTATCATATACATGGATCCATTGATGAGTTTATATGGCATGTATTATAACCTATCATATACATGGATCCATTGATGAGTTTGTATGGCAGGTATTCTAACCTATCATATACATGGATCCATTGATGAGTTTATATGGCATGTATTCTGACATATCAGATACATGGATCCATTGATGAGTTTATATGACATGTATACCAACCTTTCAAATATATTAAAAAAGTAACAAGAGATCCCTGAAGGATCTCATTCTCTTCTGGATGAACAGAAATTCCAGGAATTCAAGGTACATGTAAGACTATCTCTTAATTTTAACTGTTCGGTGTTCAAACCATCACAGATATTTTTCACAAAAGTAACATTTTCATATTAGCTGCCTGTCCGCTTTCCGCTCAAGTAAGTGTGATAAGATTTTTAAGATGAATGCCATGGCGTCCGTATAGGATATCAGACTGGCACCACTTGTTCTTAGGACTAGCTAAAAGCTGTAAGAAGTCTTTTGTAAAAACTCCACACCATTCATGTAGACTGAATAAGAATAATATGATTTTAACAAGCACCACTATGGTAACCATACTGGACACAAGATCAGCACGATATTCACTAAACAAATGCGTCTTTTAGTTAAAACCCAATATTTATATGACCATCCATAACAAGATTTTTAAGATGGATGCCATGTCATAAATATTCAACATCAAATCAGAATAATTGTTGTTTAGAACCAAATACACACCACAAGTCTATTAGTGAAATGCCCATTTTTTAGTATGACCATCAATTCAGGAGGAGAGGAAATAACAAGAGTTTAAAGATGGTTGTGATGTCCTACTTCAGATCAGCACCATTTACATTTAAATCTAAACATTATACAAAAGTATTTTAGTGACACTTCCATGTGAACAAAATCATACACTCAGGAAAGTAGTGACAACAGGACTTTCAAGATGGCCACATTGATGGCCATATTGGATGTCTAAGCAGAACCATCTTCATTAAAGTCCATCTTGACCTTGGGATGAATACGTGTGCACAGTTTCATGGCAGACCTCCAAATAATTCAGGAGTAGTTGAGATAGCACGCTTGTGCTAATAAATTGACAGACAACGGAATGCAGATGATGGATGTATGATGTATGAAGGACAACAGATCACCAATAAGCTCATATTGTCTATGACCAGTTGAGCTAAATATCAGTATATAACATACCAACATTATAGTAAAATGTCCATGATGTCATGTTTTTGCATATCTGACCATAAATATTTCCAGTCATTATTGATGTAACTCTCACACATGTATTTCCAAGTGTTGTTTTAAATGTATACATTATAAATCAGTTCGCATTCAGTGAATAACAACATTGGATTTGCAGTGAGAAATGTATTGTCTATAAGCATTAAAAACAATTGAGATTTGCATACAGTTTTGGTATTGATACAAGTTCAACGTTTTCATTAGAACTATGAAAATTTATTGCACAATGGACCTAAAAGATATGCCGTCTCTTAAACTAACATCAGTCATTCATGTCTCTTAATTCTAAATCATGCATCCTGAGTAGAGAAATTGTAATAGAAGAGAAGGCTTGTTCACAAATGCTAAACTAATTATGAAAGCTTGTTTACATCCAACAGCGCCATGAGATAAGGAATTTACGAAGACAAAAATACCTTACATATCAGCATGGAAAATTAGCTGCAGATTAAAAGAATTGACTTTCTGCATGCATCTAATATATATGAGCTGCAAAGAGCGAATTAGTCCTTACTCACCGTTTCCTGAAACCAGAACTTTATTACATCCAGGGACTTAATTACATGACTGGACTCATGGAAATGGCAAGGAACATCTTCATTCCCTTTGAGGTCTTCAACAGGGATCAAACAGTCTACACGGTACCCGTCAATTCTGGGGCATTGTATGAAAAGGTCAAATCGTAGACTCTGTCCAAGATGTCCAATAATGCTGGACAGGGCCATAGTGATGAACCTTTGAACATTGATACATAGTTCGGAAGAAGCATTTTTCTCAGTAGCCCCCATTCTTGTGACTTGTGCAAATATGACATAGTCCCTGAAGAGCATGGTCAATCTGTGATGAAGGTCAATGTTAAACACACAACAGCCACAAAAGATCATATTTTCAGACATTTTCTTAGCAATGGGCCAATGAGCAACACATGTGGCAAGAAGGCGATGGAAAATGGGAGCAGGAAGGAATTTTCCATGGAAGACATAACAAAGGACTGATGAACTCTTCCTCTCTGGATGTTGTGCAAGGCTGATCACCTCTGTGGGTGTTCTTTCGCTAAGCATGCATGGTGCAAGGTAATAACTTTCCACCTGAAAAATAAAACAGATGAATTGTAGTAAGCATTTATACGTTCAATTTTGTTAGAATATATAAACATTTAATTTTTTTATAAATACAAGTATCAACCCCAGTCTAGTAGAAATAATTTCTAAATGAACTTAAGCTGTGGAGGTAACAAGAAAACTACCAATTGCGTTATAGACAGGCCACATACCATACATACAGTATGAATTTTATTAATGGATTGACCAATCTAAATGCCAACTCCATTCACTCTTCAAAGAATAACGTCTGACAAGGTGATAATGGACTGATTCATCTAAACACCAACTTATTTTACTCTACAAGCACTAAATGTAAAAAAGAACTCAAGTCTAACCCATCATATGTGACTCTACAAGCAATAAATGTAAAAAAGAACACAAGTCAAACCCATCGTACGTGACTCTACAAGCAATAATACATTACAAAAACAAACCTAGTGTACAATCTCAACTGAAGCGTGGATCGAAAATAAATGTACCTATATATTTATCATATCATAAACACAACTGCTCTGATATGGCATTTAATTTTGTAGAATATTGAAAATACTTTTCCATAAATGAACATACTGTTATATAATCTGATGACAGAAATAAGTTATGTACTCCCTGATTGTAACACTAACCACAGGTGCCAAAAAGAGAATAGAGTAACTGCTATATAAGGAAACTAGATTTTAAGAAATACATAATACCGTTCTCCATCATTATAACGCTGTACATTATGACAATGTCTGTAAGAACCACAGGCAATATCAACTTACAGTGGAACTGGATACAATGAAGTATGACAGATCATTCCCTTATTATAAAGTTGTCCACATGAGCCAGATATAATGCCATGTTATAGTGATACAGTCCTATAAGTACATAATACAGTAAACTTTGATTGTAATGGCGTCCATGGCATATATAGATAATAAAGTTTTATGTTGAAACTGCTATAAGGAATACAGAATTTCCTCATTATAAGACTGTTCACATAGGTCATAGAGAATACATGTGTTACCTTGTATCGAAAATAACATAATGAAAGGAAATTATACAGTACTCCTAAAATATAACATTCTGTCCATAGGGGTTATAGACAGTACCGTATTATAGACAATCTGCCTCGCAATGATGTACATGATACAGTACACCCTCACTGTAGCACTCTCTACAAAAGCCATATAATTCCACCTGATAGAGAATGTGAGTATACTGATGGACATTACATAGTACAACCTCACTGTGGCACTCTCTACAGAAGCCATAGAGTAAAACCTTATAGAGAATGTGAGTATACTGATGTACATTATACAGTACACCCTCACTGTGGCACTCTCTACAGAAGCCATAGAATGCCACCTTATAGAGAATGTGAGTATACTGATGTACATTATACATTATACCCTTACTGTAACAACGTCTACATAAGCCATAGAGAATATCACTTTATAGTAGGACTACCATACAACGAAGTAGATCAGGTAGTACTACCTTATTATAACACCAGTAATAAGAGTCAAATTATATCAGATTATAGTGAGACTGGTATAATAAAGTACTATGGACACAGTTAAAATCAAGGACTACTCAGTCTTTGTAATATTAATATTACATACTAGTGAAGTACACGATACTCATTATAAATCTGTCTGTGGCAGATATCCCGTATACTGCATTATACACATCATACAGTATTCAATACTCACTGGGATCCGTACTGAATAATGCCTTATAGACATGCTACTTTATTCCTTGACCCAGGGCAGATATAGAGTATACTGCTTAATATACATCATGCAGTATTCCCTGAGCCATGTGTAATGTATATTTAAGTTAATTGTTTGTTTTTTCTTTAGTTTTTAATCAACATCCTATTTTACAATGTCATCAAAAGTGAAAATATGTATTTCAAATCCTACCCAGGAGCAGTTGGACTGTTTGAAAAAAGATGAAATGAATCAACTTTCCAGCAGATATGATCTTTCTGAGGCACAAGCTTCTTCAACGAAGCAAGAAATACAAAGTATTTTGAGGGCCCCAAGTGTCCGAGTGGTCTAAAGCACTCTCCGTTATGGATCACTGCCATCTCACCTCTGTCTGTGTGGGTTCGAGTCTCGGATTCGGCCAATGCGGGTATGTGAGAAAGCTTGCCACTAGCTTCTCGTGGGTCGGTGGTTTTGTCCAGGGCTCGACCGGGTTATTCCTCCACCATTAATACTGGCCGCCATGTATGGTCTACCGTGTGCTGAAAAGTGGCTTTAAAACCCACAATAACAACAACAAAATATTTTGGTCCAGTATTTGGTGGAATGTTTTGGATAAAAGTGTTTTGGTTTCAATCAGTACGTCTGTATTAGAATCTGACATAAAAGTAAAGGAATTAAAATTAAAATACAAGATTGAATTAGAGTTAAGAAAGCTGGAACTTCAGAAAGATAAGGAAAAACAAATGCAGCTGCAATTATGGAAAGAATGAAAACAAATTGGAGAAAGCGGAGAAAGAGAAACAAATGCAGATACAAACGGAAAAAGAGGCGAGAGAGACAAACGCAGTTAAACAAAGACAAATGCAGTTATAGAAAGAGCTAACGCATTTAAATTGGAGAAATGGGAGAGAAACAGTTCAAATGCAAAGAAACGGAAGAGGGGGAATATCAATTTAGAATAAAATAAATAGAGCTGGCAAGTGAAATACTTGTTCCCACTTCATATAAAAAATTCTAGTTTTGATGCTACAAATGATTTTAGGTTAGTGTCCTCTTTAATGAAAAAGAAGTAGACAAATATTTTCCTTATTCTGAGAAAGTTGCTTACAATTTGAAATGGCCAAGGGCACATTGTACTCATAAGTTAGTCCTTGAGCTTTATCGACAAAAATTCAGGAACTATAAAAATGAAGCTGGACAAACTCATGTCCAATTTTCAAGAGAAAAATAGTAGCTGTGTGATAGGTGGTGCTTAGTCAAGAAAGTTGATCACGGTTACAAAATTCTCAGACAACTTGATTGCATTGCTTGAAGAGTTCAAGAACTGGGTCCATAGTGGCATTAAGACTCATATGGATGAACATAAGATCGAAACCTTGGAAAATGCTGCTCGTGTTTCTGACGAGTATTCCTTAGCTCATAAAGTTCTTTTGCAAGTAAGTCTTCCACTTAGCAGTCTTCTGGTAAAAAAAAAGTATTTCAGCCTAATACAAGCCCTTCTAACTTTAAACCTGGCACAACTGTTAGAAATCAAGTTTCTGATAAGAATAATCAAAATCCTTATCTCTTCCAATGTGAACATATTGCAAGAATAAAGGACACGTTATTACTGATTGCTACAAACGGAAAAACAAGCATCAGAATCAATACAGGCCTATTCCAAGTGCTCTTATTTCTAAGAGGTCAAGGTCACAGTCATGTATTGAAAGCAATACATTTGTTGGGTCTAATAAACCCCAGTCTTATTTTATTATGGAGAATTATGAACCATTCATGTCAGAGGGTTTGATATCACTCTTGAGTGATTTAGCCAATTCCATCCCTGTTAAAAGTTTAAGGGACACATGAGCTTCTCAAGAGTCTTTTATTGTCTGGTACTTTGCCATTTTCTGAGAAGTCTTCTTCTATTGAGTGTTCTTATTCTGGGAGTAGAGTGTGGCTTTGCTAATGTTCCTCGCAATTGTGTAAATTTGTCATCATACGTAACCTCAGGACCCGTGACAGTCTGAACAGTACTTTACCTGTTCATGGCATTCACTTATTACTAGGCTACGACCTAGCTGGAGATAAGGTTGTGTTTAATTCATTTGTAACTGACAAGCCTTGTTTGGATCATAAAGATGATCCTATTGAACAAGAATTCGTTGAGTTATAGCCATGCAGCTTGTGCAGTTACCTGAACCATGGCACAGAAAGCTCTTGCGAATGATGTTGATCAGGAATGTATTCCTTGAACTAACACATGTATTGGTCAGGCTTTGATGTGGTCACTTTCACTCCATATTTGAATCAATCAAAGAGTATTGATCACAGTGATCCTCTTTTAACTACTCATTCTCTGTATTCTAATCAGGGTGACAAACAACACTCACTTGTCGTAAAAAAGGACAAAATCCTGAGATATCCTCTGTTTCAGAAAGTATTAGTGCAACTGAAGCCACTGAACTTCCTCATTAAAAATGGGATTCTTATGAGGAAATGGAGATCTCCTGAGATATCTGCTGGTGAGGAGTGGCCAGTGAACTATCAAATGGTAGTTCCAATATCATACAGACAGGAAATACCAAGTCTGACACATGAAACTCCTGGTAATTTAGGGATTAATAAGACTTATCACAATATGTTGAATCACATGTACTGGCCAACAATCAAAACTGATATTTGTAAATACTGTAGATTTTGTCATACTTGCCAATGGTAGGAAAACTCAATCAGAAGATAGATAAGGCTGATCTGCAACATATTCCTGCATTTGAGGAACCATTTAGCAGAATTATGGTAGATTGTGTCTGTTCATTACCTAAGACCACGTCAGGTAACTAACACCTGTCGACCACAATGTGTACATCAACAAGATTTCCAGAGGCAGTTCCTTTCAGTAATATTAAACTAAGACAATAGAAAAAGCTTTAATAAAGTTGATTTTTTATACTCATTTTGGATATTGCCAAATCTGTCCAATCAGATCAAGGGTCAAATTTTATGTCTGGAATTTTTCAGCATTTTATATACAAATTAGCCATACAACATTTCAAATCTTCTACCTATCACTCTGACAGCCAAGGGGCTTTAGAAAGATTTCGCCAAACTTTGAAAAATACTATTCGGTCATATTGTTTCTAAACAACAGGCAACGATTGGTATGCAGTCATTCATTTACTTTTGTTTGCTGTTAGGGGATCACTTCAAGAACCTTTAGAATTCAGTCTCTTTGAACAAGAGTTTGGACATACTTTGCATGGACCACTGAAGTTGTTAAAAGAGAAACTTCTTTTTGATCAAGATACTGAAATTAATCTCCAATTTGTTTCCAGTTTTAAGCACAAGTTGTCAAAGGTTTGTGAGGTTGCAAGAACTAATCTGTACTCTATTCAGTCCAAAATGAAATTAAGGTATGATAAACATATAAAGAATATGACTTTTCAGCCTGTTGATAGAGTTCTGGCTCTTTTGCCCATACCAAAAAATCCTCTTCAGGCCAGGTATTATGGTCCTTACAGTTCAACAGAAAGTAAATGATTTAAATTATTTCATAAATACTCGTGGGAGGCAAAGACATAAACAACTTTGCCAGATAAATATGTTAAAGGTGTATATTGAGAGAGATCACCAGGTTAATTAAGCAATTACTTTATTTGTACCTGTCACTCAATGGGGATTTAAGTGAAGGGATGCAATCAAACTCTACTGATGTTAGAGTGATAATTCTTCGCAATTCAGACATTATGAATGACTTGGACTACAAACTTTCACAGTTGCAACAAGAAGAAAGGAATGAACTTAAACAGTTATTACTTGAATACAAGCACTTATTCCCAAATGGTCTTAGAAGAACAATAAAAATGTTCATGATGGTGAAATTGTAAAGTCCACACCTGTCAAACAACATCTATACAGGATGAACCTTCTCAAACAGGAATACTTGAAAATATAAATTCAATATTTGCTGGAGAAAGATTTCATAGAAACCTGTAAAAGTGATTGGAGTTCATTATGTATACTTGTTCCAAAACCAGATTTTCTATTATCAAGAATAGATTACTAGATTGATAAGATTGGAAATACAAAGTATGTCACCAAATTTTACCTACTAAAGGAAGTTTGGCAAATTCTACTCGTGGAAAGAGCAAAGACAATTTTGGCATTCCAGACTCCAGATTGACTTTATCAATAAAACGTGACGCCGTTTGGGATGAAAGGTTTGCCAAGTACTTTTCAACATCTAATGAATATGATTACATCTGGTCTAGATAATTGTGATGCTTACAATATATCATCATCTACATAGATACATGGGAAGAACATTTAGCAACAATTTGGAAATTGTTTGACAGACTTACCGATGGATGTTTGACAAATGATTTATCCAAAAGTGAGTTCTGGCATGTTTGTGTAAAATTTCCTGTTTGTGCCTGTTAGTAAAAGGCAACTATTGCGATTTTTAAATGGGGATTATCGGAAATTTTGTTCCAATTTTCCCATAATTGCTGAACCCTTGACAAATTTATTCAGCAAGAAAACCAAGTTTCATTGGACTGAAAAAATGTCAGGAGGCTTTTGATAAGTTATAAGCCATACTTAAAAGTGTACCAGTTCTTACAGCTCCCGATTTCATCAATCATTTAAACTGTCTGCTGGTGCAAATGATGTTGGGGTTGGAGCAGTATTAATTCAAGAAGATTAAAATGGTGTTGATCATCCAGTGTGCTCTTTTTCTAAGAAATTAAATAAGAACAAGAGAAATTTGTCAACAAATTGAGAAGGAATGTTTGGCTTTGATACTGGCATTACAAGATATTTAAGTTTACATTAATTCAAATCCTTCTTCGATTATTGTGTTTAGTGATCATGACCCTCTTACTTTCAGTGGCACTATGAAAAACAAGAATCAAAGATTATTAAGGTGGAGTATGTTGTCACAGGAATTCAATATTGACATTAGGCACATCAAAGAAAATAGAATTTAATTGCAGATTCGCTTTTTCATGCATATAAATAATATTTCATGTATACTTTGTATCATTCAAAAGATTTCTTATGTTTTTTTTATAAATCACATGTATAATTGATCTATGGTAAAAAGAAGGCTTTATTATATAAAAATTTTCTTTTTCTTTTATGGGGGAAGTATTATGTATATTTAATTTAATTATTTGTTAGTTTTTAAACTTCTAAAAAGTTATATTGCATGCTATTGTAATGTAACTTTGTTTACAGGATTTGATATTATCTAGAACAGATTTCAGTTCTGACATTATGTTTATATTTTTGACGCGAACAACTAATAATATAAACACTGTACCTAACGCTGACCTAGTTTCCGACCTTGTTTAAAACTCAGTGACAGTTGAAGTAAGCAACTTATTTTTATTTCTTTTATTCTTTGTCAGAGTATTATTTAAGTCATTTGGATGACGTGATAGTTATCATGTAACAAACTTCCTTTTCTAGAAGGTTGACCCACGTCCAGGCATCTGTCTTGCATCTTAGTTTGACTTATTACTAATGTACTAAGAAGGAATTGTCAGTCATACCATAACATTTAAAGAGTCAGTTTGTTTGATGTTGCGTCTAGTTTGGGTTAATTATTTTATTTTGTTCAAATTATTTTGAATTAAAGTGATTCTTTTCCCTGGAAATACTAGTGCTCTAAATTAAATCTTGGACAAGGACATTTATCAAATCTTATACAGAACTAAAAAGACTGAAAACTACATCGCTTTGCATGTTACAACATACTTCATTGTCTTCCATTTTGGATTTAAATGGGAATCAAACTCAGTTTCATTCAGGACTTTTATAACTAGGACTTCTATTTCCCAACTATTGGATTATTTTTGGATTTGAGTCGTAAAACCTACGTTCTTTTTTCTTGTTTTCCACTTGATAGTCTAGGGAAATACATTATTTATTAAATATTACAAAGCTTATTGTCTTCACTTTTTCCCATTACATTTTGTAAAAGCCTAGACTCGTAACATATGGAAGATATACATTATACTGCCTTATACACATCATACAGTATTCCTCGATTCATGGGATCCATACAGTATACTGCCATACATACATCATACAGTATTCCCTGATCCATGGGATCCATACGGTATACTGCCGTACATACATCATAATGTATTCCCTGATCTATGGGATCGATACTGTACTCTGCCACGCATACATCATAAAGTATTCCCTGATCCATGGGATCGATACTGTACTCTGCCATACATACATCATACAGTATTCCCTGATCCATGGGATCCATACTGTACACTGCCATACATACATCATACAGTATTCACTGATCCATGGGATCCATACTGTACACTGCCATACATACATCATACAGTATTCCTTGATCTATAGGATCCATACGGTATAACACAATAATATTAATAATGTTTTTCTTGCCACAAGGCCACCAACCCAACTTGCATGCGCACATGTTAAAAAATGCACAAACATTACAAAACATTAAAAATGTAGTACACACTGACCATTAAAGTTTTTATTTTTTTGCAATTAAGAAGCAAAATTTTGTAGGAGATTTATAGCAATTTCAGTCATCTGCATAGAGGTATATAAAGTAATGCAATTTGTATGACAGTAAATAACTTAACGTAAACGTGGGATAATTAACAACAAAGTGAAACTCATCTGCGCCAAAAGAGCACAGTCCTGGGGATGCTTTTATGTCTACTTATATTTAACATTACAGTGAGCATGTTAGTGAATACTTCCTTACATTGAAATGCCTTATAATAAAAGTAGATGATACATTATTCCTTCATTACAATGACGTAAATGGAAATAATATATTGATGTATAATGACAGTGTAGGTAGAATGGGAATAGTCATGCAAGACAATTTTGTATAAAGAAGGTGTATAGTCACTCATGACTGTTGTGTAGACATGAGGTATAAAATCACTCATAACTACTGCATAGACATGAGGTACAGATTCAATCATAATTATTATTTGTGTTGACATGACAAGTATAGGGATTATTGACTAATGTGTAGACAGGAGTTGTATAATCACTTGTGACGTGCAAACATGAGACAAATAGTCACTTGTGACTGTTTTGCATACAGGAGATGTATAGGCACTCATCACTTATTTGTAGACAGATGGGTATAATTACTTTGGACAGTTTTGTAAACAGAATCAGTGTATTCACTCTGGATGGTTTTGTTGGCAGAGGCCGTATAGGTAGTCAATTTAGTTTCACTGGTTGTCTAAGGGTGTAGTCATTGAGTTACATTTTATTGACAAAGGACGCACAGTCATTCAAACAGCTTTGGTGGTAGAGGGGTATAGTCATTCCAGTCAGTTTTGTTGTCAGAAGGGGCATTGTTAGTCCAGACATCTTTGGTGGCAGAGGGTGTACAGCAAGTGACCGTACCATTCCCAGAGGAAAATTAGGAGCGGAAAATTTAGAGAGGGGACGATTCACACAGGAATTTGACTTAAAAAAAGAAATGTCGATGGATTCAGTTACATGTCAACATATAACTGTGTGTGTTAACTGTTACCAGTAAGACTACATTTTTAAAACTGTTTTCCTAAGCCATATTCTATCACGAAATAATAGTTACTGCCACGTGACAGCAATCCATAGTCTATCCCAGAATAACAGAAACTGCCACGTGACAACAATCCACAGTCAATCCCAGAATAATAGTAACTGACATGTGACATCAATCCATATTCTCTCCCGGAATAATAGTAACTGCCATGTGACAGCAATCCAGTCTATCGTGGAATAATAATAACTGCCACGTGACAGCAATCCAGTCTATCCTGGAATAATAGTAACTGTCATGTGACAGCAATGTAGTCCACATAATTTTTGGCCATGTATTAACATCTACTCAATGAGACAATCATTCTGACGTTCAGTCACACTCTTTCAGTAGACACGTACAAATGCAGCATCACAGTAAAGAAACATACAGTTGCAGACTGCTATAAGTACATGCCTCCTTGACAATTATTAAATAAAACCATTGTTGTATGTACTCGCAATCTTTAATATCACTTATAGATTTTTCTTATTAATCCATATTATCCATCGTATGTCACTGGGTATTATTAACACTTAACAA
The DNA here is from genome assembly GCA_028554795.2 of Sinohyriopsis cumingii. Classification (NCBI taxonomy): domain Eukaryota; kingdom Metazoa; phylum Mollusca; class Bivalvia; order Unionida; family Unionidae; genus Sinohyriopsis; species Sinohyriopsis cumingii. The sequence continues at coordinate 3,534,458 of JAPYKE020000151.1, forward strand.
GTCACCTGTCTTCCAGTTTTGAATAGCTGAAATACACATATAAACTCTTAAATAGTTACTTATTATGTGTTATGCTGGTTTCTCACAGAGACCGTATATAAGATATCTGAATTTAAAGTTGTATCGTGAAGACACAATATTTGACATCATGTCTTTTGAATTCTTGAACCGAAATGAAGAAACATACTACTACACTGCCAATGGAGACATGATCAAAGGTCATTGTCACACTGCAATAGAGAAATGATCAAAGGTAATTGCCACACTGCCATGGATAAATTATCAATTGCCTTCCTATGATCCGTATGCTGCATCTTCAGGAGAAATTGGCAAGTGCATGTTAGGATAACAGTCAAATGACAAAATGAATAATCGGAAGAACATTCACCGGTTATAGTTTAATCAGTACCTTAAAATTTGTGTCAGGTCACACAGGCAACTTTACCAACAAATGAGACTCTTAAACACGAAATCTGGAGATACTATCATTTTCCTTCAATTGAGAATAAAAACTTTCCTCTAAAACTTATAAATACGTTGACTGGTTCAATTTTACTATGTCACGAAGAAACTTTCATTCAATTTGTGCTGATGAGGATCTTGATTTCTTAGCTGGAATTCAAATTAAATTATGTACTTTGCTGTAGCTACAGCATTAACCTGGTTGTATAAATATTGGACTTATCACAGTTTACAAAAAGCACTTTTTAATAATAATGGAAATTTGAAATCTGGTGTAATAATTAAGATGGTCTGAATTTGTTTCGAAGCGTTTTGAAAACAAAACATAATATTTAATTCACCTAAGAATTATTATTTGTTTCATTTTAATATGGAATGTGTTCAGTCTTATGTTTTATTGACAAAAGGGGTATGGTCAATCCATGCAGTTTTTCCCGACAGAATGGGTATAACAATCCGGCCATTTTTCTAGACAGAATGGGTAGAGTCAATCTGGTAATTTTTCTAGAGATAATGGGTATAGTCAATCCGGTCATTTTTCTAGACAAAATCGGCATAGTCAATCCTGTCATTTTTCTAAACAAAATGGGTATAGCCAATCCGGTCATTTTTCTAGACAGAATGTGTAAAGTCATATCCGGTCATTTTTCTAGACAAAATGGGCATAATCAATCCGGTCATTTTTCTAGACAAAGTGGGTATAGTCAATCGGGTCATTTTTTCTAGACAAAATGGGCATGGTCAATCCGGTCATTTTTCTAGGCTAAATGAGTAGAGTCACTCTAGTTAGTTTCTAGATGGAATGGGTATCATCACTCTGGTCAGTTTTCTAGACAGAATAAGCATCGTCACCGAGTAGTTTTGTATACAGAAATAATACAGTCACTCAGGACTTTTGTTGGCAATCCATGGGCAAGTCATTCAGGACAATTGTAGTGGCAGCCTAATTGGTATATTTGTATAGAACTATTTTGTTGGCAGAAGGGATAGAGTTACTTACTACCATTCTGTTGCTCGGATTGTTTTAAGGCAGAAGGCGTATAATGACCACAGTCAGTTTGTTGGCAGAATAGGTAGAGTAACCCAGGAGTATTTTTTTGAAGAAAAAGAGGCAATCACTCAATAATTATGTTAGCAGAAGGATAAACTCACCCAGAACAATTTGGTTTACGGTGTTGGAACCTCGGTCATTTTTATTGGTAGTTTATGGGGTTGTGATGATGACCGTTTTCCTGGAATCCTAAGGGGAAATAACTCAAGACAGTTTCTTGGCAGTTTAACGGATGCCATTGTAGTAACAATGTAGAAATAGGAACAAAATATTAATACAACTCATATAGAACTATAAAATAACAATCAGACTTTTGAATCAACTCACCTTGACTTCAGATCCATCCTCACTGTAATATCTTGGTTTGGCAATAATGTTTAATTGTTCCATGAGTAGTAGGATGTGTTTCTTGTTGTCATGGAAATCTGGATTATTCTTCTTTGACCAGACAGCATCTGGAAATGACAAGATAATGCCTATTATATTAGTCACTGAGGTTTTCACCTGGATGCATGTGTAACACAAATAGAAAAAGAAGCATATTGAAACCATCCTAATTTAAATAGGTACTTATGAGATTATAATGTATGTACCCGGTGATTCATAATGAAGGAATGTTAGTAATGCATGTCTTTCTCTGTGCTGTCAACAGTAGAGTGCTTTGGTAGATAAATCATTAGCATCATAGAACATTATAAGTTACCAACATATGTATAAATATAATACAGTTAGTATTATCGACATCACGCCACTGTATCATACAGCATCCAACCATAGGTGAAGGCTATTTATGGCATACCAGTGTACAATACTGTATCCAACCACAAGGTAAAGCTATGCTATTGATGGCATGTCACTGTACATTACTGTATCCAACCACAAGGGAAGGCGATTGATGGCATGCCACTGTACAATACTGTGTCCAACCACAAGGGAAGCCTATTGACGTACATTACTGTATCCAACCACAAGGGAAGGCTGTTGATGGCATACCACTGTACCATAGGTATCCAACCACAAGGGAAGAAGCCGATTGATGGCATGCCACTGTACAGTACGTAATTTGATTTGATTTTAGTTCAGTGCTTTACAGTGAAGCAACTCAAGTATCGTTCTTCTCTGATCTGGCGGCAGCATGTATCAAAGTACCAACAGCTGCCTGTACAGTCAGATTACTTATATAATTTATACATATCGACTTATTTCAGTTATTGTTTAGCACTCAGCAAAATACAAAGTGACAATGCTAAGATGCATGAAACAGGATTCATCACCAGAACAAGAAGTGAAATTTATGTAAAACTGCAAGTACATACAACTCATTGAAATTTACAGAATAAACTGTATAACTTTACTTAGCTAAAGATTATGGTATGAATACATTTATTTTTAAAAATCTTGTTTTACTTTAGACAAAAAGTCCTTAGAAACCTATATACCTTTGCACAAAAAGATTGTATTTTTATAAAATCCACTTATATATAGAGTCCTAGCCTCTACGTTTTATTTCATCAATCAATTGACTGTGTATTTAATGCAGGTATTGTCAAATCCTATGAATCTACGATTATGTACTGAAAATTACACCAGCCATCATCATATTTGAACAAAGCCTGACTGTACAATTCGCCACAATGGCGAAAATTGAAAATGACTCTCATGCTCAATGTCTTGTTAAAAAATAATTACCATATTATTGCCAGGATTTATTGCTACACATTATCGGATATTTAACAATAAGGGAACTATGCAAACTAGATTTTCAAGATGGTGATCAGCAATATTTTCATTTAGGACCAAATAAACATCATAGGAAGTCCTTTAGTGAAAACCCCATATCACAAGACCAATGATCATGGAAAAGAAGCAGGAACAAGATTTCAAAATGGCTACCATGGCCGCCATATTGGAGGACAGATCAGCACTACTGTAATTTAGAACCAATTAGACATCACAAGGTGTTTTCTGGTAGATGCCCAGTGTCAACATGCTTTTTCAGTGAGACTCAGTTATCATATTTTAAAGCTTGCTACTTTAATGACTATTTTGTTTGTCAGATAAGTACCGACTTAATAAAGCCCATGTGCTAACAGAATACCCGTTTTAGTGAGGATCAACTAGTCATCATAAGAAATTGATTTGTGCTTATATGACATTGTTTTCATCAAGACAAACAACACGAAGAGTTCAATATAGCAGATAACCTCTGTAATAGCCTTCCTATACGTCAAATTATGACAATTTTCGTTTAGGATTAACGTGAAATCCAGACGTCAATATGACTGTCCAGTAAGGATGAGCAGCGATAGCATAATATTAACAATGGCCATTCTAGTGATCATATTGGTTATACAGTTAAAGTTAGAACATGGGCTTAATGTGTTTGCAAAGTTTTAAGGCAATCTCCAAGTAGTTTAGGAATCATTGTGGTAGCAGACTTATGTTACCCTTCAGATACACACCAGATGACGGACAGCAGACAATCCCATAACCTCTTCTGGTCTTTGACCAATCAAGTCAATAATCAGTTAAACATAAACTTATCCAGTGAAATACGAGATACAGGTCATGGTGGGCTCCTTTAGTTGCAATTGTGTGGTAGAAATATAATGAGAGCTTGAGAAATAAGCTTAACACATAATAATGCAGAAACGTTCCAAACCAACAATGCTAAATGCAGAAACTTATGAAACTATGTAGCCTACTTAGCACTGAAACCCACTAGTTGTAGCGATGGACCTTGGAAGAAGTAACAGGTGAGATGCAGAGAGGTACATGCGATTAGATGTGCTGAAACTTACGTCTACTTGGTCTCATCTGCTTCATAGGTGAGTTAATAATCATGGGAGTACAGACATTGGTTCATTTTTATATAATAATTATTACCTGTACAAAAAATAGAAATCACAGAATAGCATAGCTATCACACCTCTACTGGTAAAATGTCCGACTCGCAACCCAAAAGAAAACAGGCTAGATACTCACTCAGCCTGCTGAGGACAAATGCTTTCTTTTGTCTTTGGGAAAATGTATTACTTCCAATTCGGTAAGCACGATATAGCCAAAAACAAGTTCTTACATTAAAGTTCAAAAGACCAACCAGTTCTGAAGATTATGTCATAAGCTGGATGCCAAATCAAAAGTATTAGAACTCTTAAAATAATTTTGTGTGTGGGATTTGGGTTTTTAACATAGCTTTGACAATTTCTCAGTCATATCGCTTTGATGTTTGCAGTGTTGCAGTTTATAGTGATGTCTACCACTGTGGCATCATGCCGCGGACATGTAGCATGACGTCCCACCCAGTCACATTATCCTGACACAAGGCCAACTAGTCCTAACACTACCCTCTTAATGCTGAGAGCCAAGCGAGGCAGCTGTTAGTACCATTTTTTTAAAAATAAGTCTTTGCTATGACTTGTGGCTAGGGATCTAACACACGACCTCCTGCATCCAAGCGGATGCTCTAACCACTAGTCCACTAGAACAGTCAAACCAATTGTGAAGAAAATGATTTGATCGCCATGATCATCCTCTGAAAATGACACCATATACACCAAATTTGAGGCAATGCATCAAAACACATTAGTCGAACTGATTGCACAAAATTTTATTGTAGACTACATCCAACGTTCAGTGCAAAAAATCTAAAATTAGATTGAATTATCATTTTATACAGTGTCTTATTTAGCTTACAACCATGTTACAAGTCTTATATGAACACAAACTGTTTAATTTCTGGGAGAGATTTATTGTAATCAATTGATATATACCGTTCTGTTGTCATATGGTAATCATTTAGTTTCACACTGTTCATTTTCATTGTCTGAATTCTGTAAATTGCATATAACATTTGTATGTACAGAAGAGTGTTCTGAGACCATGTCAAGTACGATGTTTTGCCAAAGAACGTTTTGTGTGATTAACATTTTGTATAACGATCGATGTATTTTTTTATGTCCGTCATCTTTGTTTTGGAGGTAAATGTATTGGAGGCACCTCGGATTTTCACTATGCAGAGTTTACAAGTATAATTTAAAAACCAATAAACACTTAATATAACATGTTTTTAAGTACAATACGTAATGCTTAACAATAAAATAAAATGTCTGCAAAGATAACACATCTGCATGACACTATGCTTTTAGTGATTCGTCATACATTGTAATTAATAGTGTAACAATATAATTAGCATTTGGTTTTTGTCTTGAATCTCAATATTGTAATGATATTTAATATTATCTGTGTGTTAAATATATGTTAGCAATATGTTCTACTTTGGCCTTTGGCAAGTGTTACATTGTGTAGTGCAACCGAAGGTTATAAATACGGGTGTTGTGCACACCAGTAAGTTTCCCTTCAAACGACATCAGGTTATTATGCAAACGCAAAATATACTGTATAATCAGCTTCCAAATGTGATGGGGAATGTTATCATTCTCTAAATAAAATTTAATTGCGAGTAATCATATTAGAAAAATGTTTTCATTTCTGACATATAAATATTCAGTAAATTTTGGTACTAGAAAGATATATAGTAATTGTAAATTGGGATATAGGGACTCCATAGAATTTAGGCTATCACAGTACATTTGCATGACTTTTCATTTTTATTGTAATAAAAATGGGTATCCATTTTGCATGATTATTATATTTATTTGACTTATTTTGTTATTTTGTCTTAATGCTACTTCTATCAATATTCTTAAATCGTAGTAGTACATTTAATATGATCAATATTATTACATGTAATGAAATAGAATGAACATAATAAGAGGAAATATTTAAATTGTGTTACATTTTTTTTAGAAAGACTGGAATAAATCCTCTTTTCCTCATACAGAGTAAATATACTTGTTAAGATATGTAGAGTTTTCACATATACGTAGATATTGTAGGGGGTTTCATCTGTTATCATATGACTTTCCATATACTAACATATAAGTAACTAATGTAGAGGATTTCATCTGTTATCATATGACTTTCTATATGCTAACATATAAGTAGCTAATGTAGGGGATTTCATCTGTTATAAGACCTTCTGTATACTAACATATAAGTAGCTAATGTAGGGGATTTCATCTGTTATCATAAGGCTTTCTATAAACTAACATATAATTAGCTAATGTAGGGGATTTCATCTGTTATCATATGACTTTTATATACTAACGGTAGATCATAACATTGAAACCGGTTTCAATCTGAGGATTGTTGAAGTCCAGAAACAGGAAGTGACTATCTAAATGTAAGTAAGCTTGAACCAGGGTGAGCATGTCACGGCACATACAAAGTTTTGTAATATACTGCAAAGTGCAGGACAAATTGTGTTAATAATATTGTCATAAATTGCATCCAGTTGAAAGTAATCGATTACAAAGTGCAGGATAAGATGTGTTAACACAGTTCTGTGATACACTGCATCCAGTGAAAAGTAGTCCATTACAAAGTGTAGGATAAGATGTGTTAACGAAATTCTGTGATACACTGCATCCAGTGAAAAGTAATCCATTACAAACTGTAGGATAATTTGTGTTAACAAAATTCTGCCATACACTGCATCCATTGGAAAGTAATCCATTACAAATTGGAGCACTGCATTCAGTCAAGAGTAATCCATTACAAAGTGGAAGGCATGCTTGTTTACAATATTCCGTCATACACTGCTTTCAGCAGAACGTGGTCCATTACAAAGTATAGGTTAAGCTATGTTTACATTATTCTGACATACACAAAAAGGCAATGATAACAATGATAATAGTTTTATAGTACGTTATCAGAAGCTTTAAGACAAGGCACTAGTCAGGACATGTACAAGTCAGAATGGACAATAAACTATATAGGGCACCATCAAATGAACAGTAAAAATTGTCCCCATGCTTAATTTGCCTCTATGTAAGAAACGGTAGGTCATGGTTGAGATTACTGACCAATGGGTCTTAATGAATGACCTTAGGTCAGTGTATGCCTTGCTGAACTAATTGTACTGTGTATAAATCTTGTTTTGAAATTAGACTGTGACAATGACCTCTAACATCTACACCACACAATTTATACATTGCATTATGACCCTAAATGACTAAAACAAAGGTTGTTAAAGAAACTTCATAAATGTTATTTTACTTGATTTTGCATTTTGAGCTTCGGGACCCAAAAATTAATAGACCCCTTCTGTACCTTCAGTGCATGCTGTCCGCATATGCTGGTCAATGTATATAACCCAGAAATACAGTTAACATACAAACACCATATTTCTTGTTCGAGACCAACTGACCTTGACCGTTGGCCTTTTTAGACGAGATCAAGAAGCTTTGCCCTTAATCAAGTTGAAGACATCCACAAAGTTAATTTAGTACAGGTGTGTGATGTAGAACTCAAGTTATTGTGCAGAAACACTTTTTCTTCTGTCAATCACATTTGACCTGGATACTTTTGTTTTGTGCCTAAATTAACTGGCTTCCTTATTCTCCAAAATGCCAGTGATACACAAGCATTGTGATAGTACATTGTTGAGAACTGCAACTTTTGTGCAAACACCATTTTCATTCAGGCACACTGACTTTGTGATCTCTTGTCACAATATTGATATGATTCATCCAAATTCAAAATGCAAGCTATCAACAACACCTGGTCCAAGTCTGTCACGAGGAACTAATGCAATAAACATTCCACTTCTGTCAATTAGTGTGATCCTGGATCATGACATTCTTACATTTATCAAAAACTCAGTAGCATTCATAAGATTTTTTTATAAATACAGGGATGGATGGTCAGACATCACATCAGTGTATTAGTATGTACCATTCCAACATCAGTCATGTAGTATTATAAAATTCCTACATTAGTTTATATAATGTAACATTCCTACATCAGTATAGTAGTACAATGTAACATTCCAACATCAATATGTTATAATGTAACGTTCCTACATCAGTATAGTAGTATAATGTAACATTACTACATTAGTATAGTAATATGTAAAATCCCTATATTAGCAAAAGTAGTATGCCGCATTTCTACAAGAAAGATATAAAGAGAGTTTTAAAGCTTAGTTATTATGGAAACTACAATTTGAAGGAAATTTCAGATATTATTATGGGAATGTTATTAGAAACTCTTTCCAGCCAAGTTTTTCCAACTGGCTCATATGTGTCTAAAAGAAATTGAAAAATATCCAACGTTGATGGATAGCCACTAGACAATGGATTGTCAACAGACAATGAATAGTCAATAGACCATGGATAGTCAATAGACAGTGGATAGTCAATAGACAGTGGATAGCCATTGAACAATAGATAGTCAATAGACACTAGATAGTGTTAAAAGTATATGTTCTAAAATAAGTAACAGAAAAGAGTGAAGCAAACAAGCTTTTGTAAAATTTAACAAATAATTTATTTCCCTAGAATATAAAGTGAAAAATGAAGAAAAGAACTTACGGTATTACAAATTAAATTCAAAGATAATCCAAAACTTTTTAAACACAAATCATATCAATGAAAAGTTCTAAGTGAATTTCAGTTCAAATCCTGATTAAATTCAAGATGGAAGGTGATGACATCTGTAATAACCTTCAAAGTGCAGTTGTGACAAGTCTCTTGTCGAATCAAATAAAATATTTTTCCAGTTTCTAATTTTGTTTAAATTCCAATAAATATATTTATCCTAATATTCTGTCAAAGCACTTTGTATTTTAAAGGAAAATAATCACTTGATTTAAATAATTGGAAGAAAATAAACAGTGAGCCCAAACTGAATACAACATAAAACAACTTGACGTCTCAAGTGTTTAAAGCCCAACTGATAGAATTATTTTCATAACATCAGTTAGAAGACTAACAAAAACGCAAAACACATTCCTGGATGGGGTCAAGAATTAATCTTTCTGGAAAATAATAGAAGTTCGTTTATCAACTGACACATGGTGGATGTCACGTAATCAGATATGACCTTGACTCAGCTTAATGATTCTTACTCAAAGAAGAATGAAAAAGATAACTAAGTAGCTTACTAAAACTGTCACTGATTTTGGAACAAGGTCAGCAACTAGATACAATGTTTATATTATTAGTTGTCTACATCGAAAATAAAAAATGTATAAAAAGCAAGTCAAACAGAACTGGACTCAATTCTAGACAATATGAAATCCTTTAAACAATATTACATTACAATAGTATGTAATGGAATAAAAAAATGAAAACTAACAAACAATTAAATTCAATATTCATAACAACAGTCAGCAGATAATGGTTAGTCAATAGACAATGAATAGTAAATAGACAACGGATAGTCAGTGAACAATGTGCAGCCTCTAGACAATGCATAGTCAACAAACAAGGATAGTCAACGCACAATGGATAGTCAGTAGAAAATAAATAGACTACAGATATTTGATTCATGCAAAAGGGAGGAATACAATTACGATAGATAAATATAGATCACGTGCTACATTTACACAAAGATGGTAACATAATAAAAAAGAAGTTTAGGATTAGAAAACACTAACATCATGCAGAAAACATTGGGACATGCATTAGATCAAAAATAAAATCTAATATTTAAAATAATCTACATGATTTGTTATTTACTTTAATGAGCACGAAATTTAAAAAGGCAGTCACATTTTATAAATATGAAATACAAAAGTAAGAAATTTACAAACCGATCAGTTCTGGATACATTTTTCCTTTCTGCTTAAACTCGTACCACTTGTCAGCGACACCTAGTGCACTTTTCAGAACAAACTCCTCAGCAGTAATGATAGACTTGAGAGCATCAATCATCCATTGTGGGTCCAACACAATCTGCTGTTTTAATACTTCCAGGCTATGGATGGAAAGTCAAAATAGCAATGACACCAGAGTTCTAAAGTATTAACCTTTATTTTGATTTTAGAGTCATGGAAAATGGTCAATCATAATTATAAAATTATACCATCATTAAGCATTTTCATACTACATGGAACAAACCCAGCCGTTGCATATTCACACAAACACTTCCTAGATGAAATTGTAAGGTTATACTTTATTCCGTGTACATTCTATTGTGTGTCTGGCTGAGTTGTTCCACGTAAAACCATGTCACAGTACAACACCAAATAATGCCCTAGGGAAGGGAGAATGCAATAAACACTATAATACGCTGTTTCCTTTCAACCATGACGTATGACAAATGTTAAAAACCCCATCAATAAAGTTGGAAATCCTAACGATAATAATTGTTGTTTATTTATACTATAGTAGAGTATTATAATAATTGTAAAGAAAATCTATATCATGGATGTTATTATCAATATGTTCATTAACTGTGATAATACACTTTTTGTCATTTAGAGAAAACTGATATAGTACCTGAACTGCTTGAATTTAATTACAATAATGTTTACTACAGCATGATGATATGACATGATCATAAATCTGCTATGGAAGGATGACATGAAATGATTATAAATCTGCTATGGAAGGATGACATGAAATGATTATACATCTGCTATGGAGGGATGACATGAAATGATTATAACTCTGCTATGGAGGGATGACATGAAATGATTACAAATCTTCTATGGAGGGATAACATGAAATGATTATAAATCTTCTATGGAGGGATGACATGAAACGATTATAAATATGCTATGGAGGGATGACAAAATAATGATTATAAATCTTCCATGGAAGGATGACATGACATGAAATGATTATAAATCTTCTATGGAAGGATGACATGACATGAAGTGATTATAAATCTTCTATGAATGGATGACATGACATGAAATGATTATAAATCTTCTATAGAAGGATGACATGACATGAAATGATTATAAATCTTCTATGAAAGGATGACATGACATTATATGATTATAAATCTGCTATGGAAGGATGAAAGCTGTTACATATAAAATTTACAATGAGAATACTTAATTTTACTCTTCAACCGAGTTATTTTTATATAAAGTGTACAATCAAGTTAATCTTCTACTTAGAAAGTATATGAGAATGTGTTACTAACATTACTAATCCTGTCAAGCTCAGATTTAGCAGTTTCCCCATACATTAGAACAATAATTCATTGTTGAAAGAATATATGACTTGTATAACAGATTTAAAGTTTCCGATGTTAAATATTTCTTGATTCTGCTGAGAAGGGCAATTTTGGATGACAGTGTTTTACAAAGCTTATCAATATGGTCATTCCATAATAAATTATTATCTACAGACACACCTACAAGCCTTTCATGTTTGACATTTTCTAATGGATGATTGTTTATTGCAAGAGACAGTTTTGGGTTCCCCGACTTGTGAAGCTTTTGTGATGTCCCCAAAATCATACATTTTGTTTTACCTTCATTAATTACCATCATATTTTGTTGTGCCCAGTTTTGGACTCTAATAATGTCTGAGTTTAATCTCATTTGGATAACTTCAGTATCAGAACTAGATGTATACAAGGTTGCTATGGAAGGATGATATGAAATAATTATAAATCTGCTATGGAAGGATGACATGAAATGATTATAAATATGCTATGGAAGGAGGACATTAGATTGAAACGATTATAAATCTTCTATGGAAGGATGACATGAAATGATTATAAATCTTCCATGGAAGGATGACATGGAACGATTATAAATCTGCCATGGAGGGATGACATTAAATTGAAATGATTATAAATCTGCTATGGAGGGATGACATGAAATGATTATAAATCTTCTATGAAAGGATGACATGAAATGATTGTAAATATTCCATGGAAGGATGACATGAAACGATTATAAATCTGCTATGGAGGGATGACATTAAATTGAAATGATTATAAATCTGCTATGGAGGGATGACATGAAATGATTATAAATCTTCTATGAAAGGATGACATGAAATGATTGTAAATATTCCATGGAAGGATGACATGAAACGATTATAAATCTGCTATGGAGGGATGACATTAAATTGAGATGATAATAAATCTGCTATTGAAGGATGACATGAAATGATCATAGTCTAATATGTAAGAACACACTGAAATGATTGAAAGCTGTTACATATAAAATTTAGAATGAGAATACTTAGTTTTACTCTTCAGCTGAATTATATTTATATAAAGTGTACAATCAAGTAAGTCCCTTCACAGAAAGATAGGAAGGATCTGAGACTGTGTTACTAAAGTTCTGAATTAAGCAAGTATAACACTGAACTAAGTTGGTATAATATTTAATTGAACAGACATCATACAGTTGGTGGGTTAATGATCATGGTGGCTTGGCCATATTAATTCTACTGAAAAGTCTGGAATTATGAAATGCTGAATTATACAATAATCAAATTGAAATCAGCATGTCAGTAAAAGTAATGCTCTGAAATAGCTGACAAATGTAGCTTTAATATCAGGAATAGTATAATGAAATGGTTACTAAAATGTAGTAAAATGTACAATATTAGTCAGGAAAATAACTGAATATATATTTGGAAAACAAAAAAAAAATGATTTATTTACAGCAACGACAAAAATCCATTAGAAAATATATTAAAGTCAGAAAATAGTAAACAAAACAATGACTGGTTTGTATCCACAACTCTCACGTGGACACATAAGTCATGGAAAATTTCCAAGTAAGAAATAGAGTATGCTTTTTATAGCTGCAAATAAACAAAAAACTGACTTTAGAAAATATAGCTTATAAAACCGCAACTTTTAATAGCAAAGAAACAACCTGGAACAAGACAATAGAAAATAAGGAAAATAAAACCAAACAATTTAATTCCACCTTGACATGTTTAGAAACAATCGTCACAAGCAGCCCATAACTTATAAGCTTCAACAACCATCAAAAACCACAATGATGGTTAGCGTCTTCCAAGAAACATACTACTACATAAACAGTTTGCAAACTAAATTTCCACGAAGACTTGGTTACCAAAGTCAACATTTTACACAGTATTATCTTAAAATTATACCTCAGTATAATTGATCCATGTATTTGACCAAACACAGTTTGTACCAAACATGATAAAATGACTCAGTTTGGAACACATATCAATAAGTAATAAATTCTGAACATTACTGAAATAGACCTCGGGCCATGAGAAGTAAACATCAATAGAAACAAGTTGACAACAGAAGAAAATAAAGTAAATATAATGATAAGTTGATAATGGACACTGGCTTCAGGGTTCTCAGTAAATGCATGTCATTGGATTTAGATATGCATAATTTGAGTTTGACACATTTTTGATGCATAGAAATTACATTATGTGTTTTGATGCATATGAAGTTTCCTTGGATCAAGCTAGACTTGAGTTTTAGAGATAAGTGACTTCTTTTGCATAGAACAGAGGGAAGTGAGAGCTGAATGGAGACAAGTGGTGTGTGTTGTTTTCAGTCTCTAATCTGAATTATGCAATCTATTTCCCAGTATGTATATTTGCATTTAACATTGTTTTAAGAAATACTATATTTTCAAATGGAAATGTTTCTGAATTATATCAATATTATGAACACGTTTCAAAACTATCATATTCATATGCAGTATATTTTGGTAACATGACTTCAAAAGAGAACAATAGAATATATAATTGTAATGAATTTTAACTGTGTAACTAGATTACAGTCCCGTAATTGCAAATCAGTATGAATGCTTAATCAACTAACCTTAATCAAGAATTTTTCTTTTTACTTCCTAAAAGTAAAAAAATGGCAGTTGAAAATATTTCTTAATTTGTTTGAAACAACCCCTGTGCTATGTACAGGGGAGCAAATGCACGCCTCTTTCAGATCATACTGTTTGTCCGAATTTCTTTGTTGCCGATAAAACTTTACCATAACTGTTCATGGATAACACACTGAACAATTACAGTCAACATATGAATGAACTAAACTCCTTTTTAACCAAATTGACACAAGTGCGTCTATTTGTAGAGAGAGTTTTTTTTTTAAATGTAACCATTCACTGTATAGCTTCGTTACAATATTCCTCTGATTTGCTTGCAAATATAAAGTTTTAGTATTTGTCTCCTTACTTGGTGTAATGTAAGGCATTGGTTATATATCATTTGCTTTGCTTTGCTCTTGTTGTCTTTTGTCTTTGTATTTTCACAAAAATGGGTGAACTAAGAATCCAACCTTGACAATGCAGTGTCTTAAGAATTCCACAACATAACATTGTCCTGTGTGTTTCTGACCAAAATAATGGCATTTAAAGCTAAATCTTTAATAACTTAATAATTATATTCTGTGTTCTATGAATTGCATATTTTCTTGAACATATTTGCCCAATAGTTTACGAAGAGACAATCGAATAAAGCAGTCTTTTCCAGAATTCAGCTATGTCCGCCCCTATTTGCCCATGTCAGGAACACTTAAGACTGAACACTGAATTTTATGAAGAAAATAGTTTAAATATGTTTAAATTTTGAAACACACGTTTGTATGTTTATTTATTGTGAAAATGTGTAAACTAGTTTTAATTATGTTAAACTTATTTTGTCGTTAATGCTTTAATTACTGTTCCTTGATGGAAATGCATGAAACAAATCCTTTCAATATATGCAACGTTATAAATCTAGAACTAGAAATGCACAATCTATTCCCCACATTAAAAGGCTTACGTGGTGCACTAGCCATCTAGTTTCTTAGAGATACTGACTACTCATGGGAGGAAATAACCAAGAAATATCCACATAATTATTATAGAATTATAATTAGTTGTAGAATTATAATTAGTTGTACCCCTTCGCCCATCCCCATTTCAAAACCCCAGAGGAGAGCTACATTTTAAAATCCTTATAACATATGGGTTACTGAATTTACCAGTGCAGAAAGAAGCTGAAGCCTTACAAACTGGCATATAAAAGGATATATTCTGACAAATAACTGGGATCTTGTCTTCTGGCCTGAATCATGCAAACATCAACCTTTCTTGAACACTTATCCTGGTGGAGATGAGACAAGCATATGGATATGTGGGCTGCTACATAGAAGATAGCCATAATCTTCGACAGGAAGTTACTCACTTGAGGCAATGTCCTGAGTTTGTCTACCAATGGCTACGAATATCGTTGAGCCACAACTGTTGGGACAACAAAAATGCTATCAAAATTAGATGAGCAGTGAAGATCCTTATCTTGTAGACCACTTGAAGGATCATGTTGAATAGTGGCAGGTTCTAAGTGAACATATGCTAGACTGAAGGTTTCTGCTGCCCATGTCATCTGGTCTAGGACTATGAAAATGTTAATGGCAATCTTGATGTCTGGCCTTGTCAGGAACAAGTCTACCAATGGTCGCCACCACATTATGACCAGGGACTCAGATCCTATTGATACAGAGACCATTCCATGAGGACTAAACGTCGCTTTTGGATAAGAGTCCTGCGAGAATAGTCTTCTTGGAATGAAAATGATGAACTCTGAGGGCAATCGCTTCAAGGTTGCATAGCAAACCTCCATCCAAAGTGAAAGAGCTTTTGTCCACATGTCCATACTTGCCGTCTGAGGTATTCTACCACAAATGTGTTGTTGGATAAGACCAACAAACAAAAACTCCTTAACTTACTGGTGCACAACTCTAGGCCAGAGACCACTACCCTCATTTCCAACTTGTTTATGTGTGGGGTAATTTTTTCTAAACCACAAACGTGAAGAACTAGCTCTTTTAACTTTATGTAACGACCCCACCCTAGTCTGATATATATATGTAAACATAATCGAAGTGGAGTTTGGGGGCGTGCGTAGGGTTTCCTGTCAGACACCATTCTTAATTTGCTCACCAATTCAAATGAAGGATATTCCATACATAAACCTGATTTAAATGCCAGAACGTGTCTCCCACATGAGGGAAACAATTTTGAAAACTGAATGAATTTAACCAAACAAAGTGTTTTCCATACGAATGATGATGGCTAATGTGCATAAACTAATGGCATGAACATAATGGAACTGTATTCTTTCTTGCTCTTTGACATGGCACACAGACTGGGTAATATGCATGTTTTCTAGTTATGTGAATGTTGAAGAGATGGCATATGCATTCTCTCTAGTTTGGGACTTCTGGAACTTTCCTTCTGCTAATCAGAGGAAGACATCAATCAAGGCAATAGCGAGAAGAAATGTATCACTATTATTAAAATCAAAACAACTCCAACACTAAAACCAGCTGAGCTTAAAACAAACAGCGATTTTGGCATTCTTGATTCAATGCATCCTTTTCACAAAAGGCTACTTATTGCAAAAGAGTGCTTATTGCAAAACAATCAAAATTAACTGACGTATGATAAAGTCTGACTTAACATAGTTCATAAGAATAAAGGGTACTATAAACGTCACTGAAGAGACAATGTCAAAAACACATGCCTTAAATCTCACAACAGGGTGTAAACTATAATAAAATCTATAATAAACCGACAGTAAATACTACAGATACATAAACCTAATTTAAATGCCATAACGTATCTCTGACATGAGAAAAAATAGGAAATATTTTCCATGAGCATTACTGAATTCAACTAAACAGAATGTCCGTTGATAAGAAAGATGATGGCTAATGTGCATAAGGCTGTGACATGGGGGAACAGACTGGGTCTGTATTCTTTATAGTTCTGTGTCATGGTTAACAGATTGGGTCTATATTTTGTTTATAGTTCTATAACATGGGGAACAAACTATGTCTTTATTCATTCTAGTTCGGAATTTCTGAAACTTTCCAGTTAATGTGATGCAAAATTATATTTAATGCCACAGCAATAAGTAACGTAACCCTGATATTAAAATCAAAACCACTCAATAATGGAACCAGCTGAGATAAATAGCAGATAGTTTAGTATATTTGGTTCACTGCATCATTTTCAGAAAACAAAATAGTGGCAAAAGCTTACGTTAAGTTGTTGCAATAAAAACGGTTGGAGTTCTTATCTAAGCGACCATGATCCCATCAAACACGTTAATCGATTTTTGCTGTTGGATGAAACATATAGCCACTGACAATGATATTCTGCATGGTACTGACAAAAATGAGTGACTGATTATCTTCTGAAGCAACCGATTCAGAACTTTACCCAAAGTTAGGTTCCGTTAATAATGTTAAGCCGATTTGTTATTTCAGAAGGGCAGAAAACACACCTAACCTCAAAGAAACTATGCTGTAATTGTTTTTATATTCTTAATGTAGCTTTAACACGTTGAGTCATACCACTATAGTATCTGCAGTGTGGTAGTTTATAGTGATGTCTAGCATTGGGGCATCATGCTGCAGACATGTGACATCATGTCCCACCCAATCCCTTTATCTTGACCCCAGGCCAACCAGTCTTAACACTATCCTCCTAATGTTGAGTGCCATGCAAAGCCACTGCTAGAACCATTGTTATAAGTCTTTTATATGCCTCGGTCGGAGTTTGAACTCACGACTTCCTACATCTGAGGTGGACAGTCTAACCACTTAAGCCACTGGGGCAGTCAATGAAACTAAACAATACCTTCTTATGCCTATATGTAATAGTAGAATTATCTGTATACATGCTTTACAACGACTAAGTACCTGTAATTATCATCACAAGTTTCACTTCAAGAATTTACCCCTGACCTGGTTAAGAAAATGAAATATAAAAAAACACTAATCTTGTGGTTACAGAAGAAAAACAATACCAATCTCATCTGAATTGCAACACAGTCCCAATCGTACCTGAAGTAAAGGATTGTACCAATGTCATGGTGGAATCGAAGAAACAAATCTAGTTCATCTTCAGCTATCTGAACAGCTCCAGCCTTGTTCAAGTCTTCCAACAGAGTCAATGGAATTACCTGTGGACATATAAATATATACAACTTAGTTTACTGAGCTGAATGTTATTTAAAAATGTATGTTTATTTTACTCAAGACAAAAGAAACTTTGTTATGACCTAGATACATAATATATACCATTTCGTTTCATAGTTTTTTTGTTAATTTATAAAATGTGAAAATATGTTCTCCGTCAAATAATTAGAAACAGATTACAATTTCATGCAAAAGAATCTCCTTACAAACCTTTTACTAAACAGATGGTAATATGTTAACATGCCAATATGCTACAGGATTATGCAAAAAATGTTAAGTTCTAGTTTGTTGCGGGTAAACCGATTTTTCAATTATGTAATATTAACCAGTTATTATCGTGTTGCTATATATTTTCCAGTTTCTGGTTCCCAGTCCTCTAATTTATGACTGAGGGTCTTACTAATTGTTGGTCTAAAATAAATACAAATAGCATTACCCAAATCTGGTACCTCTTTCAACCTGCATCACACGGAATATTGGCCTTCTTTGCCTTCGACTGAGACTAAAGAGCATCAGAGTGGAGGGGGGAAGGAAATGGGTACTAAGAGCAGATAAGTAATATATAATTAGAATAAGTTCATAGCAATAATCCACTACCTGTTATTGGTGCAATGCCAAATTTGGTGGCCCAGTGAGAGGTGATGGCCCAAGAAAAGTTGCCAAAGTGAACTTACCTTTGTTGTAAGTATGGTTCTATGCTGCGGACTTGAGGACAACATGCTGGGGAGATGCAAGTTTGCCCAGACTCTGATGCAACATACATCGAAGGCAAACATATGAAAAGGTGATAGGAAACAGTAAACATTTGGCTTTTAAGATAAACTGACGTAAAATGCTTTTAAATAACTGTTACACCTCCACATCACCCCAGCATACTGTTCCAAAAGTTGTTAATTATAGCTTGGTCCACCCCGTTTACTCTCAAAATATTGGTTACAAACACTGTTTGCACCATCCATGATTTTATTTGAAGACAAATGGATCTCAAATTATAAAGATAAATGATGCAGGCCAAAAACATATATGGTTAATTTAGAAACCTGAGAGGTATGTGGAACGCTGTATACACTTCCACGCTCATACAGTGAAGAGCAGGAATGTAACTATGATATGCCTGGCTAGAAACATGGGGTTAGTATCAGATTTGGAAGAGTTGTGGAGGAGACTTAAAAATAACACAAATAAAAACAAGAATGTAGCAAATGCCATGCCAACCATACGCACAACCGTAATGATCAATTGCCATAACTGCATCCTCAAAACTGTGATGCCCGAGGTTGGATGTTTAATTTCAGCAGGCATTTCATAGTAATTGCATAACCCATTTCAATCTTGTCAAGCACATCAACAGATTTCCAATGTCTTTGGCATATGGTGGCAAAGAATTGTTTTGCTTTTATGCTCAGAAAATAGAGCTATAACAAGAGCAAACAGCAAGAGTGTTTTTTATATAAATCTCAATGATTTAAATGCTGTCTAATAGGAGGAGCAGGCAGTTCCTGAACCTGTATTCTATGAACTTGTATTTGATTCTGAATCAGCTATTTTAGCTGTGCTGGTGCATGGTATGAGACGTCAATGAAGTCTACAGCAGACAAAAGGTTGACACCCCAGAGAACATAAGGTAGTATTGACTTTTTTACTTCCTCTGTCACCTGGAACCACATAAACAGTAATGTATGTGATGGCAGTCTCTTTTGTATCTTCAGTGAAACATCAGTGTCAAGAAACATCAGTGTTCGAGAAAACTTTGTGCTGTTGAAATGAGGAAATGTAATACATTTTCAAGATGTTGACATACCTGCCATAACACTGCGCAATCTCACTAAAACAGGATCGCCCCTGTTCTACTTGACGTGGAGATCTCATTTTAATCACATTAAAACATGGCATGTCATGCTAGAAACACTATTTTTACCCCCAAAACACCTGATACAGTCATGTCTCAAGACAACATGATTTTCAGTAATCTTCGAAAATGAAAAACAAAATCCCACCACTTTCAGTATATGCCTGTTACATGTAGCATATATAAATGATACACAGTCATGACTGGAGCTGATGTAAGACTATACTTTGAGTAGTCTAATGGCGGTAATTATAAGGCAAAGAGGTCCGGTATAAACCAATATTTCACATATGACTTAATTGAATGATAGCTAGTGAGATGCGTTTGAAGACTGCGGAGGGTGTGCCCATTGTGCTAATCTGCATAGATACGATCAGGAAGTGGAACAACCCAATATTGGTAAATCAAAAAGATGTTTGATGCATGTAGGAGAACAAAAGGTATTATGATCATTGCTTTGAATTAAAATGTTTAAGCCATATGTATTATAGGTTTGCAACAAGTTTGTGAACAGCGGCACTGTTTCTTTGAAGTTGGATTTTACTGCATATATAAAATGCAAAGCATGATGATTTCAGTTGCCTGAATAGTGTTCAAGCGTGATTCATTTTTGAAGCTGATTTAGAAAGCAATTAGCTCTCAAAAACAGCTTATAACAGCCTAACAAAAATAAATGTCCCAATTGGCTGATGGAGTATTACTTTGTGAAACACGCCAGCAAAATACAAAATAAGGTAGGGGAGCGGCAATTAATTTTTTGCACATAAAGCAAACAACATGTTGACATATGTTAACTTGGTTCTGACCAGGATTCGCTCAGATAATCCAGCAGAGTAGTTTGAACACCAAGATAATCCAGTCTCTAGTAAGTGTAGTGGGGAACACTGACAACAGTTGCATTACCTTCAAAACCCCGTATCTAATTTATATTTGAATTGTAGCAATTTTTGTGACAAATAATATTAATGGGAAATTTTTGGGGCATATGGAAATTGGAGTCTGGTATTGTGGAATTTCAATCAGGGCTTGTGATTTTTTTTAAGTTACCAGCTCTGGGCCAAACTATTTCTAAAAAATTAAGGAGCAAAAATCAAGTAACTTCTTTCATGACCTGATAGGGATAGTACTTTGAAGCGTCCATGCATACATATGTATGCTAAGCAGGAGCGTGGTTGAGGTTGTGTTCCAGACAGCCTTTTTATGATGGTGTCTGCACAAATCTTGAAAAGCATTACAAAACGTAGACATAATTTCAGTGAATAAACATTGAACCGAAATGAGGATTAAGCAGGTAAATACCTACCCTAACATTACAGTGTGAAGAATAAACAACTGAAGATTAAATAGAAAGGGGTACAGATAAACAAAATATATGCAAAGACTGGAGATATAACGTCAAATACAATGAAAAAGGACATGCTGAAAATGCTAAGTACCTATAACACACAGAATAACTGCACAAATCCATGAAAAAGACAGGCTATATTCCATGAGAGATGTTACCTGAGGTATCAAACTGGGATCATGTTGTCCTTTTTATGCTACACCAACAAAAAAATTACTAACTGGAGGACTATTCCCATTTAAACTGGGAACTAGTGTCTGGAAATATTCTACTATAATAACATATATTGTATTATCACTATTAAACCAAATATTTCCAGAAAAGCACTCCCTGCTTTACAACAGTCCCCGCATTGTCAGACCTGTCAACACTAACATGACCTCTGCAAGGAAGTAGCCTTTTTCCCTTAAGTCTAGGTGTAACAACATCTCATGGACTGATATTGTAAAGTTGAAAAGATACGTTTAAATAGTTCAGAAGTTATATTTGAAGCTGAAGACTGAAGGAGCAATAAACATAATGTTCAATTAAAATGTTTGTAAAGTACACTCAGACCTTATTTACCTCCAGTACAGTTTTGCATACTGTGTGTAAAGTACACTCAGACGTTATTTACCTCCATTACAGTTTTACATACTGTGTGTAAAGTAAAATCAGAACTTATTTACCTCCAGTACAGTTTTGTATACTGTGTGTAAAGTACACTCAGACCTTATTTACCTCCAGTACAGTTTTACATACTGTGTGTAAAGTACAATCAGACCTCATTTACGTCCAGTACAGTTTTACAAACTGTGGTTACAAATAATGTAGATCTCAATGACTTCTTGATATCTCTCAATGGAATGTCATTTATTTTCTTTGTCAATTTCACAAATCACATGATTACCGCAATCATATATCCTTCCATTAGACATACTCAAATAAACGCATATCCAGTCCAATACATGTAATTGTCTTAATTCCTGCTTTTACTACCCCACCCCCGTGAACCTGAATATGCTTTTATATTGTTTACCGACTATAAACACTTTTAAAGAGGTTTGTATTCCCTCTCATACTGAATATGCTTTTATATTGTTTACCGACTATAAACACTGTTAAAGAGGTTTGTATTCCCTCTCAAACTGAACATGCATCACTTGTTGGGCGCCATTTTTAAAATTCTATAAGAAAGAGCTTGATCATGTAGATGATTGGACTGAACAAATATGTTTAGTTTAAAGAAATTATGGCTTTTTTGTAAATTCCTCGGACCAACACCACAACATCAAATATTAAATTAAACACTTAGAAGCCATTATCTCGATTTTATAATAACAGTTACGTTTTTTCCCTCACTTTTGCGTTTTTTTCTGCAAGTTTGTATCTGAAGGGCCTTTTTCTTTAAACTTGTCAGATGGTTTTGAATGTCTGGTTTCTAGGTGTGTTCTATGCAATTGAAAGCACCATTTTAATAAGTTTAATCTGTAGATTATCACAAGACTAATTCTCTCTCTCCTCTATCTCTAATTAGATTTGATAACAATGTTGATAAATCTGTAATATATTGTGTTGAAAAATGAGTATGCCAATAAAACTGATGAAGCCCATGTCACATGAAAAAACATTGCAAGATCCTTTCCAGAGGAAAAATAGCTACTGTCACTTTCAAAAGTCTTCAAAAACCATTACAAAACCTGTCACTTTCAAGTCTATATAAAACCAGTACAAAGCCTGTCACTATCAAAATTCTACAAAAAATAGTACAAAGTCTATTACTTTCAAAAGTCTGCAATACAAAAAACAGTAAAAGCATGTCACTTTCAAAAATATACAAAAAAACTAGTACAAAACCTGTTATTTTGAAACGTCTACAAAACACCAGTACAAAGCCTGTCACTTTCAAAAATTTACAAAAAATCAATTACAAAGCCTGTCACTTTCAAAAGTCTACAAAAACTAGTTCCAAGCTTGTCACATTCAAAAGTCTACCAAAATCATTACAAAACCTGTCACTTTCTGAAGTCGAAAAAATCAGTACAAAGCTAGTCACTCTCAAGTCAACAGAAAACCAGTACAAAGCATGTCACTTTCTAAAGTCTACAAAAAGTAGCACAAAGCTTGTCACTTTTAAAAGTCTACAGAAGCCATTATAAAACCTGTCACATTCAAAAGTTTAAAAAACCAGTACAAAGCTTGTCACTTTCAAAAATGTACTTTCAAAAGTCTATAAAAACAGGACAAAGCTTGTCACTTTCAAAAGTCTACAATAAAAAGCCAACACAAAGCCTGTCCCTTTTAAACATTTACCAGAAAACTAGTACGAAGACTCAATTTCAAAAGTCTACAAAAACTAGTACAAAGCCTCTCAATTTCAAAAGTACAATAAAAAACCAGAAGAAAGCCAGTCACTTTCAAAAATTTACAAAAAAAAACTAATAAAAAGCCTGTCACTTTCAAAAGTCTATAAAAAAATACAAAGCTTGTGACTTTCAAAAGTCTCCAATAAAAAAAACAGCAAAAAGGCTGTGACTTTCAAAAGTCTACAGAAACAATACAAAGCCTGTCACTTTCAAAAGTCTATAAAAACAGTACAAAGCTTGTCACTTTCAATAGGCTACAATAAAAACCCAACACAAAGCCTGTCCCTTTTAAAAATATACCAAAAAACTAAAACAAAGACTCTAAATTTCAAAAGTCTACAAAAACTAGTACAAAGCTTATCACTTTTAAGTCTACAAAAAAATACAAAGCCTGTCACTTTCAAAAGTTTACAATACAAAACCAGAAGAAAGACAGTCACTTTCAAAACTTTACAAACTAGTACAAAGCCTGTCACTTTCAAAAATTTACAAACTAGTAAAAAGCCTGTCACTTTCAAAAGTCTACAAAAACGAATACAAATCCTTTCACTTTCAAAAGTCTATAAAAACCAATTATAAGCCTGTCACTTTCAAAAGTCTATAAAAACAGTATAAAACCTGTCACTTTCAAAAGTCTACAATAAAACAGCAGATGAAAGCCAGTCACTTTAAAAAATTTACAACAAAAAAAAATTGTATAAAGCCTGTCACTTTCAAAAGTCTACAAAAATTACTACAAAGCTTGTCACTTTCAAAAGTCTACAAAAACCATTACAAAACATGTCACTTCAAAAGTGTAACAAACCAGTACAAAGCTTGTCACTTTCAAAAAGCTATAGAAAACAGTACAAAGCCTGTCACTTTCACGCATCTACAATAAAATACCAGAAGAAAACCAGTCACTTTCAAAAATTTACCCCCCAAAACTAATACAAAACCTGTCACTTTCAAAAATCTACAAAAAACTACTACAAAGCTTGTCACTTTCGAAAGTCTACAAAAGCCATTACAAAATATGTCAATTCAAAAGTCCAACAAACCAGTATAAAGCTTGTCACTTTCAAAAGTCTACAAAGACCAGTACAAAGCCTGAAAATTTCAAAAATATATGACAACAGTTCAAAGCCTGTCACTTTCAAAAGTTTACAAAATGAAACCCAGAAGAAAGTCAATCACTTTCAAAAGGTTACAACAAATAGTACAAAGCCTGCAACTTTCGAAAGTCTACATAAAGTAGTGTAAAGTTTGTGACTTTCAAAAGTCTACAAAAAAACCAGTACAAAACCCGAGCTCGGCACATGTTAACTTTGCATAAATGTAAATGATGCAGAATAATATTTTTTAAAATATTCCTTAGCTATTTTACAATGTCAGAATTAAATTGCACAAAACAAAGTGGATACTAAATACTATTCCCTTAAGTCAGCAAAATTAAACAATTAACGGACAAGGTTGCATATGGGCCACCTAAAGAGCAATACATTAGTGTTTTTGATAACATATGTATGCTATGGTTATACAGTACAGTTTGTAATAACATATGTATGCTATAATTATACAGTACAGTGCATGAGATTATTTGATTCCCATGCTTCACAATGGGGGTGTGGGGAGTGTTAAGAAAACCTACTCCACTATCTCTACACATGTCCTAACAGAATCCCAGGGTCGTATCATGGAGAATATAGATCTGCATTAATTTTTTAAATCTGGTTCTGAATTGTAATATACAAACAACATTAGTCTGTCCATTACTCAACTTGGAAATACTGTATCTTGTGATTTGTTATGTACAAGCAACATTCGTCTGTCCATTATTTAACCTTAAAATAGTGTATCTTGTGATTTGTAAGTTACGAACAAAATTAGTCTGTCCTTTATTTAATTTAAAAATAGTGTATTTTGTGATTAAATAAAAATATATTACAGTCGGAAAGAAAATTATATCTCCGTAAATCGAATGGTCATTAACATATACTTTAGTACACATGCATTTGAGATTAACTAGTTCAAGGTTGCTTATATTCATATCCTCAGAAATCAGTTGTATTTTGTTTGTTGTTTAGTAGCAGTTGCCATTTGGAATTAGATTATCAATACGTGAAAGGATTATTTTATTTTGTAACATTGGAGTAAATGTATGCTGTTCAAGAGAATCTCGATTGGATTTGCCTCTGTTCAAGTCAGCAAGTTTGTTATGATTCCTTTGAATAAAATAAAAGAATAAAATTATGACAAAATATGCTAAACAACTATTTGTAAATATACATTTACACAATATACAAGATTTTTTAATCTGTTCTTTCATTGTACAAATATAGGATAAAAAGACTAATTCTTTAAATGGTGTCTGAGTGTAAATCACTCTTGATGTTTCAGTCTTTTCATGGTGATGTTTGTTCATTGACTTTTCAATGTCAATCAGGAATCTCATAATCCCTCCATGGTAGAGCTGCCATCACATTTTATCAAACAAATCTGATATTCAAATGATGTTGAATGCCATTTGTCATCACTGGAATAATGCCTCTGCAATCACTTACTGATTGTATATAGGGACATTCTCTAGTGCAAATCATAGCCTAACACAGGGATAGCTAAAATGCAAGATGACCCACAACAAAGACAACAGCAGCCTAAGTTATTATCTTATTAAGGTGGTCTGAAAGAAACAGGATAATGATAAAATGTAATGACTGCTGTGTATTGTTTCATACCTTAATAATTTAAATTGCATTTACAAATTATATTGCTTTTGTAGGCTATATTCTATTCCTGAATGAATGGGTGTTCTTTAACTCAGCCACACATGCTTATGATATGAAATGTGAATAATATAAATCTACATAATCAGCATTGAACACAATTATATGCAACATTTATGAGTATAATATAGATAGGATATGTTTACACATTGATTCACATAATATTCTTTATTTAAGCAATACCTTGCTCATGAAACAAATGTCTGCATACTTAGAGAGGTCACTGTCAACATGCTTCAGTGACCACTTAAGGCCGGGAGAAACCATTGCTTGGCAAGGTAACATCGGGCGGCTAACTGCAGAAGGCAGATGACCATTATATACAAGACATTTACAAAGATAAGTTGCACAAAATATATTAAGAAGGCTGTCATGCATAGATGGTGCTCATTTTATAGGTTTGCAATTTGTCTACGGGGTTCTGTTATTGTTGCTCATTTGTAAAGCTTGTACATTATCAAAGTTAAAGAAAAATAAACATCATATGGCAGGCATGTGCAACTGAGAATTTGATCATTTTATCTGCATGTCTACATCATAGCGTGTTCTTATAATTTAATTGACTTTTTAATGAAGTAAGCAAGCTTTTCCCTATCCAAGACAAATACATATAAAAGCTTTGATATTCTTCACATTTTAATCATTATTCATATACAAAATTTTGTTATTAGTAACGTGCAATAGGTCCGAATGAAATATTTATGACGAAAATGAGTAAGATATACATACATTGTTATTTCTGGGGCAATTCTGCCAAATCTGACAAACTAAAATGCTAAAATATATTCATGATGAATGGACCGATGGAAAGGCAACAATAAAAATATGTGCCCATTCGACTATCACAGTAGAAGAATAAAAACTGGAAATATGAATGTGTACCTTGACTCCAGCAGCTTTCAACTTCATAAGTTCCTGTTCCAGGGGAAGCCACCGTGTAGGTATTTCTTCCCCCCAGTATGGTTGCTGAGATGCCACCTCTACAATCTTCCTCTTCAAATCCTCCAGTTTGCTGTCCACAGTAGTGTTGTCAATGGCAAAGTCCTCATCAACTAAGTGAAACCTGGTAGGTTTGTCTCTCAAATAAGAGCGGATGTCTCTGAAGTATCTCTTACACAGCTCATAACGAAAACTCTAAAATAAGAAACACAATTATTCAGTAAATTATATTCTTACTCTAATACTAACCCGATCATATTAGCAGTAGGAATATAAGCCATACAAACTCTGGAATCCAGCCTTCCAAAAGGCGGAAATTCACATTTTCTGTTCATATTAAATAGATAAATGGCAATAATGCTTGTACATACCACTCTTGCCACCTAAAGGTGGCAGTAGTTTTAAACTTAGAAGAACATTACCAAATGGGATGCAGGCATTACGGAGAGGAGGGGAGGATATTAAAGTAATGTGATAGCGCAAGTATTTTAGGAGAAAACTAATTTACTGAAACAAATTGTTTTCTCCTCTGAATATATGTTCACCAATCACATTAAAGTTTGGAGACTAGGTAACAGACTGCATAAATGTTAGCATCCTAATGAAACGTCAGTTAACTGCTGAGGCTAGAGGATTTGCTAACCCGTATGAGGGTTATCCCACTCTCCTAACATGTGAGCAGCAGTTGATGTCATTAAGTCTGGGAAAAAAGAGATCTTCATGAAACATAACATTTCTAAACGACTCCAGTGGAAGCCATGAAGAGTGTTCATCTGAATGTTGTGCTGAATTAATTGGGTCTGGTAGAAGCTTGTGTGACTGAGACATATCCTGATTTTGTGCTGCTGTTGAGCAAAATCTCTTAGATAGAAATCAAGAAGGTCGACTGTGTTTGCCAACCAATGGCCTTGTAGAAGGCAAGGGTTGCAGAGATTGATCTTATTTCATAAGCAGAGATCTTCATGCCGCAACTCTCTTCTAGTGATGTGTCAGGGTATGCTGTTCACATTACCCACTTCAATCATGACAAAATGGCTTTAGAGGCAATATATTATCTTCCTGTTTAACTAGGAGAAAGATTCATCTTTGAGCTCCACAAACTGGCTCCATCAGCTTCAGATAATGTCTGAGTACATGTACCGGGTCCTGTCTGAAAGACTCGAGTGTTAGCAATAGAGGGATAAAATGATGAGGTTTTTACTAACTACTTACGGCAACAAATTCCAGATGACGAAACTCATTTTCATCACGAGGAGCAATGAGTTAACTTATCAAAACTGAAAGTTAATAGAGAAAGCACATAATTCACTAACTCTGATTGCTGAATGGAAATGCCATTAGGAAAGAGGTTTTGTATTAAAAAGAGTTTCTTCTAAGTCATGGCTCAAGGACGGAATATTTTGAATTCAGCCAAGTCAGAAACCAGAAAAGATTCAATTTAGGACAAAAATGTGACTGATTGCAATGCAAGTCAAAGTTGGACAACAAGTCAGGAAGGTGTTTGTTATGACCATGATCATCCCTACCATAATGATGAAATATGTCTGATATCATAGAATAGTTGTTGTTGTTGTGGGGTTTAAAGCCATTTTTCAGCACAGGATAGGCTATATATGGCGGCCAATATTAATGGTGGAATAAGAACCCGTGAAAACCCTAGAAAGAACCACCGACCCACGAGAAGCTACTGGCAAGCTTTCTCAAATACCCACAATGGCTGAATCTTAGACTCGAACCGCCGCAGACAGAGGAGAGATGGCAGTAATCCGTAACGAAGAGCGCTTTAGACCACTCGGCCACTCGGGGCCCCTTCATAGAATAGTAATCTTTAATAGTAATTGTAGCCAACCTTTTCTCAACGAACGACTAAAGGCAAAGGTCGGATATGTGTTGGACATAGGCACTCAAAGATATATGTCTATGACTTTGCACCAATCTTTCAAAATGCCAAACTAAACTTATTAAACCATGAAGTGGAGTGAATTCAAGCTCATACAGTTCTTGCTGTGATGGAAGGGAATGACACTATCTCACTTGTCATGCTGATCCTGTAATCAAATTGCCTGTAATAGGTGTGCCATGGACATAACAAGGTCACCTGCTAAGGGAGCATGTAAAAGTGACCCAGAGGGATACAATTCGCTGGTGCATTAATCAACAACAGAAATTGCAGAAACCCCATAGTTATGATCCAGTTTGTATTGGAAATGAATTCTGCAAGGATGACGTTTCAGACCATCCAAGGGTGAAAAAGATGGACCAGCCTGAAGCAGGTGAGAAAATATATTGCCAGATGAAAGAACTGATGGCATGGACAACATCGGACTTCCCAACTTATCAAAAAACCTATACGAAGCAAAACGGACATGAGGCCATTATTTTCTTTTAATAGAACAGAGCTGATCAGATGTTTCTGGAGGACATCGCTTATATATGCCATCGTGAAAGTAGATGAAGTCATAAGGAAGAGTGATACGATATATAGGAGTAGTCTCATAAAGGACCAAGGATTTATGTTCAAGCCAGGAGAGAAAGCACACAACTGATAACAATTTCCTTGGTGTCTAAAACTCTGGTATTTCAGTAAGGAGAGATGGGCGACAATTTGAGAATATGTGTTTGTCAGAGCAAAAGATATGGTGAATTCGTTCAGACTGATGGAGATGTGGACTGATCTGCCATCTCTTTCTCGAGTCCAAAGGTCATCCTGACCAGAAAAAGCTTAGAGTAATGCTCCAACATCCGCTTCTTGATGACAGTCCAGTTCTCTTTCTGCAAAAGCGTATCCTTTATCTAGTATGATGGTACTTCCACCACGAAAGGAGAAACGTAAAGGGGAAGGGGTGGCGAAATGAGAACCATAGCCTCTCTGAGATAATTTGTATCACCCATTGCTAACTGAAAAATGTTTGATCCAAAACTGAAGAAAAAAAAAACGAGTCATATACCTACCGGGTAGTTATCTGCAGGTGGTCAGGGACACCAGTCAATGGCTAATGAGCAGAGGCATTAGGGGTTGCGAAATTGTGTTTCCTATCACCTTAATATGACTACCTTTGAAACTGTTCAGCAGATTGCCATGATGTACAAGACTGGGGTCATGGCTTGAATTTGGGTTGTATATTAAAGAATCCCATAAACCCTCATCTCTGGTCATCACGTTTTTGAGGGCAAATTGGAGATGAATAAGGTAATATATGCTATAAAAATAGATGGAGGGAACATTATTGGCCTACCTGCCTCCATATTGCATCATGCTACTCAAAAACAGAGACAATCCGATGGGGCGTTTACAAGGTAAGGAGGATATGCATTGCCAGAATAGTCTATAAGCATGAAACATTGCAAGAAATTCACAGACCAACAAAATATCCACTCTATTGCGAATGAGCTTTTAAGCATTGTTTCGAATGTCTTTATTAAAATTTATAGAGGCAAATAAACCACAGTGTAGTTCTTGCCAAACACTGAGATATCTGTGAAGAGGACACCATAACAGCGAGATTGTAAAGAAAGCTGGAAGTTAACTGTTAGAAAAAAGAATGGCTTTGGAGTTGCCTGGGACACTGCTCTTGACATAGATTCTCAGAAATTTCCTTTATTTTTTCTGACTGTGGGGAAACATAGAAGGAATGGCTGATATCCTTGCCATAAATAAATAAAGCCTTCACCCTTTGTACCAGTGTAGAAGAGAAGAGGTGGTGGTAGACAATCGGAATTCTGTATCATCCCATACCTTGCTCTGTCTTCTTACAGATATATTCAGTCTGCTCTATGGTGGGATTTGAGCATAAAACATCAGATTTATGCACATATTAAGTGTCTGCATCATCCTAGTCAGGATCCAGACTGATATATGTATAACGAATTCCCACAGAAATGGACAAAGCATGGCCAAAGTCTCCAACACTTTTGTATTACCGTTCAAGATGCCAAGTCATAAATAAATGGCTAACTATATATGAAGGATGTAGCTTTTGAATCAGTATGGATGGCTTTTAAATGAAGCCATACAGTCACTTCATGGTATGGACTGAAAGCCAAATGGCTGGTTGGTGTAATCTGCAGCCAATACCACGTCAAAACTGAGGTGCATCTAGGTAGGGGTTAATGTGTTAATGGTATGGACTGAATGGCAAATGGCTGGATGGTTTAATCTGCAGCCAATACCACATCAAAACTGAGGCACTATGAATTATGAGCTGGATAGCTGGACAGAATCCAAGAGGGCCTCAATATTTAGGTGTGTCTAGATGGCATGGCTTAAACAAGCAATTTATAGACACAATGCGACCGAAACTTACATACTTAAAGGCCATGCCTGGAAAGTTCCAAAACGTGTTGAAATTCTTGATTATAACAGAGTAGGATGGAGAAGGACCGCGGAAAGTGAAAGTGTCCGTTAACACAAGCTTCAACGTTACATCACACTTTAGCCGTGAAAAGCCATGCAGTAAGAAAACGCATAGAATAAGTCAGGATATGTGAAAAAATTCATATACTGATGGTCAAACGTTTACAAATAATCTACACCACCTGCTGTATAATCCATAATATATCTGAAAATAACAAAATCTGCAATGGATAGGAAGCGAAGTAGCACGAATTTCCAGTGGATTTCAGGAAATGGAAGTGATACCGTCTTTTGTCAATATGATATACAGTGAAGACACAACTTTATGTTTGAGGGGATTGGATTTGGGAGGTAGTAGAGCTGATATTCACAACATTAATGTGACTGGGGAACGTATTTAAACGGACTGTCACAAAGCCAGTATATGCAAATAAATGTACTATTACTAATGTTCTTAAATGTATGGAAAGTGAGAAAGTTGTATCATATGTCAGTGATGGTAGTATTTATATAATTACATACACCAGCAGTTATGTTTATTATGTTATGGCGATGGTAATAGTAATTTTATCTTGGACTGGAAGGTAGAAAACAATATATCACAAGTAATGGTACATTTATTTCAACTTTCAAACTTAGGGTTTTCAAGCTTTCTCTGAATTTACGAGTCTAGGCTGATTGTTTTGTATTATTTGTGTATCTTAGAAATCAGCTCACTAAACTGCAAAAATATAGCTTTTCAGCTTTCATATGGATGCTCAAGAATACATTTTGATTCATAATATATTATATTATGCATGCAGCCAAGGAATATTGGAGGCCCAATTACATTCTTTTCAAATGTCTTTACTCATCAAAAGATAGCCACAAAAGTGGCTATTTATGGTATGCTTTCAGATCAAAACCACTGAAAGTCAAACCTGCCTGTATTCATCTCAATTAATGAATAATCTGCCTTAAACAGGAACCTTTTTAGTGGTATCTTGCACAACATTAGAGCCAAGACAAACCTTCATCATCATCTCCATTAATGAATAATCTCCTTTAAACAGGTACCCTTTTATTGGTACCTTGCACTGATGCAGCTAACGACTATAACACCTGAGCTGTGTCTGGAAACTTGTTTTAATTCATACAAATGGTTAGCTCACCTCAGCAATGTCAACATATGTAAACTAATTAAATGAAATCAAATGTAACACCCTGAAAAACAATTCTTCACATGCTAGAAAATTAAATACTGAAATTAAACGTATTGGATAAATTGATTGTATTTTGACAATGAGCGATGGATGAAACTAGTGGTGGCATATTTAGAAACTCACCTGCACGTAACTTTCGGGTACTAGTCCCACTTCACCTAGAGTATTTCTAACCTTCCACCATCCTGGTTCTTCCAAGGGCTTTTCAATCAAAATGAGTTTATCTCCCTTTACAAAACTCAATTCATCTGGTTCATTGCGTTGGAAATCATACAATGCTATCAAAGTCTCGGGATTCTTAGGTGTTTCCACCTTTGCTGGTGTAGAATAATCGTCTGCACAAAATGTCTGAAATAGACACAAACATGTTACAAGTTTCAAAAAATTGCCGCCATAGTAAACAAGAATGTTAGATCGAGTCCACTCGATGCAACACAAAAAGTTTGATGGGTGAATATTTTTCAGCCAACTGCAAAAACAACACAATAAATTTAATTGTGGGACATTTTCTGATGCTTCAATCAAAACTGAATGGTCAAGTGTCTTCCATACTAATGAGTGGAAACAAAAATCACTCATGTCCTGAACCACTTATCCAGTTTAAATCTGATGACATCACATAAATAATATAAAATGTATGACACAACATGAATAATGGCACAAAGCTAGATTGTGATAAAGTCGACAGTATTCAGCTAAAGACGATATCAGCATTTAATGAATTTAACATGAAAAACAATATCAGTGTCAAAGCCAATGTAGGCTTGTTTACAAGTTTGGATGGAATACAAATATGGTGAAAGCTAAATGTGTTGCAAAAAACATGAAAGATTTAAAAACTTTGATTTGCCAATTGCAAGCATTTTATAAGAGCAATCTACACCTATTTAACAATGATATTTGAATTCATGGAATGCAAGTTTGAATAAAAAATTTACTGATTAGTTTGAAACAAGTTAGGCAAAAGTATCTGCATAGAAATATTATCATAAAGATGTAAACCAGAAAACGTTATCATGTTTTACCAGAAATAATTGAGTAGGACAGTGACACTCCTAATACATTCCTAATACATCTGTAGACACAACCAAAGTTGACATAGGCATGGAAGAAAAGAGATCAGATGTGTGGATTAATCTCTTAGGTTACCCGTATTAAGTTTGCATCAGTCTGTTCAGTTGCCTGTATTTAAGTATGGATACATCTAAGATACCTGTCAACAAACACAATCGGAACTCCTAAATTCTAAATTTGTGAAGCACGTAGATTTTTAAAATATGAAACAATGTTCACAGTGGGATCCCTTCTTAACTTTCCAGAGGAAATGCCCCACATCAAGCAAGTAATTCTACTTGATCCGATATTATAAAAGTGAAAGCATGGTTCCCATGCTTTTCTGAAGATAAATTTCCAGGTCATTTCCAGGGTTTTTCCAGGATGAAATTACTTTTTTCAAGATTCATATATGACCATTACTGAATAGAACTAAAGAACATTTTAGATTATAAAACATGCAGTTTCTAAATCTAAAGATGTTTCTCTTTCAAGACTCTCAAAAAACATCTAAGTCAGAAAAGATGTTGTTTTTGTTGTTGTAGGGCTTAACGCCATTTTTCAGCACACGATAGTCTATACATGGCAGCCAGTATTAATGGTGGAGGAAGAACCCGGGAAATCCCCGGAAAGAACCACCAACCCTCGAGAAGCTACTGGCAAGCTTTCTCATATACCCACATTAGCCGAATCTGAGACTCGAACCCACGCAGACAGAGGTGAGATGGCAGTGATCCATAACGGAAAGCGCTTTAGACCACTCAGCCACTTGGGGCCCCCAAGTCAGAAAAGATGATCATGTACAAAACTATAAAAAAAAATCACACAAAACAAGTTTGATTATATTCCTATAAATTAGCATGTAAAGTCATTTCAATGTACAGAATAAAAATTATAACTTTATTTTGTTGCATGCTAAGTGAGAACAACACAATGAACATAAATTATGTTTTGTTCCCTTTCAAACCTTTAATTCTAAAGAATTCTATAGCAATATATATACATCTCATATAAAGTAACATTTCATATAAGAGTATGAACAGAAAAATGAAAGCCAGTAACTAGAATCTTGCCTTGTAACAAAAAAAGTTTAACCTTGAATGTATCTGTGCCAATAAAATCCCAAACAAAATTTTTCAAACAACCTTAAGACGATCTGGTTAAAAATCCATCATTTAAAAAACATTTTCAAAAGGGTTGAAAAAAGACCTTCAAAAATATATTGTTGTATAAACAAGGACTGAATTTTATGACAATAAATCGTGTCTTCTTGTAATTCATTAAACCAGTCCCCAAACTTGTATGGATACAGGAACTTGTATCTTTTTTTTAAATATATACAATGCTATCGGGCATTTCTGCGCAACTAAGGTTTCCATCTCCAACACTGAAGTAAAACGCATACCAAATTGGACCGATTAACAAAATTAAAATACTGTAATGCATACCATTTGAAAAAAGGTAATTGTCACCACAATATTCTATTCAAAATAATATTAATTTTGGACACACGGGATACCACCACCGTGTTTTCATGACTAGCGATATGCTGGCCAATTCGGCGCACAGCTTCAAAAACATGTAACGTTTATCCATCGGGAGATAGAAATAAAATACATTTCCTTGGACTGTTTCTGTCAGCAGTTCAACTGAGTAATTTGATCAGGTTTATAGCTAGTTTTACAAAATTCAACGTTACAATGCTAATAAATGGCGAGTGATATTAAGCCAACTGAACCGATCTTGTAAAAAAAAAATTAAAATTCAATATTTTATTTAAAAAATTGAGCTATTATGGGCAAGAGAAACAACACTGAATAGGGTGTAATGTGTTTACAATGTCTTCCTTATGGGGAAGAAATACTAATGGATTTAGAAACAAACTATACGCCAGGAAATTTTGTGAGAATCCCATTCTAGTGGCAAGCTGACATGTTGGGCAGCAGATGATTTTGTACGTGTGGGACAGCTTCTTGCAAAATTGGAAACTTTGATTAAGATGCATAATTTTTTTAAGGTATAACTTTCCATCCTTTATAAAGATGTAGTTATTTTGTATGATTCTAACCGATACATAGTAAATAGGATTTTCAGGGTTACAAGTTCCAGCACAGGAGTCTGACGTTTTATCAATAAAGTACGGCAAAATCTCTGACAACATGAAACCACCTTATCGGTAATATAAATGAACACAAGGAGTGCAAGCGTGACCATAACCCTCCGCTCGATTTGACTTTTCATCTTGCATCTTTTATTGCTTCAGAATCGCAAGAAGACTGCAAAAACTACACATATACATTCAAAAGACAGTGACATACCAACGCATTACTCTCGGAAGACCATCCCATGAATCCAATCCGATGAATTAACCTTTATTTTCACCATTTTGTTTTTTTCAGAAATGACAATTATTATAATCATTATGTCATTAATCCATAGTCAAACAAGACGAAACTACGGCATAGATGAAACTTGACCCAGTACTCGCCATTTGCATTACTAGTCACATGACTTCACAAAATCTCAAATGAAGACATCGAAGGTATAATATTCACCTGATATCAACAACAAACTCCTTTATAATGTTGTTCTACAGAAATTCAATGATATTAAATGAAACTCAAATACATTTTGTAAAAACCAGCAATCTGGCCAGTCTGATTTATCAAGCAGAGATCACTTGTCAAAGTGGTGGTCACGTGATACAACAATAATCCAAAAGTTGTTCTCGGAATATATAAATATGGAGAATTTTGTGTTCTTTCACTTTTGTTTTGTTGTTACAAGTAGTATACGACTTTCCTTTAATATTTTTTTTATTTTTTTCTCTTCAACATTTGAAAAGGTAGGTTGTTAGATATGTTTACAGTACTCATGCGACTAGCAATGCAAATCACGAGCACCAGGTCACATTTCATCAACGACGTAGTTTTATCTTGTCTTTCAGCAGATTAAAGACAGAACGATTTTACAACTCACAATATCTGAAAAAATACGCAATTTTCATATCAGTTTCATGCATGTATCACTTGATCTGGCAACGTTTAAAGTTTGCTAGGCCATCCGGTTAGCGGCTATGCTTTGCCACTTCCATTTTGGCCTCTTGTGATGCTAGATTGGTTTTCATAACTTCCATGTGAGGAAAGATATGGATATCTAGCTGACTTTGAAAATAAAAGTCTACTAGACGAATCTGATCCACTGGGCATTTGGATTGACTCAGCATATATGTTTCTTGCAAGCAACCAGATAATCCATACTGCACCCTCCGAATATTCTGGTTAGAACTCGATAAATTTAACTCATGGTCAGTTTAGTTGCGACTCAATTACGTAACTGTTTCGGGCGTCAAGTGGTGGCGGGAAAATTCCCGGTTTTTTCCCCGACTTTCATCAATATTTCCAAAATTCCAGGACTTTTCACGGTCGGGAAAGAAATTGATCATTCTCCCGATTTCCCAGAAGCGTGGTAACCCTGTGAAAGACTTCAAGGCAAAGAACAGAGTATATTTTACCAACAAGAATTATCTCTAAATGACAAACACAATGATACAAAGAAAGTTGAAATAAATATCAAAATAAAGCAAGACAAATTTGAAAGGATATAATGATGTGCTTAAAAATTAAGTTCCAGTGGAGAACATGATTTCATTAAAATAAATGATTAACCTTACTTTTAAAAAGTATCATAATGAAGCATGAACACTTGTTTTGCAAGGTAATATAGTAAAGTTAATGAATCAATTATAGTTTCAAGGAGATAACAACAACAGCACCTTAACACTATTGGGAAATTCTGTTTGATGCATTAAACTGGTACATCCGCCATAACAAGGTCAACATATAAAATATATTTCACACAACCGCAAATCACTTGCGTGGAACACAATTGTTCACATGCAGTTATGTTATTTGATAAACACACCTAACGATTTGACAGTGATGACTGTGAAAAGACTGGGTCTCTGTGTGACATGACATTTGGCAGATTCAACCAAACTAAGAAGTATAGATAGTAACATCTTGGTTTAAGTTTTGCATAAGGCATTTTGCCGACAAAAACATTCCAGAACCAGTGAAACAGGGGTACTCATTTCATGTTCATTTCCAGAAGTGAAAACTGCTGTTGGAATATAAGATACACTTGCCTGATGATAATCCATTTAATTCAGTTAGAATAACATTACCATGAAACAACTTAATTTCGTTTGCAGTAATATTTATTTCCACTACATCATATACAACAATAAATTAAGGGAAAATGTGAAAGAATGATGAACTGTGACCTCAATTTGGTAATGGAAAATTGATGTAATCATTGACGAAAATGATTATGCAGTAATAATGAAATTCAGTTACAAATGTCTAATGCAAATTAATCGAGAGGCTCCACAAACTTCTGCAAGACTATAGTGGTTTGATATATAACGAAACTTCAAGGTTAGATGAAAGCATTAGTTCTCTTTATTTATCTCTGGTAAATCGAGCCATTAGTTCATATTTATCTCTTCCCCTATTTGAGGTTCAATCAAAGCAATGGTTCCTATTTATTTACCTCCGGTGCATGGGGGAAATACATATCATACCCTGATATATGGTTATTAAGCTGTTGGGAGCATCTTGCTTATTAGACTGAAAGTACTCTTTGCAAAGGTACAGACTCACCTCATCTCCATTAGACAGGTACAGACTCACCTCATCTCCATTAGACAAGTACAGACTCACCTCATCTCCATTAGACAGGTACAGACTCACCCCATCTCCATTGACAGGTTCAGACTCACCTCATCTCCATCAGACAAGTACAGACTCACCTCATCCCCATTAGACAGGTACAGACTCACCTCATCTCCATTAGACAGATACAGACTCACCTCATCTCCAATAGACAGGTACAGACTCACCTCATTTCCATTGGACAATTACAGACTCACCTAATTTCCATTAGACAGGTACAGACTCACCTCATCTCCATTAGACAAGTACAGACTCACCTCATCTCCATTAGACAGGTACAGATTCACCTCATCTCCATTAGACAGGTACAGACTCACCTCATCTCCATTAGACAGGTAAAGACTCACCTCATCTCCATTAGACAGGTACAGACTCACCTCGTCTCCATTAGACAAATTTACATCAGGACAGAGTGGTAAAAAATGTGGATTTACTCCCTGAAGGAGATGGCCAATGTTCAAAGACACTTTTAGACACAGGCTCAGGGCTGGTGACTTAAAAAAATCACTTGCCTCGAATGAAATTCCACAAGTCTGGGCATCAATTTCATATGCCTAAAATGTACCAGTTTTAAACATTATTTATCAAACAATGTTGCAATTTCCACAATTCAGCGATACATTTTATTGGGTTCAATTGGGGGTTTAAAGGTAATGCAAATGTCATTAATGTTCATCACTACACACACGAAAGATTGGATTTGTCCTGGTGTTCAAACTTTTCTGCTCGATTCTCTGAGCGAATCCTGGTCAGAGCCGAGTTGACTATGTTGAAGTGTTGTTTGCAATATGTGCAAATAATTAATTACATCATGCAACCCCATTGCTTCTTAAGTCAGCTTATAAATGAATCACACTTGATCACTGATTTGACAGTTTAAATGATCATGCTTTGTTTTTTTTTATACATGCAGTAAACCAGCCTCTTTCTTGGAAATAGAGCAACTGCTATAAATATAACATAATACTGTCAGGAACGTGCAAGTAAGTCTACGGACAAGCGTTCTCTTATGTCGTAGTTGCATATAAGCCAACTTTTCTAGAATACAGTCTGTGAGATTAATCACAGGGGCTCGTATCACTGCCTAAAATTGACCTGTCATACATGTACTATATAATAAGTACTAGTTTTATATAGCACATGTATGACATGTCAATTTTAAGCAATGATACGAGCCCCTGTGTGTGAGATTAATGGGATGTTAATAAAACTAAGAAAATAAATTATTAATTTGTTTTAGGAGGGGGATATACCGAAAATGCGTAATCCGAATAACATTTACGCATAAGACCTAATTTAGTGTAAAAAAAGCGTAATGATTATGCCAAAAGAGTAATGGCTGGCATGTATGTTACAGATGCTATGCTGTGACATTTTCTGATAAATTTAGGTGCTAATTACAAATGCTATGCTGTGACACTTTCTGACATGTCATGGTGTTAATTACAGATGTTATACTGTGATACTTTCTGGTAAGTCCTGGTGTCAATCACAGATGCAATAATGTGATACTTTCCGACAAGTCCTGGTGTTAATTACAAATGCGATGGTGTGCTACTTTTTGACAAGTCCTGGTGTTAATTACATATGCTATACTGTGATACTTTTGACAACTCCTGGTGTCAATCACAGTTGCTATACTGTGATACATTCTGACAAGTCCTGATGTTAATTACAGATGATATGCTGTGATGCGTTCTAACAAGATTATTGAACACCAAGAATGACACTACAAGCAGTTACAGAAAGGTAAAATTAACAAACTGAATACCAATATCAATAATGACGACAGAAATGCCATATTTTGTTTGATATGCTCCTTTATTCAATGACTGGACAAAATACTGCTTAGTGATTTCTCACAATCAAACATTAAGTCAAAAACAAATGAAAACAATATATATGCAGAAAGTGTTGCCATTGGGCTTAAAGCAAGCTGAAACATCAACTGTTCAGCACCAATTTAATAGCTTATGATACAAATTGTCACTGTTGCAGAAAAAATAATGCTTTAAAAGAGATAAACGAAGATGATGTTAAAACAAAACAAATGTCAATGATGACACCTATGTGGACTTAGAGCATAGCCATTGTGGATCTTAGTTAAAATATTTAAATATTAAAGCATGTTACGTTGAAGGAGATTTAAAACTAGTCAGACGTTGAATACAAAACAGACACAAACGAATAGTAATATTAATAATATACACAAGTATACACTGATATGTATAATAAAAATGAATACAACAATATAGTCACTTTAAAATAGACACGTGCTTGAAATGTGCTGTTATAAGACAAGATATACCATACTGTTCAAGATAATATAAAATGAGCC
This sequence comes from Sinohyriopsis cumingii, assembly GCA_028554795.2. Taxonomy (NCBI): domain Eukaryota; kingdom Metazoa; phylum Mollusca; class Bivalvia; order Unionida; family Unionidae; genus Sinohyriopsis; species Sinohyriopsis cumingii. The sequence continues at coordinate 3,575,697 of JAPYKE020000151.1, forward strand.
GTTCTTCATCTTCAAGTTAAATTTCACTTTGTACCTGGCAGAGGTGATAAGTGTATAGACTGAGATAACCAACCACGTTGTTGGTATTTCATAGAGATTTCTATTGAAAATTAAATAATATAATTGCCATTCAATATATTGTTGATATTTTAATTCAGCATTCAACCTTAAAATGATGTTTAGTTTAATCCAGCACTTGAACAGGCAAGATTTATGGCTATGTACATGGACACTGTCCTGTCACTCAGTCTATCTGAGTGTGTCTTTTGGTTTGATAGCGATGACATTGGTGTTATGTATATGGACACTGTCCTGTCACTCAGTCTATTTGAGTGTGTATTTTGGTTTGATAGCGATGACACTGGTACTATGTACATGGACACTATCCTGTCACTCAGTCTATCTGAGTGTGTATGTCGGTTTGATAGCGATGACACTGGTGCTATGTACATGGACACTGTCCTGTCACTCAGTCTATCTGAGTGCGTATTTCGGTTTGATAGTGATGACATTGGTGCTAAAGCTGAAATATTCTGTGAAGATTAGAAATGTAATTCCAACAATCAATACAGAGGGGAACAATAATGTTAAAATGGACTAGACATGCATCTTAAGTCTTCTGTCAAACCGGCTACGACATCTATAGATGAATATAATTTTCCCATAGATGAAAGCACTTGAATATGGCAGAGACTTCTTGAACGTTTATAACTTTGTGTTGGGATATCGAAGAATCCCATCAAGAGCATATTCTAATCCATATTCAAATAAGTTTGGTACAGAAGATATTGTACATCAATTCTTTGAAGAGACTTGTACACTAAAATGCTATGCATAATCAGTCCTTCAAAATAAATCTGGCCCTTTCAATTCAAGGAAGAGAGGCTGGATTGGTTTATCAAATAGTTTTTTCAAATATAATTTGTGCTGTTCATTTTTACAGTTTTGAAAGTCTGACAATATTGAAATTAGAACTCTTTATTCAAATAGTGAAAACGTAGTCAAAAAGTGGAAAAATATAATCAAACGCTTTTGAAACATTCAAGTAAACAATTCCAGTTTGGTTTCTTAGTTCATTTTTTCACCAAACATCAATAATATTGGTTAGACCTAAGGAATGTGAATCTATAAATCCCCTCCGTTCCTTTAGTATAATTATATTTTGATTTAAATTAGAATGTATAGAATTTTCTACATGTTTTCTTCTATTATGTTAGAAAGCGTTGATAGTATATGTATCAATCTGTAATTTTCTGGATTTCCCTGGTACTTCTTAAAACAACTGCTGTCACTTGTACAATCTTAGCAGAATATTCATTTGCTGCAATAATGATGTTGATTATATGAACAATTGACTTAGTTACCACAGGTGCAAGTTATGTAGGTATTATGGGTCCAATTTAATAAAATAGAGTAACCAAGTTTACATTTTGGTATTCCAATGTTTTGTAAACTATAAGTGATGATTGCTACCTTGAACAATAAGTTGGAAGGTACTTCAATGCATTCCATAAGATATTTGTAAGGTTACGATAATTGCTTATGTTTGGGGGGCTCTATACTAAGATAATTATTTTCACTTCAATGTTTTATGAAAGGATATTTGTAAGGTTGATTTTGGTTGCGCTCTATAATAAGTTAATTATTTGTACATGCTAAGGCTTGTACATTTTTGAACAATCCCCTTCCTTTTCAGAGGTTGGAACAAAAAGTGCTAAGTACATGAAAAGGGAAATGTGCCCAATGAATGAATATACTTGTAAACCTTTTATAATTGAAGCATACATGACCTTATCTACTTTGATGCAAATGTATACTATATATCAACAATCTGAAAGTAAAAAAAGAAAATAATAATTTATCATTCATCCCTTCAAATTGGTATACATTTGTTTCTTGTATAAAATTTTAGTCTTTTATGTCACACGAATGTCATCACCATTTAGTACAGTTCTCTTTATTTCACATGTAATTAAATGTATACATGGACCAAATTACGAAGATGGAAAAATTAGCAGATTCTTCGTTTCAAAATTATACCGATCAGTCAATGGTTTGAAATAAATTGCCGCCAGCTGGAAGAATAACATGCAGTAAAGAGAAAGTTGAACTTCAAATTAGCTTGATTAAAGCTCATTGTTTTTGTTAATGTAAAGCTTAAACAATTTTAAATTTGTGCAAACATGGCAGCCTTAATGTTTTCAACATCTTGTAGGTTTTCTCTAAATACAAACATAAACCATCTTTCTCAGTTTCTATACTTTGCTGGTCAGATGTGTATGCTATGTAGAATACAGTTACTATTGTTATGTATATTTAATTTATATTTGATTTAATTTAATTATTTGTTTGTTAGTTTTAATCATTTTTATTCCATTACATGTTATAGTAATTTAATTTTATTCACTGGAAATTGATATTTTCCAGAAATTAATTTGACCTGACTTTTTCCTAAACACCTAATATTAGAACTCTGTTATCTTAATGATGGCCTAGTTCCTGACCTTGATACAGAACTAGTAAGAGCTGGAGTAAACAACTTTCTTTCTATTTTTGTATTATTCAGTGTGGGATTTATAGTGAAACCGAGGCTATACTAGGAGTATGTGACCCTAGACATGTAAATAGCTTATATAAAGTGATCACTTGATCTTCATACGGGAATCTGTTTTGCGTCTTAAATTAGTGTATAACCTTTTTCTATAGAGAAGTTAATCAGTTGGGCCTTCAAACATTTCGATATCAATGTGTTAATTTTGTTATGACCCGTTTGATTTGAAATTCTATTTTATGGAATTGTTAATTCTTTTCCCTAGGAATATTCAAGTGCTTCATACAGCATTCTAAGACAAAGACATTTATTAAAATTTGATTCAGAGTTCAAACATCACAATATTATTTTCTGTAGTTCAACAAAGAAATGTGGACATGCCAATACTATACTGGCTACAGTATACGTCATTGCCTCCCATTTTGAATTTTCGTCGGGGATCAAAACTCACATTCATTAGCGCATTTTATTACTAGGACTTCCAATTTTTAATTCTTGGATTAATTTTAGATTATTTTTGCATTTGTTTCTTAAAAACCGCAAGTTCTATTTTTCAGTTTTATATTTTTTCTAGGGAAATAAATTATTTGTTAAATGTTACAAAGCTTGTTGTCTGCACTTTTTCCTGGTTACTGTTTATGAGAACCTAAACACATAACACTACACCACAAAACTTGTTTATACATTTTCTCCACACATCGATGACCATCACATAATTAGCGATATCTGTGAGCTTCTTTTTGAACCTATGTTTATTAAGTAATCAATTAACATTAATAATAATTTTTGAAATGTTTAGTATTATGATAACATTACAAATTCCCTGTCTCATCATCTATGTGAATTACTGACACTTTTATCAATCACAGACTTTCTGACTTCATTGCAGAGATAATTGATTATACTGACAGACAAAACAGTTTCGGTTAGTAGAACTGTGTAGTCCATTTGACAATAGTGAATAAATCTGCATAATTTAAGTCCCTGAACAATCTCTGCTACATGAAAGACCACATTTTAATATTTGAATTTTAATTCAAGATGGACCTACATTAGTGACTGAGAATCTGATGACCAGATTTATAATCATTTTTACCTTGCTTTGTCTGGTCAGCAACCAAGTATTTAAAACTGTTTCAGTCTAAGACGATTATTAACTCTTAAGCAAATGGGGTCTGAATCCTCCTTTAAAGCCTTGAAAACATTTTCTCATGTTCTAAACCATACCTTTTCTGTGTCTGCATCAAATGTCTCCTTTCTCGTCCGTTTCCAGAATCGCCATTTCCTTTTTTCCTTTGGCTGATATAGAGATGGGATAGAACGAGCACCTGCCACAAGGAAATGTTAATGTTACAAACTTTAGGTTTTCGACGTCTTACGGATCTAAACTTAAAACTGAACTCATTTTCCATCTTTTAAAGTGACTACCACTTTTGCTCTTTTGAACCCAAAATTAAAAGCTTTTCACCAAAGTACAACATATTGATAAGGTCTATGATGCAGGACTAATGTTATTTTACAGAACAATTTTTCTTCGTTCAGTCTCTGACTGTCATTTCTTTTTAAAACCAAAGTTGAAAGCCTTCTTTCCTACTTCGACTGCACACTATCCACATAGTTGTTTCAGAGCTAACGTTATTGTGGAAACCATTTTGATATTATTTCATACTTATATTATTTCTGTCATAAAGACCTTGACCTTTGATCAATTGACTCCAAGATAAACAGGTTGATTCATATATGATTTCTAAGTCTTCAGCAGTTTGACATTTGTAAATGGTAAAGAACTTGAGTTATTGTGTGCGAACCATTTATTCGGCTTGTTTTAATCACATTTACCTTTAACACTGACATTGAAAGCAACTCGATTCCTCTTTACCCCATGTCCATGCTATCCACAAATAGTCAAAGCTATCCATTGATGCTGGTAACTGTAGTTGGGGAAAAGATGAGCTATTGCAGAGACAACATCTGCCCTTTTTCAGTCATGATTATCTTCACCTATGAGCTTTCAAACCCCCAAATCAAAAGGGTTCTTCCACACACATGTATATATCATCCACAATATTTTGGACTACAGGTTATGGAGAACTCAAGTTGATATATAAAGCATTTTCTCTTTTACTTAGAATGAATCTGTGTCTTTTTTCTGCTTGAAATTGAGTAATTTCCCCTACCTCAAGAGCAAGCCATTGTCAACATTCAGTAACTGTTGATGGAAGAAAAATGAAGTTATTTTTCAGAATGCATTTTCTTCTTTGAGCCATAGTGACCCTCACCTTGTACATTTTGTCCATGAAATAGATAGAATTATTACTTCCTTTTCCCATGTGCAAGCTATAAGCATGACAGGAAATTGCTCTATTCAAAAATGTTGAAACATATGTAAAATAACAGTAAAACACAACTTTTTGAACAATGAGCACTGCTTTAAACTGCGTAGTTCTGACTAATAAAATGAAACACATGGTGGCAACACAGATGGGTATATCTGACTTAATGTTTTTTTGGTTTTTTTTATTACCACTGAATTATTTTTATACTTATGTCATCTTGAATTTCTCCACTGGTGTTAACCTGTCAATGGTGACTGCCTGTCCTTGTGTTTGAAGCATTATGCAAGAAAAGTGACAATGGCAAATATACTATATTCTCTTTCTAGCAACCACATATCATGCTGACTTGATCTGAACAACTATATGCTCCTCAGCAACTAGCGTCTGGCATTGTGATATTTATCAGCAGTAATTATCAAAATGACACACCCAATGATCTAAATAACACACAGCAGTAGGGAAATCAGATTACTTAACTCTTAATACAGAAAAAAGTTACTTCATTGACGCAGTGGAACAAATGCCGTGTGTTGAATTTATAAATAACAAAAATGATACATTGTTATGTTAACCATAAAAAGTTAACATTGTACACAGTATCAATGATAAACTCCATTAATGTGGAACTGACCAATACCTGGTGTTCCAAAATTTAGTAGAATGTGCAACATAAAATAATTTTGAAATTTTTGAAACCATTGTCCGAAATAGACATAAAACCGTTAACAACAGTTTGCCAGCCCAAGGAAATGAAATTTAACATCACATGAGCACAGCTTCAGACTTCAGATTAAGTGTGTCCATGACATTCACATATATTTTCTTTTCATCTAATACACCTGTTTTTATGGCCATGATGCTTTAATGTATCCTTCATTCCACTCACCAAGTTTCATACTCAGTCACTATTTTGATGAAAAACCAGCAACTAACAAATTCATCTAGTTTGCCATCAATTTAACAGTCTTGTCAAACTATTAAAATCTGTATTAATGACAGGGTATTTTGTTTTACATTTAGCTCAGAAAAAAAACAATCAGAAACAATGACTAGTCAATTTTATAATTTCAGCGGAATGGCATTTGGCTAGTAATATTTCAGCAACTCCTCTCCAACCTCCAACCCCCAACCCCTTTTGACACTCTACAAAGAATACAAAATACAAGAAACTTTACAGGATATTTAATTTTAGTAGTGTGGGTAGTCATCAGCCATGTGCATATTTTCATTCAGACTTGACTATTACTGGTGGAGCCCCAGTCACTGAAAGACATATCGACTTCTGCTGTAATGACTAGCCAGATCCTTGCTCCATTAGTTCCCTGCAGATTGTAAAAGGCATATAAAGGGGGTAGAATTCACCGTGGGACAGTGTTTAGCATGTGTGAGTCATGACCAAAAGGGTTTGACTATTTGTCAGTGTCTAACTAGTCTACAAAACACTCACTTAGTGCTACAAAATGGAATAATGCAATGTACCGAACCATGCTCCTAGACAGAGTACTTTTCTCCTACTACAGTCAAACCTATCTTAAAGGTCACTTGTATTAATTGAAAACTTGACTTGGACATTTATAAATGACAATTAAGCAGACCAATTGTAGAAGTGCACCTCCAGGGATCAAAAGCCTCGCTTAAAGGATACCTGTACTAAGATATGACTTGCCTTGAATGGTCATTTTAGTGGTCCCTTAAGCAGAATTATTACATGTGTATCAAACAATAAACACTGGCTTTTAAAGAGTCTTTTAAACTTGCTGCACACCTACCTTACACAGACACTTTCTGGTAGTTCCATAAACAGACAGATTGTAAAAAATTAACCACTTTAACCTACTACATTTTAAAATGCAATTTATCTGACTTTCAAGACGAGACTGCTATAAACAAGTTTAATGAAAATAAATGAAGAACTGACATAATTCTGGAGAGTACGGGACCAACCTGCTGTAAATATTTATTTATAACATTTATTATCCAACATACCTACCTGTCATGCTGGAGAATAGGGTTGCCTCTATGCTCCCTTTTGGTTTCCTTGACTTAAAAATCTTCTTCACAGACCTAAAGATGGTTGAGGCACTGGCCTGTTCTTTGGTGTATGCAGCAGCAGATATTGATGTGGTGGGCTGTGTGAACTGCGCTACTGCAGGAGATGTTATCTGTGTCCCTAACTCTATATCTTCAGCTGGCAATTGTTTCTGGTCCTAGAAATTAAACAAGATCTATCAAGCTCATTTGCAAAACATATCAATCTCCTAAGATAAACTGGGAACAACAAGGTCCATACACATCAGCTGCATCATAGGAAATGATGCAACTGGTTGAGAAGATTTAAATGTTAGCTAACAGCTCGATGAGAGAGTAGAGGGAGTTGCTAGCAACTTTTGTCGATACAAGAATACTGTAATCACCATTGCATAAACCAACCACTGACAATGGATGACAAACCATACCATATATACCAACCACTGACAATGGATGACTATCTATAGCATATATAGCAACAATTGACAATGGATGACAAACCATACCATATATATACCAACAATTGACAATGGATGACTACCCATACCATATAGACCAACAATTGACAATGGATGACTACCCATACCATGTATACAAACAATTTACAATGGATGACAAACCATACCATAAATACCAACAATTAACGAGGGATGACAAACCAGACCATGTATATCAACAACTGACAATGGATGACTATCCAAACCATATATACCAACAATTGACAATGGATCACAAACCATGCCATATATACCAACAATTGACAACGGATGACTACATAGATGATATATACCAAGAATTGACAATGGATGTAAAACCATACCATATATACCAACAACTGACAATGGATGATAAACCATACCATATATACCAACAATTGACAATGGACTACCCATACCATATATACAAACAATTGACAATGGATGACTACCCATACCATATATACCAAGAATTTACAACAGATGACTATCCATACCATACATACCAACAATTGACATTGAATGACCATATATAACAACAATCAACTATGTATGACTATCCATGCCATAGATACCAACAATTGACAATGGATGACTATCCATACCATACATACCAACCATCAACTATGGATGCCTATCCATACCATATATACCAACAACTGACATTGGATGACAATCCATACCGTATATAACAACAATCAACTATGTATGACTATCCATACCAAAGATACCAACAACTGACAAAAGATGAAAAACCATACCATATATAACAACAATTGACAATGGACGACAAACCATACCATATGACAAGCAATTGACAATGGACAATACTACCATACCATATATACCAACAATTGACAATGGATGACATACCATACCATATGAGCAGAAGAGCTACAAGTAAATTGCAAGACTGACATAGATGCAACTTAATGAAATGAAAACAACAGAGGTTTTAATATAGCAAGTCTGCTGAAAGGAATACTGACATTCCAAATGACGGAAGTGACTTAGTCAATGAAATGGGGCTGTGTTTATTTTTGTTATTAGACCTCAAAACACTAATTTTAGAAACTTCTCACCTTTGAAGGGGGACCACAACCGGGAAAAATAAATGGCAAAGCAATAACAGCATGAAATTTAGGTGTGACCATTAAATTAGTTTTCAACTTATATATTGATTTCCAATATAAAATAGCATACATTAGTGTCAAGTTCATACATGGGAATACCCACCTCCCCATAAAACATATAGGCTTTAGTATTTACCACTACTTTAACAAACTAGCTCTATCAAGCAAGTTTGCCACTGATAAATTCCACAAGTGATCATAGACTGGTTGGCCTTATCTAAAAGTGTTTGTTTTTCTCAGGAACCACACAATATGCCTATCCAGTAATCTGAAAGAATTTACTGAAGTATGAAATTTCAAAATGAATATGTATTTCATGTTCAATTGATCTTCTGAGGAAATATTTCCATACTAATTTTTGTAGGAATGTTATCAAAGGTCCACTTTTTTTATTTTTGTATGTGTCAATATGCCGTTGTGTTGCATGATCTTATCATTGTAAAATAATATTGTGAAATATTTTGTATTTCCTGCTCGAACCTTCTTACATAATTCCCATCAATTTTGTCATCACAAACCCGATGACGGCACCTGCAGTATACAAGAAGTCTGATGACCCAGACCTTTTGCTCAAAGTATCTGGTCCTAAAATAAATTTATTGTGCAAATAGCCAAAGACTTATAATGTTTATACCCCAGACTCTTTAGGTTTCTCTATTATCCTAAGTGCAAGCCTCTAGAAAATTTGGTCAAGGAACTTGCTCTTGACAAACTTTATTCTGCACAACCCATTTTTCTTTGAGCCATAGATAACTGACCTTTGACCTCAAAAAGTATGCCTCTTCTATATCCTAAGAGCAGTGCAAGCCCTCAACAGACACTACTCATTGTACATAGTCTAGAACTAAAGTTATTGAGCAAAAAACATTTTCATTATTTTGGATACAGTAACTTTGACCTAGAACTGTAAACCCTAATGAAACCTTCTCAGAAAGGCAGATGAGTTTTCTTCCATTAAGTTGGTCCAGTGTTCAGTAAGGTGTGACAAAATATCATGTACCACTTTTGTCAAGCTGGGAAACATGCATTGAAAAGTCAAAGTATGTCATTCTGGACTGCTACACTGATGGTAAACATTGCGTTGAACTAAAAGTTTATAAAATTGACTTGACAAGCCATATTTCCAAACTTTATGGAGTTCAACTTTGCTTCCAAACCCTTAATTACCTCCAGTACAGCTTATCAAACATGGTTCCAAACCCTATTGAGTTCAATGGTTTTTTGTTTCTCTCAGCTTGACTTCGTCCTTAAAAATCTCTTCATCTGTCTCTCAAGCATGAGACATACTCAAATCAACATCTGATGTCCACTAAACCTAAATGTTACATTTAATGTATTTTACCGAAGAATCTATTTATTCCATTTTATTCGCTTGTGCTACTGAAACGTTTTAAGAGGTTTAGTGTTATTTCTTTCAGAACTGTCACTTGTTGGACACCATTTGTGAAAAATAAAAACAAATAAGCAAACTCATGATCATGCAAATGTTTTTCAACACAAACCTTGTGCTGTTTAAAGAGTCGGAGGTACTCTGGTAAAAGGTAGTCTGTTCCTGGCTAATTCCACTGAATCTAATATGAAAACTGGATCAAAATCAAACACAGGCCTGCCATTAATCAGATGTTGTCGCACTAAATCATATTTAAATTTGTTTGCTTTTTTAGCATGTAAGTCAATATTTTAAACTTTATTTTTGTAAGACTTACAGCAAACTTAATGGTTGGTAGGTCTATTGACCTTTGAAATAAATCCCTAGAATCATGCTTTGTGGCAGACATATAACAGTAGGAACAAAAAACTTTGCAACATATTGACATTTGGCTTAATGCTGTACCTGAGTAATTTTATCCACATGTGTTCCCACCAAAATCACAGGGGGGATGCCAGCCTCAGAGGATGCAGCACATGAGTGTATTGAGTTTAGCCAAACATCAGTCAGTTCTGAAAATAAATAAAATATTATTAAACTTTATTTTTAAGTTTAATGATTTCCGTAAAAAAAATCAAACAAAGACATGTTTATTAGATTGTGACAATAACTGTCTATCTTGCAGCAACAAAACAAATGTGTGCAAAGGCCTGTATCGTGATCCTGCCCGAGGTTCGTTAATGAAGGTATATATTGAGCTAGATAAAGACAATATTTATCCCACCCCTGAGCTTAAATAATGAGCATATATATTCAGCTAGATAAAGACAAGTGCATTTCGATCCCTCCCTGATTTTCAATAATACAAGAGGATAGAGAGGCTTGCTTATAAATCGGAAGATGTTGACAGCTATGTCACACTAATGCAAATGTAGGCTTGGAAACAACAAATGAACAAAAATGAATGCTTTCAAATGTAGTTTTTGATCATCTGTTATGTCTATGTTCCATTGTGTGATAAAGCTGTGCTCAGAATGTCTTTTACTGTATAATATTACACTAAGAATAATACAATTATAATTGCATTAGGTAGATGTAATCAGACTCACCATGTACTTTGCATTTTGTTACCCCTTCACTATCAAAAAAACACTCATCAGCCACAATATCAGTAACCTTTCCACTGACATCTGAAACCAAGAGATATATAGCTCGACTTGTTAGGAATGTCTGGTGTGTTGTATAAAATGCGTACTGCCCTGCAAAGTCCCATACAGACAACGGTGAGACTTGGCCTTTATCTTGTTTTAACTGATCAGTATTTTCTCGCAATAATTTTAACATTTCCCTCATTGGATCCTTTTTAACTTGTTCCTTGTCTGCAACATATGCAGCATTGTCTGGAGTTATCTCCCCTTGTGGAGGGATGATGAATTGTATATTCCCTACAACATTTGCACTGTTGTCAGAAATCAACATTTCCTTGACTGAATCGATATTACCTTGTTCCTTGTCTGCAACACTTGTATTACTGTCTGGATTTATCTCCCCTTGAGGAGGGATAATGACTTGTATATCAGCTGTAACATTTGTATTGCTGCCAGGAATTAACATTTCCTTCATTGAATCGGTAATACCTTGTTCCTTGTCTGCAACATTTGTATTACTGTCTGGATTTATCTCCCCATGAGGAGGGATAATGACTTGTATATCAGCTGTAACATTTGTATTGCTGCCAGGAATTAACATGTCATTTCCTGGATCCATTTTAACTTGTTCCTTGTACGCGACACTTTCTTTGTTTTCAAGAGATCTTACTTCTTGAGGATGGCTTATAACTTGTTCTTTGTCTACACATGCACTGCCATCCGAAGTTCTCTCACCTTGAGATGGGATTACAACCTCCTTCTCATCCGCAAACCTGGTATTCATTGACTGTTTCTCAATCAAGACTCTGGCAAGGCGCTGAAGTTGATAATCCTGTTCTGTATCTGAAAACAGGAGTAATAGTGAATAGGACACATTCTGCTTTGAATGAACAAGGCAACCAAGCTTGAAATGATAAGTACCTAAAACTTTAGGCACATAGTGTAATACCTAACTCAGCAACCAAAATATTAGGCACTCTTTCCTGTTGTAAGACTAATAATGATAATTTTAGAAACATGAAACAAAGTCAGAAAAACATGAGGCAGTTCAATATACTGTAATACCTTAATGGCATTGTGAATGGAGTTTTTCATGCACAAATATTGTCCAGTTAATGTGTAAAAATTATTTGATGTCAAACATTGAGATATGAGATGATGTTTGACCTACAAGACTTTAGCATATTTGATCATGTCATTTTTATCTGTCTCTGAAAACCTCTACCACTTGTGAATTGCATCTTCCATTCCTGAGCGTATGACACCCACCACCCTTGTTTAGATCGCCATCTGCATCTCTTATAAACATGTACTTGGTGTTTTATAATAATTGCAAGTATAAAACCTTACTCTGTTGTCATGAGTATTAATGAATAAGTTAAGGTATTCATCTTAAAATATCAACAGTTCTACAAGCCCTGGGATATCAACATTCAGTGGAAAGAAGTTTGTTTGTTAGCAGTTATTGTGCCATATTAATTTCCATGTTGGACCACGCGTGTGTCGTGCTGAAATTTCACATGAATAGTTTGGAGATGAATTATCTTACCTTTCATAATTTTGGAATGTCAAAGCAAGAAGCATGATTTTAGTCCATACATTAATGACTTCAATCATCCGGTGGAGTTTTGTTACCAAAACAGCAGAGATGCAGAATAGTGATAGAATCAATGTGCCCAGCCAAAGAATCACATTTATCGTGTCAGACGTTTGTCAAAATAAGTTAGAACTAATGTTACTGTTCATTATTATAAGTTCTTGGTTATGTAGAACCTGTTATTTTGCTTTAATGAGCAAACTAGTATGCATCTGATGGAGACTATATCTAACCGTATTATAACTCACTGCATCAGCAGTACATTGTACTCTCACTCGATTCCCATCGAAATTCACTTGTCCGATTCGTTCAGTTCTATGTAATCATATGTATGAATATACAAATAAAATTACAAGTAAAAATGAACACCACGGACATTGAGAGGACAACTTAATTCTGTCTAAATTTTGTGTTCAGAGGGATTTTTCATACAGTTTGAACAGTTGACATGGTTACCGCCATGGCTAGCCCTGATAAGGACAAACATTGATCGGCTAACTAAGGTCATGTGACGAGAATAGGAGTCTATAAACATGAGTGCAGACAGTGCACTGGCAGATAGCTCTCAGAGAGGCAAAGTATGAACATCGAAGCAGGAAAGAATTTCAGCCTTGTACTCTAAAACCATCAATTATATTTTGTTTACATAACCAAAATTAACTTTGCCACTTTAAAAATCCCAAACCTGAATCAAATTGTTACGAGAAATTTTAAGTAGATTTATTACATGATTGCTATTGAGTTTAAATATTGTATAATTATTATATTGTAATTCTTTATAAAGCCGCTGCAATCTCCCACTACAGTGCTTAAGTATACGAGTACCAAAAACAAATTTCATTGAAATCATGCTACTATGTCAGAATGTTATTCAGTCAATCTAATAAATTTAGCTGTTACTATACACAAATTTAACAACAGAGTAGATTTCACCATAATATGGTGTATTATAACGTTGTCTTTTTTGCATTTAGACAAATAAGACTGCTCAATAATATTAGAAAGTGATAGTGTTGTGACACTGTGTTGATGTAAAGTCACTATGTGAGATTGAAAAGCATGTTCTATATCACATTTATAATTTATAAAACTTGTAAGTCTTGAACTCTGGTCTTTTGGATATATAAAACATGGTGTGTTACAATATACACATGTAACAATGCACTTTTTCCCTGAAGAATCCAAGGTTTTAATCATGATTCCAAATTATTTTCAGACAGGTTCCATTCTTTTAGCCTCCCAAGTTATGCATTTTCATAATACGATTCTCACCAAACTGTGCGTGTTGAAAGTTGCATTCTGCATTAAAATAGCATTCTGCAAGTCTAGATGCAATCTCAAAAGCAATCACTTACTTTTCACAATAAAAATCCCATTCATTAATAGATAATGTGATCATTACAAATTATAGCTATATTATAATGCAGACCAACAATATGGTCTCCAACATTTTGTATTGAAAAATAAAATGGCTTTCAAAGTGTTAGTATAAAGCACGTTCATATAACAATACTACTAATATATTAATATGTGATCTGCCCAAGATACAATAATATGCGCATATAAACGTCTTTCAACTCTGTGCCGTGGATTCTAAAATTATATGTCAATGATGAATTTCCACTCATTAATCATTAATGACTTACTTAAATAACGATAAAAGGTATTAGTAATCCTTGTTGTCCAAATGAATTCAATGTGGTACACTATTTCATCGCAATCCTTTCTGCTCTCCATTGCCCCCATGCATAAGGGACAAAATATGCATGCATGTCGAGTAAATGAGAAAACTAAATTAGACTGAATGAAGACCTTAATACTGGACTTGCACCATGTAACCTACAAGAATATGGTTCATCATAACAATACAGGCAAAATTCCATGTAAAGATGAGGGTAGATAACTTTCACTTGTATCATACAACAATACCTATGGATCTAAGAAAGATGGTAAAGGTTAGTTCAAAATGACCAAATGAAGAGAGAGAGAGAAAGAGTTATGTTTGTTTATAGGCCTTGTCAATGCACAAAGTGACACAATGACTCCAATCAACCAAATGAAGAAAGAAAGATAGAGAGAGTGAGCTAATGTTATTTACGAGCCTTGTCAATGCTCAAAGTGTTAAAACATTCATCCAAATGAAGAGAGAAAAAGAGAGAATTGCATGGTCTGTAGTAAATGTTAATTACAGAAGAACAATGGCTTAGATCAAATGAAAATGTATTTAACACATTTAATTACCTCTTGTTAGTTCGTCATTTCGTTTAGTTACTATCCAGGCTAATTTCCATGTGGCTGTACGTGAATGGCGGAGTGTTCAGTTTCAAGATGCTAACCATGTGTTTATAGTGATCAACTTTCTTCATTGAAACCATCTTTCTTGGTTAAATTATAGGTGTGTCTTATATTGATCTAATTAATGTGAATAAAATAGAAACTCAGCTATGAAAACAATCATTATATGACTTTGCACAGGTAAAGTATTTTTTATGTTCTTACATATATGTACTCCATTCCATGACTTTATACAGGTACACGGTACATTCTATGATATAACATGTCTGTAAACCATTCTGACTTTACACAGAGAAAATAATGTTATAACAGGTATGTATAACAGTCCACAACTTCACAGAGAGACACGTCATTCTATCAGAGGTTAGATGGCAGTTATCGGTAAGTGCGAGTGATATATTATATACACCTCAAGCATTTCAAGACTTTTCCCTTCTGCAAAATCCTAACACCAATATATGTTATATGCACCACAAGCATTCCAAGATGTGTCCCTTATGTAACATTGTAACACCAATATATGTTATATGCACCAGAAGCATTCCAAGATGTGTCCCTTATGTAACATTGTAACACCAATATATGTTATATGCACCACAAGCATTCCAAGATGTGTCCCTTATATAACAGTCTAACACCAATATATGTTATATGCACCACAAGCATTCCAAGATGTGTCCCTTATATAACATTGTAACACCAATATATGTTATATGCACCACAAGCATTCCAAAATGTGTCCCTTATGTAACAGTCTAGCACCAATATATGTTATATGCACCACAAGCATTCCAAGATGTGTCCCTTATGTAACAGTCTAGCACCAATATATGTTATATGCACCACAAGCATTCCAAGATGTGTCCCTTATGTAACAGTCTAACACCAATATATGTTATATGCACCACAAGCGTTCCAAGATGTGTCCCTTATGTAACAGTCTAGCACCAATATATGTTATATGCACCACAAGCATTTCAAGATGTGTCCCTTATGTAACATTCTAACACCAATTATTATATGCACCTCATGCATTTCAAGATTTTCTCTTATGTAACATACTAAAACAAATATATGTTAACTGCATCTCAATCATTTCAAGATGTGTCCCTTATGTAACATTGTAACACCAATATATGTTATATGCACCACAAGCATTCCAAGATGTGTCCCTTATGTAACATTGTAACACCAATATATGTTATATGCACCACAAGCATTCCAAGATGTGTCCCTTATATAACAGTCTAACACCAATATATGTTATATGCACCACAAGCATTCCAAGATGTGTCCCTTATATAACATTGTAACACCAATATATGTTATATGCACCACAAGCATTCCAAAATGTGTCCCTTATGTAACAGTCTAGCACCAATATATGTTATATGCACCACAAGCATTCCAAGATGTGTCCCTTATGTAACAGTCTAGCACCAATATATGTTATATGCACCACAAGCATTCCAAGATGTGTCCCTTATGTAACAGTCTAACACCAATATATGTTATATGCACCACAAGCGTTCCAAGATGTGTCCCTTATGTAACAGTCTAGCACCAATATATGTTATATGCACCACAAGCATTTCAAGATATGTCCCTTATGTAACAGTCTAACACCAATATATGTTATATGCACCACAAGCGTTCCAAGATGTGTCCCTTATGTAACAGTCTAGTACCAATATATGTTATATGCACCACAAGCATTCCAAGATGTGTCCCTTATGTAAAATTCTAACACCAATATATGTTATATGCACCTCAAGCATTTCAAGATGTGTTCCTTGTGTAACATCCTAACACCAATATATGTTATATGCACCTCAAGCATTTCAAGATGTGTTCCTTGTGTAACATCCTAACACCAATATATGTTATATGCACCTCAAGCATTTCAAGATGTGTTCCTTGTGTAACATACTAACACCAATATGTTGCATGCACCTCAAGCATTTCAAGAGGTGTCCTTACCTAACAGCCTAACACCAATATATGTTATATGCACCTTAACCATTATCAAGATTTAAACTGATGTAAAATTCCAGATCCAATATACATCCTATGAAGCATGTTCAAGATCTGACCCTGGCATAACATCCACATCAGACATGCCTACCCCGGAAAATGCTTTTGAGGGATACTACCCAACAAAATGAGGGACACAAATGTTAGCATGAATAAACACAACACATTCTTTAAAAACATCACTAAATACCAATAAGTTATGTTTACAGTAAATGTTTTTATATAAAACCCAGTACCCACCTATTTATAGTATATACAAATATACAAAATTCAAGTCCAGGTTTATTCAATTCAAGATTAGGGACCTGTATTATGCACTTTTCAGGTCCTGCAGTTCATTTTTATTGTATATCCCATCTGAAGCTGTCCCTGGCCTACTTTTTTACATTAAAAGTGCCTATACAGTCCCTAAACTCAATTTACTCACGAAATCTGTTTGATTTATCTCACTAGGGAGAAAACTTGCTCAATGTGCAGATGAATGAGGTTTCATTGTTCGAAGCATTATTTTTGGCAATATTTTGAAGACAGCTGATCCATCTTCCTTGAACTAGCTGACAGCAAGCCAGGTTTCATTGATTCTGTTTCTCAGACATGACTGATTATCTGTCAACTGATGTGCCAGTTCCAATTTCATATCTGCTACCGTCATTTTCTCAGGCAATTATACTGAAAATAATTTCAAGAAATTATCCAAAGATGCCATTTTATCTTCGAGTTGCAATGCTGGATCCAACATTTCAGCATGCTTTAATAAATCATCTTTATGTTGGAACTTGTCTCCGTATTTTGCTGCTGTTTCAAAAAATTGTTTTGCCCCATCATAAACATCTTGTAGCCTCTTTTCTCTCAGGTGGAACTCATCTTTTCTAGCAATATACTGTTGAAAAATGTCCAATCAAAAGATCTTTATCCTCTTTCTGATGGTGTTGAAAATCAAACTGTACTTCTGCTGTAGACTGTTAAAGCATAGCTGAAAGCTTCGTAAACTGCAAAAAGGATGGTTTTAAGAAGCTTGTCAAGACGTCTTTTTAGCGACTTTATTAATGGTAGCACACTGTAGCTCTGTAGTCACATTATCAAAGGCTCTAAACTGCAAAGGGATGGTTTTAAGAAGCTTGACAAGACGTCTTTTTAGCGCATGTATTAATGGTAGCACACTGTAGCTCTATATCAAACGGCTTTAGAGCATCTACCAACAAAAGAAACAAAAGGCGATTTATTGGAGAAAAGAAGGCTCCTCA
This sequence comes from Sinohyriopsis cumingii, assembly GCA_028554795.2. Classification (NCBI taxonomy): domain Eukaryota; kingdom Metazoa; phylum Mollusca; class Bivalvia; order Unionida; family Unionidae; genus Sinohyriopsis; species Sinohyriopsis cumingii. The sequence goes on from JAPYKE020000151.1 coordinate 3,593,908, forward strand.
GCTTACTTACTCATTTTTTTCCAGATTTGGATGATGCCGACTTCTCTTGCTGTTTGAAAAATTCATGCAAATGAGGGTCCCATTTGTCCAGAAGTCTTTGTATGCACCTTTTAATGCTAAGCCATCTAGTTGTGATGCGTTTTTAGAATTTTATTTGTTTTTGTATCTTGTAGAATCAACATATCTTTGAGCACTACATGCTGTTTACTGCATACGTCTAAATAATAGTATGCATTAATCAAAAACCGTTCAACATCTAACAAAAGACATGCAGCACCTTTTTCAGCAGTAAACATATCAGGTGACACATACAGTCTGAAAGAGACAAATTGGGTCGCTCTTAAATCATAAATCCATACACTCATCTGTCCTTCCCAGCCATCACTGGGACAGTGTCTGACCCTAGAGCTAAGCAATGCTTACAAGGAATATCATGAACCTTCAGTTCATTCTGTATTGGATCGAATATTTCTTCATCTGTTGCAAAGCTTTCATAAACAGGGATTGAGAGGATAGCCAATGTTACTGATGATGATAACAGATCAACAGTTCTGATAACAAGAGGAAAGATCTTTAGTTTACTCGATCATTGCTTCTGTTTGTATAAACAGATGAACATGCAATTCTGCATTCCTTCAGCTAATTTATATTAGTAGTACTGGCCACTAATTCTTTAACTTATCAGTTCTTTTTGATCTACCACACTGAAAATGCTTCGCAATGTCTGAGTAACTAAACACAATTTTAAAAGCCTTTGAAAATTATCAAGTGCACTCATCAGCAGACTGAGCTCAGTGATATTATCTACTACCATATTTTCAGCTCTAATTACATCAGACGTGGGCATTCATACTAGAATCAACAGTATGAAAATGTTCGTTAAGTATTTAACTTCTTTTCAAGGTCAAAATGTCTTTTTTCTGAAACATATCAGCGTATATCAAACATTCCTCCTAACTTAATTGAAAATTCACAATGCAGATGCTACAGAACGCATTGGTATCTGTAATATTTCCTGTTTTATGAATTCATACTCTGCGAATTCTTTATGAAAATATTGGTGAGCATCTTTTTGATGCAGGTTTTGATAACTTTCCTTGATATATTATTGATTTTTAGAAGTCACGATTTTTTTCAGAATCAAAAACAATTGAAAACAAAATCTAAAAGAAGAATATGTGAATGTTGACTGGCAGATCTGAATCACTCAAGACACGCAGTGGTTGCACTTGCTGTTTCCATGTTGAAAATTTCCTGTTTACCGTTCGGTGACATGAGAATTTCTCATCAACAATTTTGCTGATTGTCAACACTAAATGCATATTTGCAGGAGGCTAAGGCAAATATGTCCATTTTGAGGGACCAATACACAAATTACGGGACAGTAGGCATGTCTGCCACACACCAATTTATATCGTATGAATCTCCAACATTTTCAAGATTTGATCTTGGCGTAACATGCCAACACACTATATCTCATATTAATCTCATTAAATTTCAAGATATAACCCTGACGTAACATCGCAACACATTATATCTCATATGAATCTCATGCATTCTCAAGATATAACCCTGGCATAACACCCTAACACTTCATATCTCATATGAATCTCATGCATTTAAAATATGACCCTGGCTTAGCATCCCAACACATTATATCTCATATGAATCTCATGCATTTTGAAGATATAACCCTGGCATAACATCCCAACACATTATATCTCATAGGAATCTCATGCATTTTCAAGATAAAACCATCTTCACAACACCAATAAGTCAATGGCTCTCAAGCATTTTCAAGACTTGTCCATTATGTACCATCTATTACAAATATGTCACCTGGATCTCTAGTATTTTCAAGATATGACCATTATGTACCATCTATTGCAAATATGTCACCTCGATCTCAAGCATTTTCAAGATTTGACCATTATGTACCATCCATTACAAATATGTCATATGGATCTCAGGCATTTTCAAGATCTTACCATTATGTACCATCCATTACAAATAATCACCTGGATCTAAATCATTTTCAAGATCTGACCATTACGTATCATCCATTACAAATATATCATATGGATCTCAAGAATTTTCAAGATTCGACCCTTGTGTAACATCCATCAGAAATGTCACATGGATCTCTAGCATTTTCAAGATCTGACCCTTGTGTAACATCCCAACACCAATATATGGCATATGGATCTGAAGCATTTTCAAGATCTTACTCTTGTGTAACATCCATCATAAATGTCACATGGATCTCAAGCATTTTCAAGACCTGACCCTTGTGTAACATCCATCACAAATGTCACATGGATCTCAATCATTTTCAAGATCTGACCCTGAAGTCCAAGCAAACCTAACACCTTTCTTTTTTTGTAATTTTATTTTGTTTGTTTTTCTAAATCCTGTTGTATATGTTATGTTAACTAATACTGTATTGCGCAGTAGTTGTAATGAAGCTTAGGGATAATGACAGCCTACCTGCACACTGTACTGTCCATTCCCCTGTGTCCAGATCAATTTTGCAACAATGTTTATACACATTGATTCCTTCTGTGCTTTTCCTCTCAGATATATCGACTTGCTGCCCAAGGAGGCGCTTTGTTAATGTTGTCTTTCCAACTCCAAACGGACCAACCACCATGACTCTAATGTTATATACCTTCTCCTTTCCATCCTGAAGAGCCTTTTTGTACAACTTTAGTGATTCATTATCCATACGAAGAATCTCCACAGGAATTGTAGTGTCTGAAAATAGAAACAAAATATGGAAGATGAATTTTAAAATCAGCATTCAACAAAGTAAAGTCAAAACTGCGATATTTTAATTAGAAATCATCACACACATGCAGGCTTATTTGATGGCGACCAATTACGAAAAAAAGTCAAAGGTTCAAACCATATAAAAAATGTATGATATTATTCTGAGTATGCAGAAACGACACTAATTTTAACGTAATATTTACTTTCGCATACTATCTTGTCTACTATTACAGCATAGGCTCATGCCCCATTCTCTCGTATAAAAGTTCATAGGCCCATTCACCATTCTCCTGTACAAGAAAGTTCACGGACCCATGTACCATTCTGCTGTACAAGAGAATTAAAAGGCCCATGCAGCATTCTCCTGTACAGGAAAATTCAAAGGACATGCAACATTTTCCAGTTCAAGAAAGTTCATAGGCCCATGCACCATTCTCCCATACAAGAAACTTCATAGGCCCATTCACCATTCTCCTGTTCAAGAATCTTCATAGACCTATGTCCCATTCTGCTGTACAATAAAACTAAAGGACTCAGGCAGCATTCTCATGTACAAGAAAATTCACAATAATGGTTAAAAAGCATGACAGCATTGTATACATGATGGGTTGTATCATATTGTGATAATGGTTGAAATGCACGAGCGCATTGCATTCTACATAAAATGTGTGATATCATACTGTGATAATGGTTGAAATGCATGACAGCATTCTACACATGATGTGTGATATCATACTGTGATAATGGTTTAAATGCATAACAGCATTCTACACATGATGGGTGATATCATACTGTGATACTGGTTGAAATGCATGACAGCATTTTGCACATGATGGGCTATATCATACTGTAATAATGGTTGAAATGCATGACAACATTCTAAACATGGTGTGTGATACAATACCGTGAAAATGTTGAAATGCATACAGCATTCAGCACATGATGGGCTATATCATACTGTAATAATGGTTGAAATGCATGACAACATTCTAAACATGGTGTGTGATACAATACCGTGAAAATGTTGAAATGCATACATCATTCAGCACATGATGGGTTATATCATACTGTGATAATGGTTGAAATGCATGACAACATTCAACACATGATGGGTTGTATCATGCTGTGATAATGGTTTAAGTCCATAACAACATTCTACATAACTAGTATATCTGCAGCAGTTAGAGCACAACTTGAAGGTATAAATCATTTAATGTTTTGTTTGATCTGTAACATCACATCCACCCATGATGGGTTATATCTTACAGTGATATGGTAGAGATTTGTCATGCACAAATCACTGTGACATCACACCAATATATGACTGGTTGTATCTTGCAGTGATATGGTAGAGATGTATGTTGCATAAGTCATTGTGACATCTCATTAGTCTGGGTTGTATCTTAAAGTGGCATGGTAGAGATGTAATGCACAAGTCACTGTGACATCACACCAACATATGGGTTGTACCTTACAGTGATATGGTAGGGATGTATGATGCACATGTCACTGTGACATCACACCAACATATGGCTGGTTGTATCTTGCAGTGATATGATAGAGATGAATGTTGCACAAGTCATTGTGACATCTCATTAGTCTGGGTTGTATCTTAAAGTGGCATGGTAGAGATGTGTGATGCACAAGTCACTGTGACATCACACCAACATATGACTAGTTGTATCTTGCAGTGATGTGGTAGAGATGTATGCTGCACTAGTCATTGTGACATCTCATTAGTCTCTGTTGTATCTTATAGTGGCATGGGAGAGATGTGTCATGCACAAGTCACTGTGACATCGAATAAACTTGAATTGTATCTTAATTTGACCTACATAAAAGTAAATGCTTTGTTGATGAAATCTGCTGATATATATATATATGTATGTATATATATATATATATATATATATATATATATATATATATATATATATATAGATAGATAGATAGATAGATAGATAGATAGATAGATAGATAGATTGATAGATAGATAGATAGATAGAATGTTAGAAAAACAAAATCTGTACTGTCCAACTGTCCCAAATTTTAAAACAATTGCACTACTAAACACATTCCATTTGGCCTGATAGACGAAGTCTCAATGAATACCTGGTGCAACAGATGTAATCCTTTCATGAATCCCAGATATGATAGGTGAAGTCTTAATACGAATATCATGAATGATAGATGAAATCTGAGCATTATTACAAGGTGTGACAGGGGAACTCTTAACATGAATACCTTACATTTATACACAATATATCAATGCACCATCTTGTCTAACTGAAACCAATCAAAGCAGAAATACAGTGGTTATCTATAGTTTCTGAATTAAATTAATTCTACAAAATGTACTTATTATCAAATCACACAATCAATGTATGTTCAATGTACTTATTATAAATCACACAATTAATGTATGTTGAATTTCGATATTGATGGATGGTAATCAGAGTTCACTAACTTCCAAGACTTATAACAAATCATCAAGCTGAGAATAATAAAGTTACAGCTCAACCTGATTTTTGTTGTAATCGAAGTGACAATTATGTACATAGATGTATCATTATTTTGCTGATGTTATCAATTAGGTCTAGGACTACATGGTTATTTTGTTGATGGTTGGAATCAGGTCTAGCACTATATGGTTATTTTGTTTGTGTTATGAATTAGGTCTAGGACTATATGATTATTTTATTGATGGTTGGAATTAGGTCTAGGACTATATGGTTATTTTGTTGACGGTTGTAATTAGGTCTAGGATTATATGGTTATTTTGTTGATGGCTGGAATTAGGTCTAGGACTATATGGTTATTTTGTTGATGGTTGGAATTAGGTCTAGGACTATATGGTTATTTTGTTGATGGTTGGAATTCGGTCTAGGACTATATGGTTATGTAGCTGATGGTTGGAATTAGGTCTAGGACTATATGATCATTTTGCTGATGGTTGGAATTAGGTCTAGGACTATATGGTCATTTTGTTGATGATTGGAATTAGGTCTAGGACTATATGGTTATTTTGTTGATGGTTGGAATTCGGTCTAGGACTATACGGTTATTTTGTTGATGGTTGGAATTAGGTCTAGGACTATATGGTTATTTTGTTGATGGTTGGAATTAGGTCTAGGACTATATGGCCATTTTGTTGATGGTTGGAATTAGGTCTAGGACTATATGGTCATTTTGTTGATGGTTGGAATTAGGTCTAGGACTATATGGTCATTTTGTTGATGGTTGGAATTAGGTCTAGGACAATATGGTCATTTTGTTGATGGTTGGAATTAGGTCTAGGACTATATGGTCATTTTGTTGATGGTTGGAATTAGGTCTAGGACTATATGGTTATGTAGCTGATGGTTGGAATTAGGTCTAGGACTATATGGTCATTTTGCTGATGGTTGGAATTAGGTCTAGGACTATATGGTCATTTTGCTGATGGTTGGAATTAGGTCTAGGACTATATGGTCATTTTCTTGATGGTTGGAATTAGGTCTAGGACTATATGGTCATTTTGCTGATGGTTGGAATTAGGTCTAGGACTATATGGTCATTTTGTTGATGGTTGGAATTAGGTCTAGGACTATATGGTCATTTTGTTCATGGTTGGAATTAGGTCTAGGACTATATGGTCATTTTGTTGATGGTTGGAATTAGGTCTAGGACTATATGGTCATTTTGTTGATGGTTGGAATTAGGTCTAGGACTATATGGTTATGTAGCTGATGGTTGGAATTAGGTCTAGGACTATATGGTCATTTTGCTGATGGTTGGAATTAGGTCTAGGACTATATGGTCATTTTGTTGATGGTTGGAATTAGGTCTAGGACTATATGGTCATTTTGTTGATGGTTGGAATTAGGTCTAGGACTATATGGTCATTTTGTTAATGGTTGGAATTCGGTCTAGGACTATATGGTTATGTAGCTGATGGTTGGAATTAGGTCTAGGACTATATGGTCATTTTGCTGATGGTTGGAATTAGGTCTAGGACTATATGGTCATTTTGTTGATGGTTGAAATTAGGTCTAGGACTATATGGTCATTTTGTTGATGGTTGGAATTAGGTCTAGGACTATATGGTCATTTTGTTGATGGTTGGAATTAGGTCTAGGACTATATGGTTATTTTGTTGATGGTTTGAATTAGGTGTAGGACTATATGGTTATTTTGTTGGTGTTATGAATTAGGTCTAGGACTATATTATTTTTGCTGATGGTTGGAATTAGGTCTAGGACTATATTGTTATTCTGTTGATGGTTGGAATTAGGTCTAGGACTATATGGTTATTTTGTTGGTGTTATGAATTAGGTCTAGGACTATATTATTTTTGCTGATGGTTGGAATTAGGTCTAGGACTATATTGTTATTCTGTTGATGGTTGGAATTAGGTCTAGGACTATATGGTTAGTTTGTTGGTGTTATGAATTAGGTCTAGGACTATATTTTTTGCCGATGGTTGGAATTAGGTCTAGGACTATACGGTTATTTTGCTGATGGTTGTAATTAGGTCTAGGACTATATGGTTATTTTGTTGGTGTTATGAATTAGGTCTAGGACTATATGGTTATTTTGTTGATGGTTGGAATTAGGTCTAGGACTATATGGTTATTTTATTGATGGTTGGAATTAGGTCTAGGACTATATGGCCATTTTGTTGATGGTTGGAATTAGGTCTAGGACTATATGGTCATTTTGTTCATGGTTGGAATTAGGTCTAGGACTATATGGTCATTTTGTTGATGGTTGGAATTAGGTCTAGGACTATATGGTCATTTTGTTGATGGTTGGAATTAGGTCTAGGACTATATGGTCATTTTGCTGATGGTTGGAATTAGGTCTAGGACTATATGGTCATTTTGTTGATGGTTGGAATTAGGTCTAGGACTATATGGTCATTTTGTTCATGGTTGGAATTAGGTCTAGGACTATATGGTCATTTTGTTGATGGTTGGAATTAGGTCTAGGACTATATGGTCATTTTGTTGATGGTTGGAATTAGGTCTAGGACTATATGGTTATGTAGCTGATGGTTGGAATTAGGTCTAGGACTATATGGTCATTTTGCTGATGGTTGGAATTAGGTCTAGGACTATATGGTCATTTTGTTGATGGTTGGAATTAGGTCTAGGACTATATGGTCATTTTGTTGATGGTTGGAATTAGGTCTAGGACTATATGGTCATTTTGTTAATGGTTGGAATTCGGTCTAGGACTATATGGTTATGTAGCTGATGGTTGGAATTAGGTCTAGGACTATATGGTCATTTTGCTGATGGTTGGAATTAGGTCTAGGACTATATGGTCATTTTGTTGATGGTTGAAATTAGGTCTAGGACTATATGGTCATTTTGTTGATGGTTGGAATTAGGTCTAGGACTATATGGTCATTTTGTTGATGGTTGGAATTAGGTCTAGGACTATATGGTTATTTTGTTGATGGTTTGAATTAGGTGTAGGACTATATGGTTATTTTGTTGGTGTTATGAATTAGGTCTAGGACTATATTATTTTTGCTGATGGTTGGAATTAGGTCTAGGACTATATTGTTATTCTGTTGATGGTTGGAATTAGGTCTAGGACTATATGGTTATTTTGTTGGTGTTATGAATTAGGTCTAGGACTATATTATTTTTGCTGATGGTTGGAATTAGGTCTAGGACTATATTGTTATTCTGTTGATGGTTGGAATTAGGTCTAGGACTATATGGTTAGTTTGTTGGTGTTATGAATTAGGTCTAGGACTATATTTTTTGCCGATGGTTGGAATTAGGTCTAGGACTATACGGTTATTTTGCTGATGGTTGTAATTAGGTCTAGGACTATATGGTTATTTTGTTGGTGTTATGAATTAGGTCTAGGACTATATGGTTATTTTGTTGATGGTTGGAATTAGGTCTAGGACTATATGGTTATTTTATTGATGGTTGGAATTAGGTCTAGGACTATATGGCCATTTTGTTGATGGTTGGAATTAGGTCTAGGACTATATGGTCATTTTGTTCATGGTTGGAATTAGGTCTAGGACTATATGGTCATTTTGTTGATGGTTGGAATTAGGTCTAGGACTATATGGTCATTTTGTTGATGGTTGGAATTAGGTCTAGGACTATATGGTCATTTTGTTGATGGTTGGAATTAGGTCTAGGACTATATGGTTATGTAGCTGATGGTTGGAATTAGGTCTTGGACTATATGGTCATTTTGCTGATGGTTGGAATTAGGTCTAGGACTATATGGTCATTTTGTTGATGGTTGGAATTAGGTCTAGGACTATATGGTCATTTTGTTGATGGTTGGAATTAGGTCTGGGACTATATGGTCATTTTGTTAATGGTTGGAATTCGGTCTAGGACTATATGGTTATGTAGCTGATGGTTGGAATTAGGTCTAGGACTATATGGTCATTTTGCTGATGGTTGGAATTAGGTCTAGGACTATATGGTCATTTTGTTGATGGTTGAAATTAGGTCTAGGACTATATGGTCATTTTGTTGATGGTTGGAATTAGGTCTAGGACTATATGGTCATTTTGTTGATGGTTGGAATTAGGTCTAGGACTATATGGTTATTTTGTTGATGGTTTGAATTAGGTGTAGGACTATATGGTTATTTTGTTGGTGTTATGAATTAGGTCTAGGACTATATTATTTTTGCTGATGGTTGGAATTAGGTCTAGGACTATATTGTTATTCTGTTGATGGTTGGAATTAGGTCTAGGACTATATGGTTATTTTGTTGGTGTTATGAATTAGGTCTAGGACTATATTATTTTTGCTGATGGTTGGAATTAGGTCTAGGACTATATTGTTATTCTGTTGATGGTTGGAATTAGGTCTAGGACTATATGGTTATTTTGTTGGTGTTATGAATTAGGTCTAGGACTATATTTTTTGCCGATGGTTGGAATTAGGTCTAGGACTATACGGTTATTTTGCTGATGGTTGTAATTAGGTCTAGGACTATATGGTTATTTTGTTGGTGTTATGAATTAGGTCTAGGACTATATGGTTATTTTGTTGATGGTTGGAATTAGGTCTAGGACTATATGGTTATTTTGTTGATGGTTGGAATTCGGTCTAAGACTATATGGTTATTTTGTTGGTGTTATGAATTAGGTCTAGGACTATATTTTTTTTGCTGATGGTTGGAATTAGGTCTAGGACTATATGGTTATTTTGTTGATGGTTGGAATTCGGTCTTGGACTATATGGTTATTTTATTGATGGTTGGAATTAGGTCTAGGACTATATGGTTATTTTGTTGATGGTTGGAATTCGGTCTAAGACTATATGGTTATTTTGTTGGTGTTATGAATTAGGTCTAGGACTATATGGTTATTTTGTTGATGGTTGGAATTAGGTCTAGGACTATATGGTTATTTTGTTGATGGTTGGAATTCGGTCTAAGACTATATGGTTATTTTGTTGGTGTTATGAATTAGGTCTAGGACTGTATGGTTATTTTGTTGACGGTTGGAATTAGGTCTAGGACTGTATGGTCATTTTGTTGACGGTTGGAATTAGGTCTAGGACTATATGGTTATTTTGTTGATGGTTGGAATTAGGTCTAGGACTATATGGTTATTTTATTGATGGTTGGAATTAGGTCTAGGACTATATGGTCATTTTATTGATGGTTGGAATTAGGTCTAGGACTGTATGGTTATTTTGTTGACGGTTGGAATTAGGTCTAGGACTGTATGGTTATTTTGTTGATGTTTGAAATTAGGTCTAGGACTATATGGTTATTTTGTTGATGGTTGGAATTAGGTCTAGGATGATATGGTTATTTTGCTGATGGTTGGAATTAGGTCTAGGACTATATGGTTATTTTGTTGATGGTTGGAATTAGTTCTAGGATGATATGGTTATTTTGCTGATGGTTGGAATTAGGTCTAGGACTGTATGGTTATTTTGTTGATGGTTGAAATTAGGTCTAGGACTATATGGTTATTTTGTTGATGGTTGGAATTAGGTCTAGGATGATATGGTTATTTTGCTGATGGTTGGAATTATGTCTAGGACTATATGGTTATTTTGTTGATGGTTGGAATTAGGTCTAGGATGATATGGTTATTTTGTTGATGGTTGGAATTAGGTCTAGGACTATATGGTTATTTTGTTGATGGTTGGAATTAGGTCTAGGACTATATGGTCATTTTGTTGATGGTTGGAATTAGGTCTAGGACTATATGGTTATGTTGCTGATTTTTGGAATTAGGTCTATGACTATATGTTTGTTGATGGTTGGAATTAGGTCTAGGACTATATGGTTATTTTGTTGATGGTTGGAATTAGGTCTAGGACTATATGGTCATTTTGTTGATGGTTGGAATTAGGTCTAGGACTATATGGTTATTTTGTTGATGGCTGGAATTAGGTCTAGGACTATATGGTCATTTTGTTGATGGTTGGAATAAGGTCTAGGACTATATGGTTATTTTGTTGATGGTTGGAATTAGGTCTAGGACTATATGGTCATTTTGTTGATGGTTGGAATTAGGTCTAGGACTATATGGTTATTTTGTTGATGGCTGGAATTAGGTCTAGGACTATATGGTCATTTTGTTGATGGTTGGAATAAGGTCTAGGACTATATGGTTATTTTGTTGATGGTTGAAATTAGGTCTGGGACTATATGGTTATTTTGTTGGTGTTATGAATTAGGTCTAGGACTATATGATTATTTTGATGATGGTTGGAATTAGGTCTTGGATTATATGGTCATTTTGTTGGTGTTATGAATTAGGCATATGACTATTACAATTATGTTGCTGATGTTAGGAATTAGTTAGGCTTTATTCTCTATGATTATTTTGTTGATGTTATGAATTAGGCATAGGACTATTATAATTATGTTACTGGTGTTAGGAATACGTTTGGCCTAGGACTGTATCATTATTTTGCTGATGTTGGGAATTAGTAAAGCCTAAGATTGTATCATTACTTTGCTGATATTAGGGATTCGTTTGGCCTAGGATGGTATGATTATTTTGTAGATGTTAGGAATTAGTTAGGCCCAGGATTGTATCATTATTTTGCTCATATTAGGAATTAGTTATGCATTGCGCAGATGTTAATAATTAGTTAGGTATAAGGCTGTATGGGTATTATGTTGGTGTCAGGAATTAGACATCGATATTCATAATTATTATCACAATTTCTAAGATCTTTTTTAGCATCACACTGCAATTTAATAACATGGATATGCAGCGAGTTTCGAAGTTAGATGCTTGTGTGATGCAGTACAATGTCAACAAAATGCTGAGGTGTAAACAAGTCAATATTTTACTGTTTTTTTTTTTTTGTTTGAGATGATCGTATTCAAACTAATGACTTGACAAAAGGTACTCCATTAAAACTATATATTTTTTTTTCTTAGAGTGACTGTTATTATTGTCATGAGGTAGGTGGGCAGCATTAAAAAATGACCTTGACATAATTACACGACACCATGAGTAATCATTCAGAATTGACGAGAAAACAAAGGTCTTCTCTCATTGTTTTATCATCTGTACAAATATTTTGATGCTTTCCAATTTTTTTATTTAATGTGTTATCTTTTGTCTATCCTCAAACATCCTGAAAGACTGACAACTTTATATCAGGGTTATACGTCTTGTATTACAAGTATATTTTGTCTATCTTATAGCATCCTCAAGGACTGGGAACTCTTATGTCAGGGTTATACGTCTTGTATTACAAGTATATTTTGTCTATCCAATAGCATCCTCAAGGACTGGCTACTTTATGTCAGGGTTATATGTCTTGTATTACTAATATATACTGTTCATGCTAAAGTATCCTGAAGGACTGGCAGCTGTCTGTCAGGGTTATATGTCTTGTATTACTAGTATATTTTTTATATCCTCTATCATCCTGAAAGACTAGCAACTTTATGTCGGGTTATGCGTCTTGTATGACTAGTATATTTTGTATATCCTCTATCATCCTGAAAGAGTAGCAACTTTATGTCGGGTTATACGTCTTGTATTAGTAGTATATTTTGTCTATCCTCTATCATCCTGAAAGACTAGCAACTATATGTCAGGGTTATATGTCTTGTATTACTAGTATATGTTGTCTATCCTATATCATCCTGAACGACTAGCAACTATATGTTAGGGTTATATGTCTTATATTACTAGTATATATTGTCTATCCTATAGCACCCTGAAAGACTGGCAACTTTATGTCAGGGTTTTATGTCTTGCATTACTAGTACATTTTGTCAATGGTAAAGTATCCTGGAGGACTGGGAACTCTATGTTAGGGGTATATGTCTTGTATTACTAGTATATACTGTTAATGGTAAAGTGTCCTGAACGACTGGGAACTTTCTGTCAGGTTATATGTCTTGTATTACTAGTATATTTTGTCTAGCCTATAGCATCCTCAAGGACTGGTAACTTTATGTCTGGGTTATATGTCTTGTATTACTAGTATATTTTGTAAATGCTAAAGCATCCTAAGGACCGGCAACTTTATGTCAGGGCTATATGTCTTGTTGTTGCTGTTGGTGTGGGGTTTAACGCCATTTGTCAGCACAAAATAGGCTATTATTACGGCTAGTATTAATGGTGGAGGAAGAACCCGGAAAAACCCCGTGAAGAACCACCGACCAACGAGAAGCTACTGGCAAGCTTTCTCACATACCCACATTGGCTGAATCCTAAACTCGAACCCATGCAGGCAGAGGTGAGATGACAGTGATCTGTAATGGACAGCGCTTTAGACCACTCAGCCACTTGGGGCCCCACGCTATATGTCTTGTATTACTAGTATAGTTTGTCAATGGTAAAGTATCCTGAATGCCAGAAAAGCTTATGGCATAGTTATATGTCAGTTATGTCTTATCTTTGGTATATTAATTATCTTAATAGGAAAGTCCATGACAAATAATTAAATGTATAAGCTAAGATGAATGTGTTTGTATTGTCTTGGCCGGATATAACTCCCTACACACAATTCATATTGATCATCACAGTGCACACTAATTATGTCTTGGCCGGATACAACACCCTCTCTACACACAATTCATATTGATCATCACAGTGCACAGTAATTATGTCTTGGCCGTAAATTATATCCTACACAGAAATTAGAATGATTATGTCTTGACACTAAACCTAATAACATAAGCGGTACATGCAAACACTACTATTTACTTTTTAAATGAACTTGAAACAAGGTTGTGGGGTCCTTGCCTGTACTAGGTACTTATAGCAACACAACTGTTGAGGAAGCAGATATTACAAATATATCTATTTTGGTCCATTCTGGGGGAGAAATGACGAGACTATTAAGAAGGTCATCATGGAACCAAACTCAATGTATGACTGACACCATTTTCATTTAGGATCAGCTAGGTATAAACTTGCTGGTAAAAACTCCATGTTCGTAAAGTCATCAATTAGCGGAGGAGTAGAGATAACAAGATATAAATTTACATTCAGCAGAAGTAGCAATAACAATATTTACAAGTCATCTTTTTGTGGCTGCAATATTGGACATCAGATCAGTACCATTTTAATTTAAGAACAACATGACATTCTAGAAGTTTTATGGTGTTAACACATTAACCCCCTGGCAACAAGTTTATTTGGCAGGAAGTAGTAGCCTACCGCCGAGCTCTGTAGCACCAAGATCATGTACGATGCAAAAGAGTGGGTCGTATTATAGAATGGCAGAAAAATATAGATCTACAATGATGCCAAATAATCTGGAAGTTATTATTGCACAACAAAACACAGAGGGAAAACTTGATTTTTGGACCCAATTTTGTTCCACCCAAAATTCGGAATCTGATTTTGTGTCCAGATTTCAGACCTTTTGGTCTCAAATCTAAGGCAGACCAGCATGAACTGCAAACAGATGAACTTTTGTAAAAAATAGAATAAGATGGTCATTTAGAATAAAGAGTGGTCTCGATATGAAAATATTGGGTCTGTTAAACAAAAAAATAGAAAAGAACTCCAACTTTTACACTTCTACACATGAATGAGCCAAATAGCCAATGAAAAACGATGTTTCTAACACAACAAGGCATTAGGTAATTGGAAAATCACCTGGAAGTTGATGCATTAGGATGTATTCAGAACTGCTTTCAAAATGTGTTTCCTACTTGTATTTCAGAGGAAAACGACAAAAACCTGCAGGGGTTAATGTGTTAGGATGCTTGACATGATTAGAAGTGTTATGGTGTAAACGTGTTTGTCGCCATTAGAAGCTGCATGGTGTTAACATGTTTGACATCATCATATCAGCACCATTTTAATTTAAGAACATGTCATGCTAGAAGTTGAGACTATACATCATTAGAAATCTTTTATTAAAAACCACAAGTTAATATGACCATCCATTAAACTAGCCATAACAATATGTTCAAAATGGATACCATGGTGGCCATATTGGATGTCAGAGCAGCACAATTTGATTTCAAGGTCAACTGGAAAGAATATATATAAAGCTTGAAAGGCAAGATTCCAAGTAGTTTTGGAGGAGTGGGGATAGCGGTCTCACGTGAAGAGACAGATGGAAAACCAACTATCCCTTAAGCTCCTCTGGTATATTACCACTAGCGTTAAAAACAGCTGACATGCTTCACAACTCATGATTAGGCAGATTTTTAAACAAAGTTAACCATGAGCTTGTTAAAGGTAATGACGAAACAACTTTAATCTCATTGGTCTTCTGGTGGTAACAATCAATCATTTTGCTAACTGTAAAATCAGTATCATCATCATCATTTAAACTGGCATGTGGTTGCATGCTTCTTTCATATTTACTATTCAAGAGCAAGCAAGGAAAGAACTTCCTGCACATCAACAAAGTACCTGTTTTATTATCAATAAGTAACTGTACTTGGAGGAGATAAAGGAACTTTCATTGGCTCAGTCAAACATCATGCAAGCTCACTTTGGCAAAAAAAAAACAAAAAAAAAAAAAAACAATGAACCATAATAGCAGTCATTGGCTATGCAGGCTTTTTCACCTTTACAGAAGGTAAAGAATTCTCTTCGCTTTCAGCTATGGCTGGTAAAGGAGTGTAATGGGTTGCTAAAAGCAATGACAACTCACGATTTGTGATTGTGACCCCCTATACCTTTACAGTTCATTGTTACAACCATCAACATGTCATACATGTTGTATAAAAATGCAGGCATCTAGTCAATGAAGTGCATACGAAATGAACATTGTACAGCTCTGATACAATCAGAGTCAAGATGGCTGAAACTCTTATTTAACGAGAGTTTTATATTCTTCACATACAACCGTAATATCAGACAAAACTGAAAGAATGCAGGATATCAGGGAAAGAAATGCAAGAAAAGTTTACTGACAGAAATGAGCAAAGAGATGACATGAAAAGATCATATCATTATTCTTAGCTGCAAACCCCAGAGTAAAAGAAAAATATTTATGAAAAAATACTGATTTTCAGGAATGTATATGTAGTAACATGACCCTTTCTCCAGGCACTGGTTCTGTGATCTCTAAAACCTCATGTAGCAAAAATGCTACAAATATATTCCCCAAAACCATGTAGCAAGATTACCCTATTCTTACGCAACAGTAATACAATGACTTTGTTTTTTCCAAACCATGTAGTAAGATTACCCTATTCCCAAGTAACAGTAATTCAATTGAGTTGTGATCTCCACAGAGATGTAGTAAGATTACCCTATTCTTAGGTAATAGTACTACAATGACTTCGTGATCTCCAAACCCATGTAGTAAGATTACACCATTACCAGGTAATCCTCTGGATTGGATGGGATTGGTCCACAAATTCTTAAAAATGCTGCACCACTAATACCAAACTCACTAACGCATAACATAAACTTAAGTATAATGAGTGGTAATTTTCCAGAAACACTGAAATGTGCACAGATTACACCTATCTTTAAGAAAGGAGGAAAGGACGGTCCAGGGAATTACAGACCAATATCAATTCTTCCTATATTGTCAAAATTATTTGAAAAGCTTGCAGCCATTCAGGTCTATAATTTTTTGCAAACACTCTCTATTTCATAAGCGCAATCAGGATTTTGAAAGTACCACTCGTGCCAAACAAAACTTACCAAATTAATTGATTTTTGGCTGAAGGAAATGGATAATGGACATATGACTGGGATTATTTTCCATGCCTTCAAGAAAGCCTTTGATCTTGTTGATCATGAAATTCTGCTGCGAAGGTTGAACTGTTGCAGGTTTGACAATCCTTCTTTAAACTGGTTTAGATCATACCTAAACCAAAGGTCTCAACAAGTAAGCATTAGCAATATTAGCTCTCAAACTCGCACTGTTCATTCCGGGGTCCTTCAAGGTTCAGTTTTGGGCCCTCTCCTCTTCCTTATCTCTCTCAATGATTACCATTAAATAATGAATCCACAAATACAGATTTGTTTGCAGATGATGCAACCTTGTATACATCTAGTTCTGATAGTGAAGTTACCCAAATGAGATTAAACTCAGACCTTATTAGATTCCAAACCTGGGCACAACAAATTAGGAAGGTAATTAATGAAGGTAAAACCCAGTAATATATCTTGCAATAAATAATCATCCACATTAGAAAATGGCAAACATGAAAAGCTTGTAGTTGTCAACGTAGATAATAATGTATTATGGAATGACCATATTGATAAGCTTTGTAAAACACTGTCATCCAAAATTGCCCTACTCAGCAGAATCAAGAAATATTTACCTATGGAAACTCAAAATCTATACTACAAGTCATATATTCTTCCAACAATGGATCATTGTTCTAATGTATGGGGAAACTATGCTAAATCTGAGCTTGACAGGATGTATAAACTTCAGAAACGAGCAGCACATGTAATTTTAGATGCATCTGTTGATCATCCCTCAAAAGCATTATTTACAGAACTCAAATGGTTCACAATGTATGACAGGATAGATTTTCACAAGGTGGTTCTTTTATATAAATGTCTACATGGAACGGTACCAGAGTATCCTCAGGACTCATTCAGGTCTGTTTCAACACAATATCAGTTGAGATCAATATCACAAGGAAACCTTCTAGCACCAAAACCAAGAACAGAGCAATTTAAGAAGAGCTTCCAATACTCTGGTACAGTTCTGTGGAGCAAGCTTCCACTACATGTAAAATCTGCTGAAAATATTAGAGTATTTAAGAAGAGATATCATGACCATATTTGTGTTTCTAATAGATAATGGAATTTAGTATTTTAATACTAAACATGTTAAAATACACAATAATTATTGCTATCTTCATATAATGTGCATTGTTATACCTTCCTTAAGAGGGTTTCACTGTAGAGTAACGAGTCACCCTCTATAAATAAAGCATTCTTCTTCTTCTTCTTCTTCTTCTTCTTCTTCTTCTTATTATTATTATTATTATTATTATTATTATCATTAGTAGTAGTAGTAGTAGTAGTAGTATTAACAGTACTACAATAGCTGATCTCCAAAGCCATGTAGTAAATTTACCCTATTCCCATGCAACAGAATACAATGACTTTGTTATCTCCAAACCTGATATAGTAATTTATAACTATGGTGCCTCAAATACATATAGTACCATCACCTTGTGTGTGTGGTGTGTGTGTGATTAGGATTTTTAACGTAGCTTTAACAATTTCTCAGTCATATCGCTACAATGTCTACAGTGTGGCAGTTTATAATCATGTCTAGCACTGGGGCATCATGTTGCAGATACGTAGCATGACGTCCCACCCAGTCACATTACCTTGACACCAGGCTGTCCAGCCCTAACACTAGCCTTATAATGCTGAGCGCCAAGCGAGGCAGCTGTTAGTACCATTTTTGTAAGTCTTTTGTATGACTCGACCGGGGTTCAAACCCACAACCTCCCGCTTCCAATGCGGACGCTCTAACCACTAGGCCACCGGAGTAGTCACCATCAACATAAACTTGATGCAGTAATATTGCTACGAAGATGAAGTTTAATAATATGCATTAATAATGTTTGTTAATACAGTAAAATTAATAATATCATGTGGTAAATATAAAATAGCTGCTTGATGAACTTCATAAGGAGTGCTGACGTCAGAATGTGCATGCAGAATTGTTTTGGTGGTGGTAGCTAAATTGACCTTATTGACTGTTGTGCTAACCATTTTGCAGCAACAGAACGTGTAACATTAGCTGTATCAGTGAGTTTACTAATCGCTGCTATACCTTTTCAATATCCTCTTGGGCTATAATAAATCAATTCTATTATTTCAATAATCGGTTGATTAATTACTGGCTCCGAATAATAACTTACATTTCATTGCAGATCTTACCAACCAATTAGCTAATAATTCTCTGAAAGATTTATTTTTTATGGAATTAAATGCATGAATCAAGCTTACATCTACAATAGGTCTTTGTTGCAGATCGTTACTTTTATAAGCTACATCATGAATATGACATGCTTTATCAATCGCGTTTATTGAATATTCACCAGGGCTTGGTTGATCTCGCTCGTCAAGTCGGATATCAAGTCGGGTACCAGGACCACAATAATTATATCCAGGAAGATGTTTTTCTCCTGGGTATTTAGACCATGGAGTTCCTGGTAATTTTCCTAATGAAGCAGCGATATCACCACCAATTTTTCTTGACTTGTCAAGGAAGATAAATTTATATTTATTTGTACCACATTTAACACGTTTACCTGTAAGTGCACGCTTTTTACTTTTTGTTATTATTATTGTTAATCCACTTGTGGGGGTGGATGGTCTACACCGAACACAATATAGATCCATATTATTTATTATATTTCTACAACACAGATTTATTTGATTTCTCAGCGACACGAAAACAAGAGCCAGTCAAACATATTTCAGCATTACCAAATTCCATCAATATGATAACAATAGGTCAATTTGGGTCCAGTAAAATGCAATTGTTACTTAATTTGATAATGCGAGGGTTCAAGTGGGACAAGTTATGTTTAGTAGCTCTGATCATCAGAGATGTTATTTTGTACTTAAAGATTTTAATGAAAATTCAAAATTGTTAAATGGTGATGACATTATTAATTTTATAAATGATATTGATGAAGCACCATCCGTAGACGACCTTGATGGATTTATGAATAATTTAGTTGTGTATGATGATGTTATGTTTAACAAACAAACCAATCCAGCAAGAATATTAACCCGTGGAAGGCATAAAAGTACAGATATTATCTATGTTACTCAACGATACAAATAAATACCTAAAGTAATCAGAGATAACTGTAATATTTTAGTTGTTTTAAATGGAGTTGATACACATACTCTGCAAAATATTCGTCAGACTTGGTGTAGTGGGATACGGACATGATTCAGTTCAAAAATTTATTTTCAAAAACAATCTGCTCCACACGGATTTATAACAATACATTAACATGATCCCAGAACAAAATATCATATAGGAATTAATAAAATATTTGGCTGATATAATACTGATTTAAATATAGCAGCAGAGAGGGTGCGACCTCAATGAAACATCCGGTTGGTAAACAAAAATGCACATACAAATTTATAAAACAATAACAACAAAAATAAAGTAACAAACTAAACTAACCCAATTAGAGAAACTCTCTGTAAAGACACTGGTTTGACATTATTGACCTTATTTGTTTCATTTTCTTAAGAAGCTTTATTTTTCAAAAATGATGTTTCATCAAAAGATCTGTTCACCATCTCTGCTGTTTAAGTCTTGGTGCTTCATGTCTTTTCCCATGTAAAGTAAGCTATTCATTAAGTCTTGTGATTTTACACTGTTGCTATGTATAGTATGCCACTTCCCTAACCAAGTCTTGTTATTTCGCGCTGTTGCTATGTACAGTATGCCACATCCCTAACCAAGTCTTATTTTTTCACACTGTTGCTATGTACAGTATGCCACATCTCTAACCAAGTCTTGTTATTTCATAATGTTGCTATGTACAGTATGACACTTCTCCATCGAAGTCTTATTTCACACCGTTGCTATGTACAGTATGCCACTTCCCTAACCAAGTCTTATTATTTCACACTGTTGCTATGTACAGTATGACACTTCTCTAATGAAGTCTTATTAGTTCACACCGTTGCTATATATAGCATGCCACTTCCTAACCAAGTCTTATTATTTCACACTGTTCCTATGTACAGTATGCCACTTCCCTAACCCGGTCTTATTATTTCACACTGTTGCTATGTACAGTATGCCATATCCCTAACCAAGTCTTATTATTTCACACAGTTGCTATGTACAGTATGCCACTTCCCTAACCCGGTCTTATTATTTCACACTGTTCCTATGTACAGTATGCCACTCCCATAACCCCGTCTTATTATTTCACACTGTTGATATGTACAGTATGCCACATCCCTAACCAAGTCTTGTTATTTCATGCTATTGCTATGTACAGTATGCCACATCCCTAACCAAGTTTTGTTATTTCACACTGTTGCTATGTACAGCATGCCACATCCCTGACCACGACTTGTGATTTCATGTCTGGTGTTACATTAGACTAGTCACCTCCTTAACTGGTACAACCATTATGATGTGTATATAACGATAATGGAACAGGGGAATGGGCATAATGTAAAATACAGTATGACAATTTATCAAGAAAGAATCATGGCATCATTTATCACACACACACACACACACACACACACACACACTGTCAAATAGCATTATCATGCTGATCAGAAAATTTTTAATTCATATACTATGGAGATTATGGCACTCATTGCCTTGCCTGCATGCACGAACCTCTATACCCCTCAACAATCCACACATCACTAAAATATGATTCTACGAAGTCACTTGCATATGAATTCATGTGTGGCAGACACGCATATCGACCTAGTAATTAATTCCCATCTAAGCACAGTCGCTGCAAATACCTATGACAGAAATCAAGATATATAGAGATTATTATATTTTTATTAAGAAATAATATTATCATATAACTTAGAGAGTTTTATATACAACAAACAAAGTTGAATGTGTTATCCCTGGATCCTACAGAAAAATACTTGATAATATGAAATAAATGTCTAAATATCATGTAGGTTATAGAATTTCCAAAGTTCTCAAAATGCATGGTAACGTCTCTTCATATTTATAAATGCACTATCAAACATTCTGCTATGGGATCCACATATCATAAAATTCTCTCTCTCTCTCTCTCTCTCTCTCTCTCTCTGTACACTTTTTTATACAAACTAGAATAACAACTACTGAAATGATGGATGTCAACAATTTTACAAATTGTTCTATTTGCATTTTAAATTTCACATGATGGTCATTTGCAATAAACAATATTTGTGTACAGCAGAATGTCATTTATTTTGCTGCTGTATTAGGATTTAATGCCACTTTACAGCACAATATAGGCTATACATAATGGCCAGTATAAATGGTGGAGGAAAATCCCCGGAAAACCCTGGAAAGAACCACCCACTCATAAGAAGGTACTGGCAAGCTTTCTCACATACCCATATTGGCCGAACCTGAGACTCGAACCCACGCAGACAAAAGTGAGATGGCAATGATCCATAATGGTGAGTGCTTTCAACCACTTGGCCACTCTGGGCCCCACAGTATATCATAGGAATGTACCTAATATAAACAAACCTGTACAATTCATTGCAGCCTAAATCCACAGAGTCCTGCATGTGTGCCTGTAATAACATTGTGTAGTTACCATTACCTTGTTTGTCATCTTCAGCTTCCCCAGGGACCAGTCCAGAAGGAGGCATTTCTGTAGCTACACTTGACTGCCCTTGATCTACCTAGACAAATGGAAGAAATTCTTGGTAAACTATGGCAAAACTTAATTGTACATAAGAACAATGGTCTGTAATACGATACTGGAGTCAGCATCAACAATTTCAATTTTGCTCATATAACTGACTTGAGACACAGGCATTTCTGAGGAAACACAATAGAGCATTACTGTACTATAGTTGAGAAAATCATTCCATGGCATTTACCTCTGCATATTTCAAGACTGAATTAAATTAAACTGGCTCATTAGGAAATAAAAAATGACATAGTTCTGTAATTGAAAATCAGTTTAAAAGATTTTAAAATTTTAGTTTCTGATTTACTGTCAAATAATAAACACAAAGAGTAGTCATGTTAGTTGTTTGTTTTTGCTTCATCGAAGAAATTTTTTTTAAAATGGAGCAGCAAATGTTGTAAATTGTTCTGGTTTGAGGGTGTCTTGGAAATAAACTTGTGGAAGGTAAATAAAAATATTTCAGTGTCGAATCGGTTCTAGATGAATAGAATAATAATGACAGACCTTTATTAATGTGCACAGTGCGTAATACACTTGTGAAAGTGTCCCACATGGCTGACCTTTATTTGTGTGTACAGTAAGTGTGATTTTCCAATGATTCATGTGTGAAAGTACCACAACAACTTCATAGTCTAGATCTGGCACATGTCACCAAACATACTAATATGTGCCAACAACTGTCCTCTTCATGACCATCATAATCATACAAATTGCTATTGTAGCGTCACTAAATAAAAGGGACATAACTATCAATTGTGTTTGTAATTGTTTTCCCTTGATGTGTACTTTTAACCTACACCTGGGTCATCTCATGTTTTCTCCATATCATGTACAGCAATGATATAACCAGATTTCAAAAACATGGTATGAATATTCATGAGAAATCTATGAAGTTTATATCTGCTCCTTACACAAAGACTGGTGCTAAATTCAATGCATCATGTATCGATACTCAGCAAATGCAATGTAGCAATATTATTTTAGAGGGGTTGGGAATTGCTATTCAGTTTTCTGACATTAATCATTTTAAATATAAACATGTTCATGAAGAAAACTTGGTATAATGCATAAGGGAAGTTTATGTTACCAGAATTATTAGTATAATCACAGAAACAGAAGCTGTCTCCATTAAGTAAAATGAGCTCAAGAACTACTGAATAAGTGGTTCTTTTGTTCCATAACATCACATACAATGTTATATTATTTAAAAAAGATATTCATGAACAAATGTGTCTTTTAGAACCCTATCTTGTACTACATACATAGCAGACAGCTGTAATATTGAAATACATGTTCTCCAATGTAATGTTTATAGATCATTTTTTATATACTATTTCTAGTTGGCCAAACCTATCCCACAGCTGCATCTGGTACAGTCATGCACATTTGACGTAGGGCAACTTGAGTGACCTCCACTACTTACATGAATAGAACTTTCTTCCTAGAAGACGACAAATGCCTCGAATAACTCCATCAAATATTCAATTTAAAAATAAAATAAAAATTACTATTAAAAGATACAATAATTGAAACGGGAAAAATGAAAAAAAAGAAAAAAAAAAAAATAAAAAATAAAAAAAATAAAAATTACATTATATATATACATATATATATATATATATATATATATATATATATATATATATATATATATATATATATATATATCCAGAAGATGGTAAAACACAAAATAAATAAAAAGAATACAGCACAACACAACCACAAGTAGGGCAGGAGGGCCTCCCCAAATGATCTGAAATGATCAACCGGGGAGACCACCCCCTAAAAAAAGAATTGAACATATGTCATTATAGATCGCTGCAGATAGTAGTAAACAATAATATGCCAGACCACAAGTATAAGAGTTGAAATGTACGTTTCCATCAAGTATTTTTAACAATAAATGAGTATCTACTGCTTTATGTTACTGCATCGTGACTCTCATCTTAACTCCGCCCGCCCCTCTCTTATGACTGCATGGTAACGAATAATCCTAAAATAAACAAGTCAACTTGTCTAACTAGTAGCAAACAATGAACACCAAAGGCGGCACATCACATATTAAGCAGTTTCCTCAAATATTTGCCATTTAGTTAATAAATTAAATGGGAATGAATGTGAATCCCAAAACTGTTTTTGATACATTGGATTCACTAAAAAATTTGCTCTCTCTCTCAATCTCTCTCTCTCTCTCTCTCTCTCTCTCTTTCTTTAGTTTGCAAATTCCTTGAAAAAAATATAGATAATAATGTTGAGTTAGCTCATCCTGCGATACATTTGCAATGGCCAGTTGCTTCAGTACTATCATCTATGTGTAACTCATGTGGCTTCTCGGATTGGGCTTGGGATCATATGACGTTGGCATTGATGATGCTGTGTTCACCTGTATGCATCCATCCACTATGAAATTAATTACATGCAGCGAAGAGATTTGTAAGTCATCATGTTTTCGTGAGTATATAGTCTTGAAAAGTCACCTAAATACACGCCAACTTGTACAAATTGTAATTCTGGTCACAAATGAAAATCGTCCACCCACCCCTTTCCTTTCAGAAATGGATCATACAACTTTTAAGTCCTATTCAGGACCGCGGACATAATAGGACAAATTCCTCGGGACCACAACAGTCAGCGGGTCCACCATTGTTTCAATTTGTGATTCATTGGGGCCTGCTGGATAATTTTTAGTAGGGCCCACAAATACTGTCCGCTGCCCTGGTCCTCTCTGATGCCTTTTGTGCTCATATCTACTTTTCTGTTTTAGGCAGGTCACTGAACTGTGTACTCATGGTTTTTAAACAAACTTTATGTGAAGGGTGTCCAGATAGCAAACCTTTACAAATTTGTTTGAAACTTTCTTCATGAACTTAGACTATGTTCATGACAATTGCTTAAAAGTTGCCCTACGTTGATTGTGCATGCGTTAAATATTGGAGTGGAAAAACCCAGATTCGACTTCCTGAAAAAGGTCTATACACATGATATACCGTTATGCCTCTATGCGTCCTCCAGTCAGCTGATTTCAGTCACACATTGTTATTGTAGTTGTGCTCGTATATTTTGGGTCTTGAGATGACCCCTGATAAATATAAATGTGCACTCCCCTTTCGCCTTATTTGTACAAATGCAATGTAGTAATTTTATTTTAGAGGGGTTGGGAATTGCTTTTCACTTAGATGACATTAATCATTTTAAACATACATATATTCATCACGAAAACCTGGGTATAATACATACAGGGAAGTTTATGTTATCAGAACTATTAATATAATTACAGAAACAGAGGCCGTCTCCATAAAGTAAAAGTGAGTTCAAGAACTACTGAATAAGTGGGGCTTTTTGTTCCATAACATCGCATAAAATGTTACCACACTATTAATTAAAAAATGATATTCACGAACAAATGTGCCTTTTACAACGATATCTTGTGCTACATACCTAGTAGGCAGCTGTCATACTGAAATACATGTTCGCCGATTTAATGTTTATACACATGATATACTGTTATGCCTCTATGCATCCTCCAATCAGCTGATTTCAGGGTCACACATTGTTACTGTAGTAGTGCTCAGATATTTTGTGTCTTGAGATGACCCCTGATAAATATAAATGCTCACTCCCCTTTTGCCTTATTTGTACAACAACGCAAGAGTGTCCAATAAAAGTGCCTGCTCAAGCAGTCAAAGACTGCATCCATATATTCGGGTATGGTTGTCATTACAGACATTGTCTCCAGTTATTGTATGAATTTCGTTGATTTCATATCACAGGTGCTCGATGCGAGCTTGATGTTAAGAAAAAAATAATAATCTAAAGGAAAAAATCATAAAGAGTGACAAAACTACCCTAGATTACCCCGATGACCCGTTCTGACATACGACCCTCCCTAACATAATATAAAAGAGAGAAGGTACGGAACTTCCAAATACTTCGCTCCACCCATGACCCTCGATTTCCTACTGCTGTTTTCGTCTTTAAAGGCACGCGACCATACTATATGGCTCGTTTTACTTCTGAAATATTTATCTATCCATCAAGCCATCATTGACTTTTCTGCGTTGTACCAAACTGAAGTTACGGGCTCCGAAACGATTTTCGCGAAGTTTTCCTTTGTGGACACTTCCGTGCTCATCCTAAAACCGGTGACAAGAGCGATATTGACAATGTTTTTAACTCTATGGTACATCCCTTTTTGAATTACAGAGCAGCAGTAGATGCAAAAGTAAGTTTTTTACTTACCATTAACTCGATTCAACTTTAGGAATCCTGTTCCATGCAAGTATTATACATTGTCTTCTTCACTGCACAACACATCGTATACATCTCTATTTTCAAAATAGGCGGCACTAACGTCAACGCCGAAATATGATTGGCTCAAAAGATTATTCTTATCATCATAGGAGCACGGAAGTGTCCACAAAGGAAAACTTTGCGAAAATCGCACGTTTCGGAGCCCGTGACTTCAGTTTGGTACAACGCAGAAACGTCAATGATAGCTTTATGGATAGAAAGATATCTCAGAAGTAAAACAAGCCATATAGTATGGTCGCGTGCCTTTAAAGACGGAAATAGCTGAAAGAAATCGAGGGTCATGGGTGGAGCGAAGTATTTGGAAGTTCTGTACCTTCTCTCTTATATATTATAATAGAGACGGTCGAATGTCCGAACGGGTCATCGGGGTAATCTAAGGTATTTGTGTCACTCTGTATGATTTTTTGTCCTTTAGATTATTATTTTTTTCTTAACATCAAGCTCGCGTCGAGCACCTGTGTTTCATATCACAGAATTTGTAATCACTCGCAAGCTTATCAACGGCCAAGTCGTTTTGGACTGGCTGACATTGGAATGCACACAATTCCATGCTTCGTTTACCACAATATTTGCACATGCTTGCTATCTAGCTAATCAGTCTGAGTTCAAAATTTCCCCCAACGTATGTATATCGACCTGTAAATAACTCTTCAAACCCAATGCTGCTTGTACGCGGTGTCGACAACACCTGACTTCCCAGTGGCATAAGTATGCGTATAATAACACTGCTTGAATATCTAGTGCCTCGCAAATGTATACCCCTTTACCGGTATGTTGACTAAACGTTGATTGGTTAACAGGTACAAAGATTATACATCTTTGATTATCATAACCAATGAGAGGGTTGTTTACTCAAAATTTTGATAAAAAGTCTGAAATGTAATATGTTAAGTTTAGTCACACTGGAAGAGGATTTTCCGCTCCGCACTTTAAGAAATGTGTGTAGTTAAGATAAACAGAGATGGATTCAGGTTGAGATGTGAGCGAATTTGTAGAGTTTAATGGTAGCGATATACAAGAATGAAATGGATAACTCTTAGAAAGTGGAACAGTCATTGATGTTAGTCCAGTTTCAACACCATATGCAAGCAACTGTAAATCAGATGACAAGGATGCCACAGGACCAATTACACAATGGAGTGATAAAATCGCTGTGTTCGAGATCAATGATTTTGATTATGATGTTGAGTGAACTGATTGGAGTGATGACGTCGCCTTGTTAGAGATCAACGATTTTGAAACTGACATTGATTCAGACCATCTAAGTAAAGATAATAATTTTTTCTAAAGTTCTTTTATTTTTCTCCCATGAATGCAACAGATATCCATCAACCCCATTGCCTGGATTGCATCCATATATTTTGGGAACCCAGGATTACAAGAAATCATGACAAAAGTAGGCAGATATTTTCATGCTAATGGTAGAACACAGGCATTGGAACAAACTAATGTGTACACTCACCATATAACATGAGTTTACCCAAGAATCGAGTATTATGAATTAAAGTAGTGAGAGACCTTACAAGAAAAAGAACAAATTGTGTATGTGTGTGCGGACAACGTGTTATCAAGTCTTCTGTTGTTTCAAGATATACTTCAATATGGACTCAGGGTGGCCTACTGGTTAGAGCGTCTACCTCAGATTCGGGAGGTCGTAGGTTTGATCTCCAGCCGAGTCATACCAAAGACTTACAAAACTGGTACTAACAGCTGCCTCGCTTGGTGCTCAGCATTAAGAGGTTAGTGTTAGGACTGGTCAGCCTGGTGTCAGGATAATAACTGGGTGAGACATCATGCTACATGTCTGCGGCATGATGCCCCAGTGCTACCCATCACTATAAACTGCCACACTGCGGACATCGTAACGATATGTCTTAAAAGGAAAAAAGACAAGGCGCCCAGCCAAACGGAATCATGCATGGATTAGCCATATAACAAAAGATAAGGAAACTAACATAAAATAAAGAAAAATCTTGATTCAAAATTATGTTTTCCAAATTATTTCTATTTTTGTAGATAAAATACCCAATCATCAAATAATGGACAGGGAAAAACAGACATTAATTTCAGAAAACATCAGGGACATCCCTGAAGCTTTATGTGCTGGGATGGGGATGTGCGGTGTCTAGGGATAAGGAGCTTACAGATCTAAAATCTGAAAAGTAAATTTCATCTACAAAATTTCATAATAATTAAATTTTGGAAACTCCTAATTTTTCATTTCTAAAGTAGATGAACTCTTCATGTGAATTTCGTGTTTAGGTATTTGTACTTTAAACTATTTATCTTAAGTATTAAATTATCTCAGAGTATTAACTACTTACAAATAAGTCAATTTGTTGTATGAAGTAGGAATTCATGAAACTTTAGAAAATGTAGAAATTTTCATGATAAGTTATTATACATAACATCTAACATTATTATTATTATTATTATTATTATTATTAGTATTATTATTATTATTATTATTTGTTTTTACCACTCCGGTAGCCTAGTGGTTAGAGCAACCACTTAGGATGCAAGAGGTCGTGGGTTTGAACCCCGGTCAAGTCATACCAAAGACTAATATAAAGAAGGTACTAACAGCTGCCTTGATAGGTGCTCAGCATTAAGAGGTTAGTGTTAGGACTGTTCAGCCTGGTGTCAGGATAATGTGACTGGTAGGGACATTATGCTACATGTCTTTGGCATGATGTCCCAGTGCTAGACATCACTATGAACTGCCACACTGCAGACATCATAGCGATATGACTCAAAAACTGTTAAAGCTACGTTAAAAATCCAAATCATACACACCTTTTGAATGGGTATGAGTGTTTAACGGGATGCTCCATTCTCATCCCCTTGAGGATGGAATTTAAGCCAATTACCCAACAAACACTTCTAGATTAAGTACTACAAATCAAATGCTCAAATGGTCAAAAAATATATCCTTCATTTTCAGATCAAACTGTTGTCCTGTTCATATTTCAGATTAGCACATATTTCACACTGCAGACATCAAAGTGATATGACTGCAAAATTGTTAGAGCTACATTAAAATCCAAATCACACACAGATTATTATTATTAATTATTTACTATTTTATTACTATTATTATTATGTTATGTATGTTTAGTTTAATTGCCTGTCTGTTAGTTTTAAATTTGTTATGCAATTACATGTTATTGTAATGTAACATTGTTTACAGGACTTGACATTGTCCAAAATTGAGTTCAGTACTGTTTGACCTTATTGGCTTTCTTGTTAATTTTTTTTTAAAATTTAGGTAAACAACTAATAACAGCTTCATGATATTCTATGTGTGTGAGCTCATTGACCAAATTATTATTCACATAAACAAGAAGGCGTAAACATGTTGATCAGAGCAAGGATTTGAAGATCCCCAGGTGAACTGAATAAGCTGTTGTATTGTAAGTAAACAAAGATCATTCTATAAGTTATTTTCCATTAGGTAATGGTTGTTTGTAGAAAATGACAATGTGACCTGAGGTCAAGCAGAGAAATTATTATCTTGTGACTAAGAATTTTACTAGTTGTGCTTTAACATCTCTATCAGCAGAACTGATCCAAGCTGGGGAGAAACAATGCTCTGCATCATCGCAAACATCTGCAACAAGATATGGCAAACAGGAGTATGGTCCTCGCTATGGACCCAATCACTGATCATCACCATGCCCAAGAAAGGAAACATGCACAACAGTGCCAAAACCACAATCAGTCTTATAAGCCGTCCTTGCAAAGTCATGTTGAGGATACTGCTGAACAGACTAAAGCCACAGGCTGAACATATCATTACCGAGGAGCAGGAAGGTTTCAGAGCAGTGCGCAGCACAACAGAGCAGATCTTCAACCTCAGGATATTGTGTGAGAAGTACCTCCAGCACCAGCAAGATCTATATCATGTCTTTGTGGATTTCAAGGCATTTGACAGGGGAGCCTTGTGGGAGACCATGAGACTGTACAACATCAATGCCAACCTCATCACAGTAATGGAGCACCTCCATGACAAGGCCACCGTGGCAGTATGCTTCAACGTCAGCATAGAGAACTGGTTCAGAATGACAGTCAGAGTCAGTCAAGGCTCTCAGCTCTCTCCCTCGCTATTCAACATCATTCTGGAGAGAATCATGGCTGACGCACTTGAAAAGCATGAAGCGACAGTCAGCATCATTGGCTGAAGGCTGAACAGTCACTAACTTGCATTTTGCCGATGACATTGATGGACTAGCAGGAACTGAGCAAGAATTAGCAACCTTAGTAGACAGCCTTAACATAACCTCTACAGCCTACGGCATAGAAATCAGTACAGAGAAGACCAAAATGATGACTTGTAACACTAAGGACATCAGCACTAACATAAGAGTCCAAGGTACGAAGCTAGAACCAGTCTATAGTTTCAAGTACTTGGGGGCAAGTGTAACAGATGAAGGATTGAAGCCTAAAGTATTCTTCAGGATTGCAACAGCAGCGCCGATAAAACTGAAGCCCATCTTGAACGACAAGAACATCGCACTCAGTTCATAAGGTCAGACCAATGCACTCACTGGTGATCTCCATATTTCTCTATGTCTGCAAATCATGGACCATAACATCTGACTTAGAGGAAAGGATACAGGCCACAGAGATGAGGTTTCCGAAAGACATTAGCGTCACATACAAAGACCATATCACCAATGACGAAATGCAACAAAGGATAAGACAAGCCATTGGGCCTCATGATGACCTCCTGATTATAGTGAAAAAACATAAACTGCAGTGGTATGGACATGTCTCACGATCATCAGGACTTGCCAAGACAATCCTACAAGGCACTGTAGGAAAAAGAAAGAGAGGCAGCCAAAGAAAGAGGTGGAAAGGTAACATTCAAGAGTGGACAGGCTTGACATTAAATGACTCACTCAGAAGGACGTAAAACCAAGAGGAATGGAGGAAGCTGGTTGTTTGGTCTTGTGCGATGCCCCAACATTCTAACAGACTACAGGACCGATGATGATGCTTTAACATCTAACACTGTAAGTTGTGTTATGTTGTGAAAAGTGAGGGCTGAATTTTATTTTCTTCAAATTAAAAAATTCAAGTGATTATTTTCGCTGGAAATATAGAGGTGACTTGACAAAATTCTGGGATAAAGACATTCACTGGAATTTATGCTGAATTCAAACTTGGAATAATATTTCTGTGAGTCAGCAAGAGACTGTTGACACATTACTTTGCTGACTATAAAAGCCATCATCACCTTCCAATTTTGATCTCTTTGGGACTTGAACGGAGTTTCATTCAGGGCCTTTATTGCTTGGACTTATATTTTTAATTCTTGGTTTATTTTTGGATCTAATTTGCAATATCGTAGGCTCTTTTTTCTCATTTTTCACGTTGCATTCTAGGGAGAAAAATTATTTGTTAAATTTTACACAGCTTATTGTTTTCACTCTTTTCTGTTACTTATTTTAAGAGCATAGACTCCTAACAGAAAATTAGGTGCTCGTCCTTGTGATACAAACTTTACTAAAATATTTCAGAAAACTTTGCCTTTAAAATTTAAATTCCCCCAAATTTTGGAGTCTTTTAAATCTCAGGTATTATTTCACATTTTAGAAATCTTTAATGAAATCAGCAAGCTTTTTACAATGTCATCAAAAGTGAAGATCTTTATTTCAAATCCCACTCAGCAGTAGTTAGACTGTTTAGAAAAAGATGAATTGCTTCAACTCGACAAAAAGTATAATCTTTCTGAGGAAAAAGCTTCTTTAATGAAGCAAGAAAAAAAAATTGGTACAATATTTGGTGGAAACGTATTTTGGTTTCGATCAGTAAGTATGTATCAGACTCTAACACAAAAGTAAAATAATTAAAATTAAGATACAAAATGGAATTAGAGTTAAGAAAAGCTTGAACTTCAGAAAGACAAAAGTGCTGTGACAAAATTCTTGGATAAATACATTCACTGGAATTTATACTGAATTCAAAACCTGGAATAATATTTATGTGATTCAGCAAGAGACTGTTGACATATCAGCACTTTGCTGACTATAACAGACATCATCGCCTTCCAATTATCATCTAATCAGGAATTGAACTCTGTGTCATTCAGGACTTTTATTACTGGGACTTGTGTTTTTAATTCCTGGATTATTTTTGGATTTAATTTGTAATACCATAAGTTCATTTTTCTCATTTTCACTTTTGTATCGCAGGGAAATAAAATTATTTGTTAAATTTTACAAAGCTTGTGGTTTTCACTCTTCTATGTTACTTACTTTAAGCGCATGGACTAATAACAATTATTATTAGCTTGGAATTATATTTCTGTGTTTATGACTGAACTCTTCATGACAAAATTGTAGAGTCAGTTTTGTAGCTTGAAGTTCTGTAAAGTCTAAAAATCCTGAAATGATTTTCAAGATCAGAGAGGTTATAACACAAAAACATATTAAAACAGACAATGCTGGACGTAACATTGGAGTTTTGTTTCAAATTGCCATTGAGATGAAAAACAAGTGTCATTCAAAGAACTGCTGCTTTACTGACCCAAAGTTATTTACAGGAAACCAAGATAATACCATTTGACAACCATACTGGATTTAAATTTTTCACCAGTTTGACTTAGAACCAATTAAATATCATAAGACATCTTTCAGTGGAAACCAATGTCAATGTTACTTTCAATTAAGGAGTGTGTGTGTGTGTGTGTGTGTGTGCTTTGGATTTTTAACATAGCTTTAACAATTTGTCAGTCATAACGCTATGATGAGTACAGTGTGTTAATTTATAGTGATGTCTAGCTCTGAGGCATCATGCCGCAGTCATGTAGTATCATGTTCCTCCTAGTCACATTATCCTGACACCAAACTGACCAGTCCTAGCACTAAATTCTTAGTGCTGAGCGCCAAGCGAGGTAGCTGTAAGTACCATTTTTGTAATTCTTTGGTATGACTCTGTCAGGGATCAAACCCACGACCTCCCGCATCCGAGGCAGATACTATAACCACTAGGCCACCTGTGCGGTCACAATTAAGGAATATAAAGATTTTGAAGATGGCTATCCAGGCAGCCATATTGGAGGTCTCCTCTGTTTCACTTTCGTTTAGAACCAAACATTCATCATAAGAGGTCTTCAAGTGAAAATCTTTCGAGTCTCGGGCTCGGCCAATGTGAATGTGTGAAAAAGCTTGCCGGTAGCTTCTTGTGGGTTGGTGGTTCTTTCTGGGATTTTCCTAAACCATTAATACTGGCCCCCATGTTTAGCATATCTTGTACTGATAAATGGCGTTAAACCCTATAACAACAACAATTGAAAATCCCAAGTTAATAATTTTGATCCATTCACGAAGAGTAGAAATAAAATTTTCAAAATGGCCACCCAGCTATATTGGTCGTTATTACTGACTAAATGGTGGTATTGTGTACATGTATGCAATGTGTTTTTGGCATTTACAATACAAATTACAATGCTTGTAACTCGGCATTGAAGTCCTAAGTTTGTTTCAGTGACTTTAAACAATGCATCATTCCATTAATACTTGACTCCATTTGTTGGTTACAAGGTTTCAGTCATTACACAGACTTGGCTAAATTACTAAACCATGTCTAAATACAATATTGTACATGGTTTATTGGCTAAATTACTAAACCATGTCTAAATACAATTTTGTGCATGTTTTATTGGCTAAATTACTAAACCATGTCTAAATACAATTTTGTACGTGTTTTATTGGCTAAAACATTATGCAAACTTCTCAGAAAGGATGATCTGATTAAGGATCATATCTTTTTGTACACTAGCAACTTAACTAACAACAGTGTAATATTTGCTTGACATAATGCAACATGTCTCGTGGTACATACCATGTGGACTAGAACAGCACTGTGATGTTGCATCTGTACTGGGTTAAAATGAACTCTTACTGTACTTTCAGCCTGAAATTTAGCAATATTAAACTCGTGGGATGACTTAATATGCCCAAACCAGCAGTTATTAGTATCTGTTCTTGAGCTGTTAAAAAAATAGCTGCCTATGTTTAGTGGGGTCCTCTTATTAACAGTAGGGCTATCATAGTTGTCTGTACACATTAAACATGGGTTCAATTACTTTTGTCAATTACAATTAGGATGTGCTTGCAGGTGTCAGTCGCAATTACAATTTCAGTTACTGAAAGTTATGATAGTTCAATTACAATTGCACCATACTGGTGATGTTCAATTACAATTAAATTATTTGCAATTGAACCAAATTCTGAAACCCAAAGTATACCATGTAAAATCATTTCCAGTTTTCTTATCTAAAACGTAGGTTTATTGTTTATTCTATGTTAATTTCTATATTATTAGTAGAACACCTGGCAGTCAAGATAAATATGTATTTTTTCTCAATTTTCATAATTTGTTTGGATTTAAAAATGATATTTATTTTTTGTTTGTAACTGACATGTAATTCAGCAATTGCACGATTCTAAACCTAAATTACAATTATAGTTGAACCATATAGTCCTCATTTAGGATGCTTACAGCAGTGTTACGGGTGTGGGGGTGGGGCGTCGCTATGTGATGAGCATGTTTTTAAGAACAATCCAAGGCCGGCGCTACCATATAGGCAAACTAGGCAACCGCCTAGAACGCTGATTTCAGGGGGCGCTTTTCTCCAAATCAACAACAGTTTTGAGAAATAAATAAATAAATTTCGGTTTTATGGAGGGTCGTTTTTTATCCTGGTTTATTTCATACAGGGACAACCAGTCGGGTAGATTCAGTCTGACCAAAACACCAGGTTGACCGGAACAAGCAAAATGAGTGAGTGAAAATCGCGTGTATCCGAAACTTTCGGGACGTAATAACGTTCACGTGTTTTTATAGGCCACGAGATTTTCCGTTGAATCACGCACCTTCAGTTTGCCGCGGAAACCAAATTGAGGGGGGTAACTCCTTATTTTAATGGTATAAAGAAGGAAAGAAATGGCCTGTGTGGGGTATTTAAAAATCCTTCTTTATGTTTCTTTATTATTGTCTTAATATTGCAAATAAAATAGTATCAAGTAGCTTTTTGGGGGTGTCTGGACATTTGAACACAGAGGGTTAATTTGTTTTAAAAAGCATCCTTGGTCTGTGCTCAAATGTTGAAATTTTTTAAATTGTGTTTAATTGTTTATAAATTTTGAAATTGATATTTTCACTTCCGGGCCATTACTAGTTTTTGCATCGCGCCTCCGAAAAGGTTTTGTAGTAGGCTTTGTTTTCTTGTGGGTTTTTTAATGTTTTTTTATTTATTTATGTATTTATCTATTTATTTTGTTTTATTTCTCCGCAAAGAAATTGTGCTCCATGTGAGGTAATTATTTTTAGTTGAGGTAAGATTTTTCACGGTGGTTTTTCGCAGAATTCTGTATGAATTTTGCAGAATTCCTTATGCCTTACAGGATTTCGTAGGGTATATAAGCTAGAAGCTTGGCGGAATTGGGAGGATGTATTTTAAGGAACCTTTCCCATTTTATGTCAGAAAGCAAAAATTACAGGCAAAAATATTAAATTTACTAGAATTTCAACTTGTACTCAATAAGACTGATTGTATTAGAGTATATTTTAGATAAGGTAAAGGGTAGTAACAAGTAAATTGACTGCATGTAAATGATTTCTCTAATAGTTAACGGCGGGAATGGCCACTTTGATTCAAATCCAGCAATATGAATTTGCGTCTCCAAGATTTAGCATTAAAATGAAAGTGCACCAATGGTAGGATATGAAAAAACATACATAAGGAAATATTTTAAAATTTAATTTTAGAAAACTGAAAGTCATTGAAAGAGATTTCCATGAAGATGATGCAGACAATGTCTCGTACCTATCAAGGGAACATGCCATGTGAAACAAGTTCTGAAAAAGTGAACTGGATGACCAATGGAATCAGTACAATTATGGTATATACAAGAAGAAGTTGCATAGACAACCATTTGCCTCAAAGTACAGTTGACGTTGGTAACAATCCTACTTTCTAAGCTACAGCTATAATGGACACTGTGATGCCTGCTGGGGAACGTGTATTGTGTCATTATAGCTGTTTATCAAATCCAAGAGCATCATTATATTTTAGTTATAGTGATACTGGTGTTATTCCTTGGGTTACAGATGCAGACAATGTTGAGGCTTTCTTGTGACAGTATATGGAACAAGCTGTCTAGGATTTGGACTTAGCCAGAACTATGAAAGCGATAGAAAACAAGTTAGAAAACACTTTTATGGCTGTTGCAGATGAGCTGCTAGTAGCTGTGATAGAATTATTGCTGATGAAAGGAAGGTCACGGAGAAAGCCCAAAAGAGATAAAACCTCCAAAAACAGATCCGAGTTAAGGGCATTCAGCACAGGAAAATGTTTAAACTAATGGGAAGTTATTCCATTGGCCAAGAGACAGTCCAGGTTTTAAAGGAAAATGGCCTGATTAGTTATTAAATTCAACAATTGTCCAATGAAGAACCATTAATATACCCGTCAATATACCTATTCGTAGAGGTATAACAAAGTCAAATGGCGTATATGTTAAGGGTTTTGTACAGGGAGTCCCAGTTACATTTGTAGTAGACTTGTACCAAGAAAACTGTTCTAGCTGAACATGCATACAAGAAAACAGAGGAGTCTCAAAGACCAGCATCAAGGAGCAAAGGATGGCTTGTACAAGCAGCAGGAGAACCACTTCTGGATTATGGGAAGTGTGAAGTCACCTTAGAACTAAACACTGTCAAAATGTATGAAGTGACAATTGTTGCTAAAATCGAAGATGAATTTTTCCTTGGTACTGATGCATCGAAAGGATCGGATCAGAAGCAAGCAGACATTTTTAGTGAGAATAAAATTTTCCTTGATGGCAAAGAGATAAAGTGTCAATAGATTGTTAACAATCAGATCAGAAGTGTTTGTTAATGTAGTAGCGCCTTTTTGATGTCACTGCGCTGTGGGGAATTAGTCACAAACAAGAGGGTTTCTTCTTTTCTATATTTAATGGCATTTTTTTACCTCAGTTCTTCATGCTAGCTCCCTGCACTATGTTTGACCTGGCCTTTTAAACAATCCAAGCGGACGTCAGAGAAAACTTTCCAAAAGACCTATTCTAAACTAATCTTCTGGTCTGATTGTGTTAGGTACAGACCCTTTATCTAACTCTTATCTACATATCAAAATGCACAGAGTCTAAATTATTTAATCCAAAATAAAGCCATATATGTACTCTCCATACACATTCTTTTCCCACTGATGCTGTGTGTTAGAATTTACAAAAATATTATTTTAAGTATGAAATTACTTGTAAACTTTATCCTTTTTGAGCAAATTAATTCAAAATTAAACTATAACCACCCAACCCTCTTTTAAGCACTTGATACCTACTAAAAGAGATTCAAATTTCCCTTCAACTGGTCACTAATTTTAATGTTTAAGTATTAAGGCAAACTTGCTATTATTGATTTTAATTAGCTTTACAAACACATCTTTCCAACTGTCCTACTGATTCCTTTGTTTCAATTTCTCTGGACTGTAGCTTGACACCATATCATTTGAATAGCTGCTGGTAACATGGTATTGACACCTAATCT
The DNA here is from genome assembly GCA_028554795.2 of Sinohyriopsis cumingii. Lineage (NCBI taxonomy): Eukaryota > Metazoa > Mollusca > Bivalvia > Unionida > Unionidae > Sinohyriopsis > Sinohyriopsis cumingii. The sequence continues at coordinate 3,632,359 of JAPYKE020000151.1, forward strand.
CTGCCTCTAAATCTAACAGCAGACTGTAGAGTTACTCCTCTATCATAGACATATTGTTATTAAATTTATTTAGAGAATTTAGAAAATTTATACACAAATATATCTTCTCTTCGAAAACTAATGTAAATACCATAGCACCTGAAATAAATAAATTTAGCCATATAAATTTAAGCTGATCATTACATAATACCTAGTTTGAGTGAACAGATTGTATATGTTTGTTAATTGCCATAATACTGATGATCATAAAGGTGAATGTGATGTTTTTATTGAATCAACACTGCTTTATGAAAAAAGTTATCCCCTTGTGATGGTTTCCAGCCTTGCTAATCTTAATGCTACTGTTACGTATATTGAATTTAATTGTGTGTCTGTTAGTTGTAATATTTGTTTTATTCCATGCTTTTGTAATGTAACATTGTTTGCTGGGACTGACCTTGTCCAAAATTGAGTTCATTTCTGTTTGCCCTGATTGACTTTTTTCTTTATTTTTTTATTCATTTAGACAATTAATAATTTCTTCATTATTCTCTTTGGGTATGAGCTCATTAAATTTATTATTCAAGTAAACAAGGTTTTGGACATCTCCATGTGAATTTAATAGGTTATTGTGGTGTAAGTAAACAAGGCTTATCAGATCATGCTAGAAAGTTATTTTCCCCTGAGTATTGGTAACAAATTGTGATTGTTTTTAGAAAATGCAAATTTGTGACCTGAGGACAGACAGAACTATATTATCTTGTGACTGTCAGGATTTTGCAAGCTGTGCATTAACATCTAGCTCTTTAAGTTGTATTATGTTGTAACCAGTTTGGGCTGAATATTTGTTTCTTCAAATTATTAAATTCAAGTGATTATTTTCTCTGGAAATACAAAATTGCTTTGATAAAATTATTGAATAAAGACGTTCATTGGAATTTATACTGAATTCAAATAGGAATAATACTCTGTTATTCAACAATTGACTGCGGACACATCAGAACTTCACATGCTATAGCAGACAAGACATCGCCTTACATTTTATATCTCTTCAGGGTGACTTGAACTGAACTTTTATTACTAGGACTTGTGTCTTTAATTCTTGGAGTATTTTTGGATTTGATTCGCAATACTAAGTTCTTTTGTACTCATTTTCCACTTTGTTTTCTAGGGAAATAAATTATTTGTTAAATTTGAAAAAGCTTGTTGTCTTCACTCTTTTCTGTTCTTTATTTAAGAGTATAGACTAGTAAAAATATATCTACCATAAATGTAGGGGTCGTGAATCCTTTCCTGTCATCAGTCTCACTGAAAAAAACTGAAATACAAAAGCGCTCCTACAAAATTCTTGGAAAAAGACATTCATTGGAATTTAAACTGAATTCAAACCTGGAATAATATTTCTGTGATTCAACAAACGACTTGACACATCAATACTTTGCAGACTATAACAGACATGTCATCACCTTTCATTTTAAATCTATTCTGAACTTGAACTTGGTTTTAGTCAGAACATTTTATTACTAGGAATTGTGTCTTTAATTCTTGGATCATTTTTAGATTTAATTTGCTATACTGCTTTACTGATCTTTCACTTTGTACTCTACGGAAATACATTATTTTCAAAATTTTACTTAGCTTGTTGTCTTTACTCTGTTCTGTTACTTATTTTAAGAGCATAGATTTGTAACACTAAATCTACCATAAAGGTGGGTGTTGTCAATACTTTTTTATCATCAGTCTCACTGAAAAAAGGAGCTGTGATCGTCACTATTGAAAAAGTTTCACTTGGATTGGTTATAAAGATGTTAACTTTAGAGGAAGATGAAAATGAGAAGGGGAATGACATTACAAACAGATGTATCAAGCTAATGGAGAGAAACATAACAGATACAGTGACCATAAGCAAGCTTCCAGATTGTACAAATATAATTGCAAAGAATGGAAAACTTTAACAAGGAAAGCAATACAAGCTCAAAGAAGTACACAGTAGAAAATCCTACAAAAAAATATACCTGAACATTTGAAAGCCGTTTTTAGAGAATCATCAGATGGGAAGAAGTTTCTACAACATAAAGAATTGGCAAAACTACTCCTTGATTTCCAAGATATTTTCTCTCAAGATGATAATGATTCAGAACTTACTAATCTTGCAGAACACACGATTGACACAGGGTACACAAAGCCATTCAAAAGAGTAACAATAGCATTTGCTACTGAAGAGAAAGAAGTTATTGATAAACTGAAAGCACAAGGTGTAATTATTGAATCCTGTGCTCCATGGGAATCCAGCTCTTCATTGGCATCTCCAATAGAGTTGGTCAGAAAAAAAAATGGTACTATCCATCCATGGGCAGATTACAGGAAACTGAATGCTGTGACAAAAGTTGATGCTTTTTCTATACCAAGAGTAAATGAACGCCTTGATGCAGTTACAGGTGCAAGTTGTTTTTGTTATGTTAGATCTTACAACAGGATACTTTCAAGTGCCATTTTAGGGACAAAGATATCTCTAAGACTGTGTCTGTGACTAAGCATGGTTTATTTTTGAATTTACAGTTATGTCACTGGTTTGACTAACGGTCTGGAAGTCATGGCTTTTCCAGAAGATGATGGAACTTTTATCCTTGACACAGATGCATGTGATGCTGGAAGTGCTGTCCTGTCCCAGATTTATAATGCCCAAGAAAGTGTCACGGCTTGTGCAAATCGGTCAGTGAGCAAACCTGAATGAAACTGCTGTGTTATAGGTAAGGAACTGCTGGCCTTGCAGTATAAGAGTCAGTCATGTTCCAGCTCCAGCTCAGAGACAACAGTATTATCCTATTCAAATAAACTGATGGACAAGGTGGGCAATGTTATCACTAGCTTTAGCAGGGCAATGGGTAAAAGATGGGCTACAAGATTCAGCCAAGGTTCGCGAGAGGTGGCAGAAGCTCTAAGGGAGCAAAGGAAAATGTTTTATGAAATGAAGGCAACCATGGAAGAGTTGTTACATATGATCAAGGATAAACCATGTGAGAGTGATGAATTGACAGAATAGAAGAACCTGGTAGAGAACAGATCAAAAAGCAAAGAAGATGGTAGAGAGGAGAAATATTAGATGAGAGAGATTCAAAGAAGAGGAGAGATAAAAGGCAACATCATACACATTAAATTAACATCACAATATTACTATACATAGAGAGATTAAGTGATTTGTTTTGTTGTATCATATCTGACTGGGTCTTATCCTAAAGTTCATTTAATTTTATTATATACGTATTGTAATCATTATTAATCTGGCCCATACTGAAAATCACAACTCTAATGATTTTGACAGAGTGATATTGAAATTTATACATAAACCAACTTTAAGGAATATTTATTTAGGGCCTTTGCAAAGTAACTGAATTAAGTATTCCCATGTAATATATCCTAAGACAGTGATTAAAAAAATATATTTTGTTCTAAATGTTTTAATTAATGTGCACAAGTTATTTTCCATAAAAGCGATATTTAATTTCTCTATGCATTTTGGATGATGGTATTCAATGTCAAGTTAATTTCCTTGATCAGTGGAATAGTAAATAGTGTTCATATTGTACACATTGGATCAATGGAATAGTAAATCGTGTTCATATTGTACACACTGGATCAATGGAATAGTAAATCGTGTTCATATTGTACACATTGGATCAGTTTATGTTGGAAGTTATATGCTCAGTTTCGTTACATATGGTTACAGTTGTCATGCTATTAATATAACTATTGCATCTTATCTGTTGATGGTTGATACTGATTGACTGTTTCATTTAACTGCTGTATTAGCTTATTGACAGTTTGTGTTCTTGTTTTTATAATTCATGAATATATAAACAATTACATTTGTTGTAAAAGGTGATCAACATATTTTTACATGGCTACAGTTATGTTTACGCATGATTTAAGTTCACAAGATAGTCAGTACCATAGAAAACTTTCTCTTATTGTTGATATTATATGGATACTGATTTATTTCTTAAAGGCTCACAGTTGTTTCTGTTTGGGATGTCATGATAATTGTATAGAACATACTCAATTATATATCTATTTAAAAGTTTATTTGTATAACCATGGCATAAATACTGTATTGTAATTTTTTATGTTTGTGAGGACACTTCACATTAAGGAGAGGGTAATGTGAGGATATAGCATGCTTACAGCAGTGTTACATCTGTTGGGGGGGGGGGGGTCCCAGCGATAGGTGATGATCATGTTTTAAAACAATCAACATCAAAATTTCATTGGCAGTGAATGCAAGCAACTCTAACGTTATAAATACCTGTATCTGTTATATAATGTTCTTACTGTCTATTGTTTTAAGCCTCTGGTTGGCATTTGTTTTTCTACGGTTACTTCTTAGTGTAATCCAGTGCTTGACCTTGTTAGGGTTCACTTCTAGGTCATCCCTAGTTTTTTCGCAATTCCAAAATTTCTTAAGTTTTGTAGAAGGCTTTGTTTTTATATTTCTCCACAAAGAAATTGTGTCCCATGTAAGGTCATTATTATTTAATGAAAATAAATTAACTTACCGTAAAAATTACATTGTTTTTCATTATAAGTATACAGCTTTAATTTTTATATAGCAAAGATTGACTGTCCATTTGAAAGTTTAGTGATTTGAAATTTTTATATTGTTTTCAACTGGTGTAATTGAGATTTCAGTTATCAACCAAAGTTGTATTTTCTCTGTTTTACTGTGATATTCACCCCTGTGCCAGTATAATCAAATAAGATGATAGTTCAAATTATTTTTCAATTCTTTGGGATATTGTTTAATTACATATTTACATCTGTTATTGTTGAGTTTGAATAAATTCTTTTTGCAGTAAAACTGAGGAATCTAAATTCAGAGTTTGGTTATTCAATTAATTTTAAGGTACCTATACACACATGCATTCACTTGATTGCACTACAGTTACAAGTAACTACATACATCCACAATGCTGACAGTCACTTGTACACATTCTACCGAAGAACATCACAGTATTGGTGACTTGAAAATACAGTGTAATTGTAATTAATTACTCAATTACACCAATTACATTGAATCCAAGTCCGCTAGACACATTTATAACTCTGGTCTCTCTATTCTTGGAAATATCTGTTACCTCCATGTATACCTGCTGTAAAAGTGTGACAGAGACTGGGCTAATGGATATTGATTGTATACCAGTATGTGTATTTCATGCAGAAACATGATAAACAAAAGAGACACAGTGATAGTAAGATAACTGGTTCTCACATTCTTGATTTCATTCGCTGTATAGCCATGTTGTTATTGTTGTTATTGTTATAGGGGTTATTGCCACTATTCAGCACAAGAAGAACGAGGGAAAACCCTGTAAAGAACCACCAACCCATGAGAAGCTACTGGCAAGCTTTCTCATGTACCCACTTTGGGAGAGCACAAGACTCTAACACACGCAGAATGAGTTAACTGTGAGCTTTTTAGACCACTCTGCCGCTCAGGACCCTGTTTATCCATGTAATTTGTTCCACACATTCCCCTCTCCTGGATCCATGGGTTGCTGAGTGGTCTATTGCTTTCACCTTTACAGATCACTCACACGTTTCACCTCTGCATGAACTGGTTTCAGCTCAGTCAGTTTAGGGTGTGAATAAGCTTGTTAATAGCGTTCCATGTTATTCCTCCATCAAATATACTGGCCAGCACGTATATGCTATCATTACTGAAAAATAGTGTTAAAGCCCACAAACCAAACCAATCATGTCTTCCTCTAACCTGAACCCCCAGGTCCTATACTAGGTTTCCTGGCTAATGGCTTATATGGAACATGGAACAGATACCACTCACCATGCAGCTATGTTACAAAGCAGGTTAGCATGAAAAAGATGGCGATTGAAAGCCAAAGTGTGAATAAGAAATCAAAAAGCATGTATGTTGTAAATTGCATATAATTAGCATGGATTTTATCTTTGATGAATAAAATGGTTAAAAATGAATCTGCTGCAAACAAAACCCTATCTACAGTATACATTGTGTGATCCGCTAACTACATGTGCAAACAATGATATATTCAACATAAAACACGCCTTTATTTATTAATAAAGCAAAACGAATACATTTTTATGCATCAACAAGTTAATCTTATTGGCAGGCAAAAATCAAGTCACACTCTTTAAAAAGTATGTACAGAAATATTTTGCAGCATTTCTTTCCAAAATGTTTATCCCAGCCATGCCATGTCTGTCTTCAATTCGTTGAGTACTGTTTATGAAAATTATATTTCAATAGCAAGTAGACCAAGTAAAGATTATAATGTCTTCAAATATTTGTGTTCATTATGGCATTTGGAAAGCTTCCAGAAATAACAAACAAGGAGTTATGAATTTTATGTCAAATACAATTTGTCCGCAAATGGATATGCAATATAAAATCCAAATGATAATGGTCAAACTGCAATGGAATAAATATATTTCAAGTACGGTATTATATCATAAGTAAATTCATGTATGTGGTGAGTAAATATGATAATGCCATATCTATTAACCAAAAATAGGTTAATATATTGTAATGGACAGGAAATCTAGCTTATAATTTTTGTTTACAACAGTTACAAATCAATTGCATTGGTTGTACAGCTTTCGGTTGTAAAGCAGCATGAGTGGTAGTACTAATACTAGTGCCTCTACTTCGTAGACGGGGTTACGACATCGGAGCTAGGTGGGTGGGTGTTGTCAACATTGATAGACAATATTAATTTATTCATAAATATCCACTGTTATTCAATACCAAATTACGATTGGTATGATTCTCAGGTATATTTCATATTCCCATATAAATTGATAATAAATTATCCATTTAACTCTTTCATTTCAAGATGTTATTATGCCAGGAATGCATGCATAACTTTCCTAGGTATTAGTCTCGTTTCGAATTTTGGCACATTTGGAATACACCCGTCGTTATCTAGCATTATAGTTAGGGGGCGTTTATGACATCACTTATTTTAAAGCTAAAATGTGTATTCGTACGGAATAGGGTCACAATTAATATTTCCAGTTCAGTACCTCACGAATATAGTTCTAGTCTGCTTTTAGAACATTTTTTCCTCTCTCACATAAAAAAATATCCATACTTTTTAGAATGTTTGGGATCGAAAGTTCACATTCAATACATCACATAGGCTGACATTGTACCTATAGTGAATCTGTAACGCACATTCTGGCTGTATGCACTGAAAATATCCCAAAATGTTATTTTCATCATGAATATTCTCATGTATGGAAGCATATTTCAATTTAGTACTTTGACAGAGCGCAGTATTGAAGCATCAGCTGATGTCTGATTCCATTGAATCAATGAGCTTAATAATTGGTAACCAACACTCTTAAAAGTACACTACAAATGTTCAAACAGATCATTTTAATTATGTATGCACATTTGATCTTGACAAGCACTTTGTATGTGTCCCACATATGCAAATTTCCGTCCTTGTTTACAAGTTACGGGGATCAGAATTTCACATTTAGTTGATGATATAGGATATATTGGTACCTATAGTTGATCTGTGTGACCACATCTGGCTGTATTCACTTGCAATATCCAAACTTGTTATTTCCCTCATGAATAAGATTGCTTATAGTAATATATCCTAATTTAGTACATTGCCACTTCACTTTCCTGTATACTGGTATGTACTAATGTTTGCATCGATGATCAAACCTCACCACCCCAACATTGCCTTAAACTTTATGATACATAGTCTACCTGATTAGTTATTTGACCTGTAAATGGCTAAATATACTTTTGGAAACCTCATATTTTTAGGATGTATTTATCACTTTAATACATGACCATTGCTTCGCACTTCTGAGTGTCACTCAATTAAGTTTAATATTTTTATTCATGCTTGCAACCATACTGTTATTTTGAAATCACCGTATCTAACACATTTAACTTCATTTACCTAGATCTAGAATTAAGTGAAACATATTGTATCTTTTCAGGTCTAGCCTGGTATCTGGAACAAAGTGTTAGAGTTGGATCAGCTTTTAAGCTCTCCAGTAGTCCAGTGGTGATAGCACGGTTTCATAAGGACATGTGCAGTGTAATGCCATAAGTGACCAAAATTATTTCATATCACCACACTGATATATAGCACCTCAAAGACATGGCTTAGGTCTTCACGAGAGAGATCGGCACCATTTTTCAGTAAGGTAGAGCCTCCCTAGAACCTATTTTCCTATCCCATTGTCACTTTTGTAGTTATCGACATTGAAATGGAATGCATTTTTGCTATAAAACATGGTAGTGGTCCCATCAGAACTTTAAATCTGAATGTGATATTAGTTATGGAAACAACTGCATAAGTACCGGACACGATAAATGTGGAACATAGCACCTGTCATTGTTTCTTTAGTGTGTATATCTATATGCATCTGGACAGGCATATTGCGGTTTGCTGCCAAAATCACTATGAGCTATGTTCGTTCACTACCCCTGGGAAAAATGTTATCAGTTGTACAGACCCAAACTACCATTTGTTGTAAATAGCATTCATTAGTCTACTTTGCTGTCTAAAATTTGTCAAACTGTGTTTTAAAACTTGTATGAAAATTTAAGTTTTCAATAAAATTTAGTTTATAAAATTTAAATGTTTATTTAAATTGCCATTAAAATTTAATATATCAATATTTGTAAACTTCAAACACATTTTCAGACAGGTTTTAGCTTGAATTAAAATTAGGTTTTTACTGCATTGAAAAATTCGTATAATTAAGGAAGATATAGCAAATTTAGTTTTGGTTTCTCAAAAGCACTTGGACGAAAACTTGCACCCTGTAGAAAACCAGCAATGCATACTTTCTGACAGGTGTCACATGTTTTGTTTGCAATGAAATTCACAAAGACTTCAAGATTTTTCATATTGCGGGCGCGATGTCGACGATCATAATTTCTCTTTTGAGTTTGCTTTTGATAGTTTTCCGATTTCTTCAGTTTCATTAAGTCTGGCCATTTCGGCTCCAAGTTGTTTGGTGCCATTGCCAAAGTAGTTTGTAATTTTCTTCCCATCAATAATTCGGCAGGGCTGTATCCCTTTGGCAATGGTGTTGCGCGATATGTCAAAAGAGCTATGTAAGCATCGTTTGCTTTTTTAAACATTCTTTTAATTGTTTGAACAGCCCTTTCGGCGAGACCATTGCTCTGTGGATATTTTGGACTACTTGTTATATGCCTGAATCCATAACTTATCGCAAAATCTTTGAGTATTGCGGATGTGTATTGCGGACCATTATCTGAAACTAAAACTTCTGGTATACCGTGTCGCGCAAAGATCGATTTGAGCTGATTTACAATTGCTTTTGAACCTGTGCCTTGCAATTTTGCTATTTCGATGTATCGTGAGAAATAATAAATCACCAAGATATATGTTTGACCATTCAGTTCAAACAAGTCTGAAGCGACTCTTTGCCAGGGTCGACATGGAAATTCATTTGGTATCATTGGTTCAGCTTGATCTCTTGAGTTTTCGATGCAATTTTGGCAAGAGTTTACCAAGTGTTCTAGCTGAGTACTTAGTTCTTTCCACCAAACTGACGTTTTGGCGCGTTCTCGGCATTTAACTGTGTCTTGGTGACCATCGTGAATTCTCTCAAGGATTTCATTTTGAAGTGATTCTGGTACAACCAGACGTGTACCTTTCATTAAAAGACCATTTTGAATTGTAAATTCACCTCTATCTGCCCAGTACGATTAAAGATTTCCGTCAATAGCGGATGTCTCTGGCCACCCCGTTTCACATAATTGTACAAGTTGTTTGCAAATCGAATCATTTCGATATTCAGACTTTATTTGTTCAAGTCGAGTATTTGATGCAGGCAAATTACTAACTAGGAAATCAACGAAGGGGTTATTTTTAGCCTGAAATTCTCTGTCACTCTCAGAGTGATAAATTAAAGGTGCTTTGGACAGAGCATCAGTAGCTAATAGATTTTTGCCAGCAACATGAACTATACAAAAGTTGAATCTCATCAAACGCATTCTAAAGCGTTGAATCCTAAGGGGTAAATCTCCCAAGATTTGTATGCTCATTAGTGGTACTAATGGCTTATGGTCAGTTTCATGTTTGAATTGTGACCCAATTAAATAGCTACTGAGGCGTTCACAAGCCCAAGTGATTGCAAGGGCCTCTTTTTCTATTTTGAGCATAGCGTTGCTCAGTTTCTGGCATGCATCGAGATGCGAACGCCACCGGTCTCAGAGTGCTACCGTGATTCTGCCGTAGCACAGCACCTAGTCCAAATGAAGATGCATATGCAGATACAACTATTTTTCTATTTGGATCATAATGTGCTAAAGTTGGTGAATATATCAGTTCTTGCTTGATATCTCTAGAACCTTGTTCTTGATCTGGACCCCAAGCCCACGAGTTTTTACCTTTCAAAAGCTCTCGTAATGGTTTTGATTTTTCTGCCAAATTTGGACTAAATTTGCCAAGCTGATTTGCCATACCGATAAATCGTCGTATATCTGTTACGCATTTCGGTGTTTCCATTTCATTTATAGCTTTGACTTTTTCTGGATCAGGTCGGCAACCATTTTCGTCAACAACATGCCCAAGAAACCTTATGGAAGGTCTCAAAAATTCACACTTTTCAGCATTCAAAGTGACGCCGGCCTTTTTAATTGATTTCATGACCATTTCTAGTCTTTCGTCATGCTATTTCTGCGTTTCCCCAAAAACAAGAACATCGTCCATGTGACAGAGTGTTCCGTCAAGTCGCTTCAGAGTTTCTGACATCCTTTTCTGAAACATTTCAGGCGCAGAACTAATTCCGAATGGAAGGCGATTAACATAAAACCTACCAAAAGGAGTAATGAAAGTCGTAAGGCAGCGTGAATCTTCTGACAGGTTTATCTGCCAAAAGCCTGAGTTTGCATCAAGTTTGGTGAAAAACTTTGCACCTGCTGGTTTTGCAAGGGATTCTTCAACTGATGGTAGTGGGTTGTTCTCTCTTTTAACTGATTCATTCAGTTTAGTTAGATCCACGCAAATTCTTACCGTACCGTTTGGTTTCGGAACAATAACCATTGCCGCGCACCACCCAGTGGGCTCATCTCCTGTTGAAATAACACCCATATTTTTTCCATTCTATCCAACTCCTCTTGAACTTTATTCAATAAATGGATAGGAACCTTTCTTGGGGTACATAAGGCATAAGGTTTGGCATTTTTGTCCAAAGTTATGTTATAGAACCATTTTGTTTTCCCTAGACCTTTAAACAAGTTTGGAAGTTTCTCGCGATAATCCATATCTAAATTTATGGATTTATCGCAAATTGTGCTTGCATTTTGTGAGCTTAAATCTGAGGTATTTACTGAGGATATATTTACCTGTTCAATAATCTTGAGAGCCTGAATCGCGGGCCTGCCCAAGAGTGCTGATTGAGTCCCTTTGCAACAAATATGTCTTGTACACTGAATGCATTGTTTGATTCCAGACCACATGTAAATTTTTCCAGCACTTTAAGTTCAGGTTTTCCAGGTCCATACAGTTTTCGATCAGACTTTGATAGTTGATGGTCTCCGATTATTCGTAAATCCCTCTCAGGAATTACTGACACATCAGCTCCAGTATCAATCGTGAATGCAAGTGAAGTGTTGTTCAATCTCACACGTGTTATCCACGGCTGACCCTTCTTTGTGCTAATAGTCCCAAGAAATCCAGATTCCGCTCTAGATTCTATTATACGAACTGTTGACTTTGGCAGACAGCATTTTGCATAGTGTCCTCTTTTCTTACACTTGTGGCATTCTGCTTCTTTTGCTGGACATTGGTCTCGAGAATGATTAACTTTCTTTCCACATCTCATGCATCTTTTTCTGTTGACATTATTTTGTTGAACATTTGGGATTTTATGTTTCTGTTTCCCATATTTCAGTGAAGACGATTTTACTGCATACATTTCATATATTCGTTCTCCACTTGCTCGTATCGTTGTTTGTTGCTTTTTCACAGCCTCACTTTGTCGAGCTTGACTTACGGCATACTCTAGAGTTAGATTTGCATCTAACTGCATTTTTTCTGCACAGTTTTGAATCTCGCAGTCCAACTACAAGTCGATCTCTCATCATTTCATCATGTAGTGACCCGAAATTACAATTATCTGCTAACACATAGATAGCTGTAACAAAACTGTCCACTGTTTCTCCCTCTTCCTGTTTTCTTTGATTAAATTTTGCCCTTTCAAAAATGGCATTCCTCTTGGGAATGAAATATCGCATGAATCTATCTGTCACTGGCTTCCACTTCTTTTGATCTTCCACTGTCAGGTTGAACGAAGACAAAATGCCATCAGCCTCACTTCCCATAGAATAAATCAAGGTATTCACTTGAATTTCTTTTTTCACTACGTCCAGACGCTTGATGAAAGCGTTCAAAGCGCTGAAACCACTTTTCCCTAGTTTCAGGTCTCGAAAAGTCAAATTTGTCCGGATTTGTATATTGAAATGAAGCCATTTTCAACTCTGATAAATTTCAATCCTGTGTTTTTACCGCTGCCAACATGTAATGTTTTTTTGTTATCGAAGAATAACTGAAGAAGGCGTTCTATAGTATTTATTAAAAAAAAAAATTGACACTCCATGGCCCCATCCCAGCATGTCTGACTGTTTAGAGACCTCGAAGTGACACCCTGATTTTCTAAAAGTGTGTATGCTATATGATTCCCTTTCTTTCCCAAATGTCTGTATGTGTCGGTGTTTCAAAAGCAATAATGCGATTTCAAAATTTTGCAGGGTTGATCTTTTTTCTATTCACCAAATCATTTGAGTTTTAAATTATCCCAATGAAGCTAAGTGGTGTACTCTCTTCCCTTTGTGCGGGCTGACAGTGGGCCTGATTTCTAGCCGGTTAGCTTCGGAATTAGGGCTGCACTCTTACCTCAAGGGCTATTTAACCCTGGGATAATTTCCTTCCCTGTTCTTATTTTTCTTTATTTTATTGCTATAGTGACTTTGCCAGAGTCATATGTCCATAACTTGTGTTGTTTCTTTCTTTTCATTTTCATCATCATTTGTTTTTTGTTTTTTTTTGTATTATGTTTTGTATGGTGAAGGTTTGGACAGTCTAGCTATATCAAATTCTATGAGTTTCTTCTATCGAACTTCCCAAGAATAATAAGTGTATTTTTTGTTCTTGTATTATGAGTGCTTGTGTTGCGTCTGTGATATATATACCTTAGCATATATTAAAGGGGCTTGTTGTGACTTGGTGTTGTATATTTAAGTTTGACTTGATTGAGCCTTAGCACGTTCTTTGGTCAAATTATGATATGCAATTCTCCATATTAATAAAGCATTTGAAGACTTTCTCTTAATTTGTAACATTCATTTGGGTATAGTACTGGCAAAAGTGACGGTTATACCCATAAAAAAACATATTGCTGAGTTATGAAGTGAAAACAGTTTTTAGTATAGGGTCACCTAAGACCAGATGATAACATTTTTGAATAATTTCGTATTATGATGGGAGGCCCAAGAACAGAATCTTTATTTAAAACTCTCTGCTTTGGTTCCACATCACGTCATTTTTGTTCCTTTAAATTGGAAATATATGGCCTCAAAGAAAAGGACTTTTACGATGAGTGCTCTCTCTACAAGACATCAATACAGCTTGGATGGGGAGTAAAATCTGCCCTGAGAGTATATTTCCCATAGGACTTAAACTCTAGTGAATGTATAACAAGCCAGCTGTTGGTGTATATCAGTTCTAGTCAAGTGTGGGATATCTGATTACTTTTACTGTCAATTGATATTTCAAAGCTAATTAGATTAAGGCTTACACTACATAGTTCTAGTCTATTTTTAGAACATTTTTTCCTCTCTCATTTTGGTGGTGATAGAAGAGTTTTATTTATGCATTTTTGGCAGGGATTTAAAGGTAACTGTTTGTTCTTGATAATATGAGCTCAGGGTGTTGTTGTCTGTGTGTATTTCGGCGACAGTGCACAGTGAGTAATAAGGCCTTGGTGATGATCCAGAAGTGAAAACTGTGCTCTGTTTACATGCTGCTATGATGACAATCCAGCATCTCAAAAAAGAGCAGGTCAACCTTTGACAAGAACTTCACAGTGAAGTCATCTTTGAAGGTAGTTTAGATTAACATATGATTTGCATTGTTACACAGTGGAAAGGTCAGTAATGAGAAACAAATATAGAGAACATATAGTAAAATTAATTGTGTTCTATGTCCGTAATGCAAATTTTGACCATTGAGGAATCAATTTGTTGTATGCACACTTAACTAACATTGGGTTATATAGGGTTTCAGTTACAATTTTTAATTTAAGTGTAGTTTTGTTGCTGTCGGTAAGAGAGTACGGTTGCTCCTGCAAGCAAGCGCTCTGAAAATTTTTCCCCTGCAGTTGCTACCCAGCAAATGGCAGAATTGTTCCGGCAGAATTCCGCGGGAGGTACAAAAGGCTTTTCAGCATCTCTACCAGGACGTGTTCGGGTTTCCGAGGGTCACGTTAAGATCTCCGTACGTTTAAACTGAGCATGGGAACAAATCTTTTACTATTTTTTTTTACTATGAATACCATATAAGGAAGTGCACAAAGAAAATGTAACTCTTTTATTTATTATTTTGCGCGAATCAGAATTCATAGTTATTTCACAATATGTACATGAATGAAATAAAATAATGGTTTTTTTATAGAAAATGTTGGATAGATCTGAAACAGTTTTGAAATCTACATCTGTGTAATAAAACCTTTATAGATATTGTCAGGATTTAAATCAGCAACTTCAGCTTAGATCTCTGTTTATCAGTTAAATAGTATTCAGACAGTATATTTTGGATTCTGTGAGGTCATGTCAAGTGTTTCTTGCAGATTTTGTTCAAATAATGGTGTATAATACAATTCAATATAAATAGGAAATATAATAATAATAGTAATAATAATAGTAATAAGTGCAGGTTTGAATATAGAGCAAATGAGTATTTATCAATGCTCTTTTCTAAAGTTCTTTGTAACTTTGTAAAGCTGTCGAGTGTTTCTCAAGGTTTTGTACATATGCTATTAGTTATTTGTGTTACAGCCATTGATTGTTTCTCACGGCTCTGTTTGAAATTAACCTAGATGAATTTAATGAAAGGTTAGCCAATGTTCAAAAAACTATATCACTAAACAATAATCTGAACATTAAACTTTGACATTGATAAATGTTATTATCAATTTCTATCATAAAACTGTTACTTAAATTACTTATGTTTTTCTAGTTGCACACAAACACTGTGATATAAAATCAACGAGTTATTACTTGGAAGTGATGCACCTGATATTTGAGTCTTGAAATGTTAATGCCATACAAGTTTGTGCATGTTAATAAACCAGATGAATCTTGAATTTGAGTCTGCATTTCATCCCTAGTCCCATTCTTATTGTAAGGGTTCACCACTTCATCAGAGAATAGGAGACTTCTTGGCAAAAAGGTCCAAGTTTAACTGGGCCTTTACTCAAATGAGAGTTAATAAGCCACAGAGAACATAGCAAGTGTTGAATTTTCACTGGAAGTTTAACATCCAATGCTACATTGCAAGTGTTTTAGTGAAAATCCCATGCTGCTATGATCATCTATTCCAAATTTCAGGATGTCAATTGTGGTGGCAACATTATATATCCAAGAGGCAATGCTTTTATATAAGATCAGCTAGTGTTGTTCCGATTATCAGTTATAATCGATCATCAGTTGCTTGAGCAAACTAATAAGATAATCAATTGAGACACGTCCTAATCGATTGTGTGTTAAAGGAGACTACTTATTTTAAGTTTGTATGCAAAGCGCAAAGGCTAGTAAAACTTCCAGCCAGTAAAGTTAATCTGAAGTATTAGTTCCCTTTACAGCTATAAATATAAAACCATCGGATATTCCATAGGTGCAAAATTTCATAATTAGGAACATAATGTCATGATTACATTCTCAAGCTGTCAAATTGTTGAGTTAATAAATTTAAAGACATTTCGATGATTTGTTTCATAATCGATTACCAGTTGGTTAAGTGAAACCGATTATTGATTGTGAAGTTCTGTCCAATTCCTGTCACTAAGATCAACTAGATCTTGTCATGAACGTGTCAGTAAAGTTTCATGGCAATTCTCTATGAAGTTTAGGAATAGAATCAGATGATGGAAAATGGGCCATCCCATAAAATCTTATGGTCTATAAATATACCAGTAGACTGCTATACAAAATCACACCAAAAAATTGACCAAATGAAATTCAAGCAAGGTCATTATTTTTCAGCTTTAACTTTGTCTTCAATTACAACCTGTGTTATTTTTATCAAATGTTCCGTGACTTTCAAATATTAAGGGAAATTACCTCTCCTAACTTTTCAGTTCTACTGTAGAATAGACCCTGATTCAAAAGTAAACATGCTTGATTAGTAGTAAAGGTGTATCATCAAAGCATCTCACACTTCAGAAGTTATGTTTTGTGATAGAGTCATACTGGAAGTGAGCTACGAATAGTGTGGTAAACTATATGAAATGCATGTATGAAGCACTTACATTTCTCTGTCCTATCTGTATGGCTGTCTCCTCAATGACAGAATGTCTTCTTTCATCGCTCACTAGGACTTCTGAAGCTTTATGACTTCCTACAGCAAAAGAAAATTTGTCCCAGCTAATTAGCAATACAGCAAAACATTGGATGTGAATGAGGTATTTATTAAAATATATACAAACTAAAGTTTACAGTAACATATGTCTGGGAATAATTCAATTTTCATAACACAGCAGGGGAACTACTGGCCAAAAGTATTTTAAGAAATTCCAGATCAGACTATTCTTTCTTGTTTAAACTGCTTAGTACTGAAAGCATCCCAGAATGACAGTGGGAACTGGGGTAGGTTGGGGGTGTCTTGAAATAGCTCGAATTTCTTGATCAGCAAGATTTAAGGCTACTGGGCTCAACCTCAATTACGTAAACTAAAAACCAAATTAACAGCAGTCAGACTTAACCTTACAATGTTCATATAAGTATGTGTTTTATTTTCATTAAATTATACCTTACGTTTTCAAACTTAAGTCAGTAAGTAAAAATTTTAGAAAGTGACTGGTGGATATTCTTTTCTTTCTTCCTATTCTCTTGCAACTTTTTTTCACCACCCCACTGGAAAATTATACGATGCTTCTCTGGTTTGGAGGGAAGGGGAGAGTACAAAAATTACACGTGTGTGTGTGATTTGGATTTTTAACGTAGCTTTAACAACTTTTCAGTCATATCGCTACGATGTCTGCAATGTGGCAGTTTATAGTGATGTCTAGCACTGGGGCATCATGCCGCAGACATGTAGCATGATGTCCCACCCAGTCACATTATCCTGACACCGGGCCGACCAGTCCTAGCACTAACTTCTTAATGCTGAACGCCAAGCGAGGCAACTGTTAGTACCATTTTTGTAAGTCTTTGGTATGACTCGGCTGGGGATCGAACCCACGACCTCCCGCATCCGAGGCGGACGCTCTAACCACCAAGCCACCGGAGCGGTAAAATTACACTTGTAACTAGGTTGATAAAGTTATACAAAACTATGACTTCCCTATATATCTCTTTATACCCCGACTCAGATTCAATGTTTTTAAAAAAGAAAGAAAAACGTCATATAAATACTGCAAAAAAATGCTAATTTTCTGCATCAATTTCAATTTTCTAATCTGGGCTCAATGCCAATTCATTCACAAAAACCAGCTTAATGAAAATCAAACTTTATTTTGCAATATATCATTTAGGTTTGTTTTATTTACATCAATTTATTCCCCACATTTTCAAAAAAATTTTTGCCACCACTGTAAAATTGTATGATAATTCTCCAGAGGGGTAACACAAAATAATGTCATCTAGCATGACAAAAATTGTTGTTCTTTTTAAAAATTAAACAATCCATGCTTTTTGCATCATAAAAATAAATTGCATCAGAAACAAAAATTCCATTATTTTTTGTAAATCAGAACCTTAAAATGTCCTTATGTAATGTGGCAAGCATACAGTATCAACTATTATTTCACAATTTCCGATGCACACAGAAACTGATCATTTTATTTAAAAAATGTAACAAGATGAAAAAGTTTTAAAATTATCGATGATTTCCCTATATATCCAACCTAAAGATTTTAATTAAATAAAAACCGGGAATGGGAGGGGATCAGAAAAAATGTCATAGTCTTAGAAACAAATGTACAAAACTTGCTCATTTTATAACCTGACTGACATCATAGCACTACACAGGATTTTCCTTACTAATACAGCATAATATTTACGTGAGCGAGTCCATATTTTGCAAGACGTGAGATATTGTTCGCCGTCTAAGACAAATATTTCTTTTATTTTCGTACCCTTGGTAATTTTATTCTTTTAGTACACGAGTACACATGTACACTTTTTTAGTTTGCTCAATTCTTCTTACAAATGGTGTTAGAAATATTAAAACTAAGCATTCAAAATATTGGAAGTTTTTATTGCAAACAGAAACTCGGAAAGGAGCATCTTTCTGATTTTTGGCAACATCTTCCGTTTGGTTTTAAAATCTGCCTATTTAACCGATAATACCCCTAACATTATTTTTGTTCTTATTTTTTTTTCACTGACAGTTAACCTGTGATATAAATTTCCAATTGTAAAAAAAAAAAATATAGATAGAAATTCGTTGCTAAAGCAAGGAAAGATTAAGACATGGGTGTATAGAACAAGTGAAGACATCCTGCGGCCATCTTTGTAATCTATATTTAACCATATTGAATGGCACGCGCTTGGAATGAAAGCGAGACAAACTCGGTACAAAATGTCGTCGTTCTTTTAAGCCGTTGATAAATTATGTCTATAAAAAGTATATTATTATTATTTACATATAAATACATATATTATAAATAAATAGTACAAATAAATGTAAATTACTTAACAATATTAAAGTGTAAATAATATAAATAGTATAACAACAAAATACCGTTTTATGTATATCTAACCATATCAACATGACTAAACTGTCTTATTTGACATATTGTTTTCTAAATTTAAAATTAAATCTTTGAGAATTCTCAATAAATGAAGTTTGTAATTTAATTGATGACGTCATTAAAAGTTTTCAATGTCAATAAAATATAAGAAATATGAATTACCTTGATACACGGGTTGGAATATAGTAATGTCACTACTTTTAAAGCATGTTGCATACAGACGTCCATTGTCCCAGAATAATGCATTGAGATTCCGTGGAATTCCTTGTGTGAAAATGGCGACAAGTTCACATGAAGCTGTAAGTTGATAAATACTGGAATAACGGAATCCATAGTTACATACGAAAATATTCCCGTCTTCATTTATAACGATTGATATCGGGTCTTGTAGACGTTGATGTTTGTATGTATATTTACATTGACTGGGATTCAACATGTCGAATCCATAGACACCAGTATTTGGGGATTCATTACCAACATTACACAAGACATAAATAATGTTGTCTTTTGTTGTCACTCCACTCAATCCGTCCCCTTTACAAATCTGGTGAATTGTGTCAACATGTCCGTCGTCAAGTGACACAACACACCAGCACATCGTGCCCTGTTTTTTACCAGTGACAACAAGACTATCATTCAATCTGACAAAACCATTATATCTATCCAATCCTCCCTGTATACGTAATCTCTTGGTCGTTTTAATACGACGTGACATGACTTCAGAATCGATGGACATAATTTTTATCAGACCGTCTTCATGAATGACACAAATTGTCATGACGTCCATCAGACACATGTCACGTGGTATTGACTTCAGTGTGTCTGACGATGCCAGGAATTTTCCATCTTTGAGTCGATGGATCCGAACTTGATCCGTGTTGTCGTCTAGGACGACTATCTTGTCTTGGCAGGCGACAACAGAGTTGTAGTCCGGGGACTTGTCGGCTGTGGAAATAAAGTGATATAAACATGAATACACATCTACACAAAAATATTAGACATGTATAATTATATTAAAATATGAAATAACTTGAACATGTGAAGTGTGTAGGTATTAATACATTAATAATAGTTTAATTAATATATCTATGACTTTCAATATTCATTAATGTTAAAGTTGTTATACTTATTCTATTGTTCTAATATTAGCTCTCAAAAAATATTGCAATTGTTATGGTTGTTGTCGTATATTTACTAAATTTGCATATGTATATTTATATTAAAATACTAAAATAACTTGTATATTTACGTGATATAAACATTGAAATAATGCATTATATCAACATTGACACACATCTACACAAAAATACTATACATTTATAATTTAAATACTAAATGACTGACCATTACAATCGTCGTAATGGCGTCATCATTGTATTATTGTTATTACAAGATAGATTTACAGCAGACATCACACAGACCCAGTAATCACACTATTATAGTTCTGTACAGTATTTCAGTAAACTGAAGATACTAACAATAGTGCGTTAACAGGTTCTGTCTGGAAACTGCTATAACCCCTCATTTTGAATCATGTTACGTACGTGCAAATGTATATTTACATTAAAATACTAAAATAACTTGTTCATTTACGTAATATAAACATTAAAATAATGCATACTATAAATGTTGAGACACATATATAAAAAATTACTATAAATGTATGATTTAATTACTAGACAAATGACCATCACAATCGTCGTAAAGGCATCATCGTTTTATTATTATTATTAATATTACAAGAGAGATTTACAGCAGATATCACATAGACCCAGTCATCACACTATTATAATTCTGTGCTGTATTTTAGTACACTGAAGATACCAACAATAGTGTGTTAACAGGTTATGTGTGGATACTGATATTGTCCCTCATTTCTAATCATGTTACGTACGTGCGTACGTTCGTGTGTATTAATCTTATACTCCTCCAAAAATAGACAAGACACATTAAGACATGGAGTCCATTCTTACATTTTGTAACTCAGGCTAGGTGTCATTCCTTGAAAGGATTAGAATAAAGATCTTCATCCCACTACCGCGTAATAACTGTACGCAAAACAGGGACATACATCAAAATGAGGGGGAATAAATTTCTAAAAAAAAAAAAGAATTTTAGTCAAAACGAGGAAACAAACTGATAGACTAACAGTTTTGCACATATAATAATGGCTGTCAATTGTAATGAGTAAAACTATGAAAAGCATGATCTAAGACTAAATTAAACACAGTTAACTTAATTTTGAGCATCAGAGAAGGTGAACCCACCTATTTTTCAGACAAAAATAAACCTTCCTACATAGGGAAGAAGATACAAGCATCAATAATGCTAAAACAGAAAGCGAATAGACCAATTTTAGAACAATTTTAGAAGCGTCCAAACACCGAAATAAACCTTCCTAAAAGAAAAGAATTACAACCTTAAAAATCAAAATAACTAACCACGTTGAGCCTATATTGGGATTTTTTTTTCGGACTGAAAACTCGATGGAAATGTCCAAATGGTGACAATAATCACTAAGGAATATATTACAAAACTGAACCAACTTGAGATCGCGCATGCTGCTGCTATTAATCGAAAAATTGTTATATTAAATAATGGTTCATCCGGAATCTTATACTGCCCGGTTAGCTCGAGAGCGACTTGAAGCAATTAAAAAATTCATCCCCGTGAGAGATTCTTTCAGGAAAAAAACTTACAAGCGCGGCAAGAAGAACAAGTTGAATTCGCAGAAGGTGCAGAACAGCTATGTAAACCCGTCACAAAAGTTACTGAAAAAGTTGCAACAGCTACTGAAGGTCTTCTTCCATCACTTAAACAAACCGCCGAACAAAGTGAAAAACAAGAAAACAAAAACGATTTTACGAGAACTTCCAACTGAAATTGCTGCAGCTCAACCTCCACTTGTCGATGAAGAAATACTTGAAGGTATGGCAAAGATCGTGCTGAAATAGGGGATATAAAAGATCGCATAGAAGAAACAGAAACAGAAGCAGAGTAGGCCAGGGATAAAGTTGATGCAAGAGATAAATTTACCGAAAAAAGTATTAATTTAATAAGGAATATTGTAGGTACAAATGAATTAGCTAAGTTTGCTGCGGAAAGTTATAATCGACGAAAAGAATATTTAAAAGATGAGGATGCCAATGATGCTATAGGTCGTGAAAGTTGGTACTTCGTGTATACTTTGAAATTTATCAGGTTAGAAACAGTGATATTAGATATATTGCATTATCTAAAACAATAGATGAATATTTTACACGAATACAACAACCACAAATACAACTTTCCTTACCGCAGCAACAGACAAAACAACAGCCACAACCTCAACCGCAGAAACGAAAGAAACAAACTACTCGACTACAATTTACGAAAGAAGAATTTCATGATGCACCTAGTGCCACTGGTAATGTTTTGGAAAGCGGTCTTGTTTGTCCTGATAACAACCTCGATGACGTACAACGGTTAGAAGTTCTCATAGGAGGAACGCGCGCTGGTAATAACTCACCAGAAATAATTCATGAAGCAGCTGATATTTGTTGACGATTATTTCAAGGTGGTATCATGGATGTTGGCGTTTACCGAGAACTCATCGATGAACTTGTCGACCATGACTAGTCATTGTTACAGTGATTAGACGTAACGATAACAAATAAAATGATCAGACACAAAAGTCAGCTTAGACCTGTAATGGTTAGAGTAGTAAACTCACGATTACCAACCTACAGAGCAATTTACGGAGATGGATTTGGTAACGTTGTTCAGGGATTATTCGCGAGGTTAGCTCCAAAAGTAGCACCTGTTGCAAAATAATTGTCAATGAAGGCTATTGATGAATTTTCGTGAAAAAGCTCCTGGTGCAATTGTCAATTTTTTGGTAAGGAGTTATTGGCAATCAAAGAAAGACTAGCACGATTAATGCGACGAAAATCACAGCCGGTGAAATTACCACGGACTGCTTTACCGTCTACTGAAGTTATGCCTGCAGATGTCAGTAAAGTAATAAATCAAGCCGCAAATAAAAAATAGCATCCTTGATGGATCAAGGATCTGACGAAATACAAAAAAAAATATTACTGCAAATTTAATAGCAGGGAGTGGACTTTGTACTCGCTCGACAAAGTTAACGTGGCGTTGTTTAAATCGAAAGTATATAATACAATGTTTAATCGCACGTCCGACCCAGCATTTGACATGGATGAACCGATTTACAAAGATGAATCATTACGATATTATCAATTTTACTCTTATGATGCAAGACAACCAAATCAAGGCGGGCGAATTGAACTTCAAGTTCAAGATAGAAGCTGATATTTCTTGCCCTGCGAGGCAATTATTGAAGTAGAATGTGAACTTGTAACGAATGTTGCGAATAATGTACCTTACGCAGCCAATTTGCGAGTTGGTTTTGCCAACAACGGGATTATGGCATTATTTCATAACGCTACATATATGATTGATGGAAAAAATATTGAATCAGTTCAGAGAGATGGTGATGTTGCTACAACAATAATTGGTCTAGCGAGATATTATGATGATTATACAAGATCAGCCAGTCCATCAATGATGTTTACTAAAGATATTACTGACCCCGCTGATCATGTTCAGCATATTAAGGTACGGACACCACAAGATACTGCAATTGTCGGACAACCAGCTGATTTTGAACACGAAGCGAGACCAGGCAGTGAATTTGATATTATAGGAAACATTAGTGCAGATTACAACTTAGGATTAGCAACAAGCCGAGCAATGCTGGAACGAAATAATAGACGATTTTCGTGCGCGATTCCATTATCTCACATCTTCGGATTTTGAGGAGGTGTTAGAAAGGTCATCTTTGGAGCTAAGCACACAGTTGTGCTCGTGAGAAAAGGTGATGACAATGATGTAATTTGGCGAGGTGCTGGTGTTGCTGAAGCTGGCAAAGTAAATATAACAAAACTCTCACTATGGATGCCCGTAATGACTCCATCAATCGAAAAGGAACAAAAATTAATATCATTCATGGATCAAGGCGATAAATCATTGCTATCATGGTAACCACAAATGCTATTCAAAGTACTGTTCAGGGTTTATTTACTTGGCATATAGCATCACAAGGTGTTTCTGCGCCACGACATATTTGTATTACGTTTCAATATACTAATCGGATCAGCAATCAAGAACTTTCTCATATGATATTTGATAATTTTAAGGTTACCGGGATTTCTTTGAGAATAAACGGACAACAAGAACCGTCTGAAGATATATCATTAAATTATGACAACAATCATGAGGCGCGCGCTTTTCACCGTTTGATGACATATATGGGTCGTGATCAAAACCTAGATACCGGTTTGCAAATATTACAGCTGGATTTTACAAAATTATATCCGATCTATTATTGTTCACTGGAGCATCTTGATTTATGTAAACAATCTGTTGTTGATGTACACTTTCGAGCTCAGGTAAACCAACCTCCCGAGGTTGCGTTGTGTCCACCAGGTCCTTACAGAGCAATCGCGGTTATACTTAGCGACAAAGCGATGTTACTTGAAGGTGGTAGTGGTCGAATAATGGTCGTTGATGCACCAGTAGAAAATCTTTAATTGTACTATTTAAAAACACGAGTATTATCATAAATGTCATATCATCACGTTAGCGTTAGACTGACTCCTGGTCAGATTAAAATAAATTCAGTCAGATTCAGCAAAGAACTGCGGAATGAAAATTTCACTAAATCAAGATCAAATAACGGGTGATCAAAATAAACTATCATTGACACAACGTCAACTTAAACGTTTTAATGACTCTAAACAATCAAAGCAGGTATCAACCTTAGCCTTTCTGCGGGCGCGATTAAAGACACAATTAAAACAGGTGGTATTTTTCTACTTCTCGCAGCTATTCTAGCATTAATTTCAGCAGCCGCACCTGCCGTAGCGAAAGCAGCAACATTAGGTGCTGTTGGAACAGCTGCTGGAATGGCATTAAAGAAAGCAACATGAAGAGGATTGAAAAAAGGGAAAGGGTCTAAGATTACTAGAATTTTGTTGCTGAAGAGGTCTAAGGCTTCCAGGAACACCATGTTAACTATTCCAGCATCAAATTTTGATTTACCTGATGCTGCTAAACAACTAAAAATAAAAACTTCAGGGGTATTTTCATGCAAGATCAATTACAACAACGACCAAACAGCGCTTAAACGGGTATTATTAATCTCGATGATAATTTAGGACCTGGAACTCTGGACCGCATACGCAATTGATCCACGTGGAATCGTTTATTTCAATTCATACGGATTAGCTCCACCAAAAGAGTTTATGCATTATATATTAATCAGTTAAAAATTCCAGTTTGGTATTCAACCCTACCAACACAAACAACGACAGATCCGCCAATATACGGCCGTGAAGTAATATAGTACTTGACGCTATATCAAAGTCATCCGCGGCACCTCATGAAGTCGTGCATGATCATACGACTAGCAGCTTCGTTTTAAACAGATCTCGAGATCGTAGATAAATATAATGCTTGATATTTGCGGAAGATCATCTCACAGCATCTCTAAGGTTAAGAAAAAATCCCATGGCATTGATCTATCCAAGTACGCAACTAAAGATGATCTTGCTGATATTATGAATCTTGCTGCAGTTGACCGAGATGAAGTTGTTGCTTTTCAGGACCGATATGGTGTTTTAAAAACGAGCAACATCAAATGGTACGATATAGTTTGACGAATACTTGGTGCGGTCAAGGATAACATTCCAGTGTTTACCGACGGTGGTAGAATCAGAGACTCGAGTATATCGTTCACAACTATCAGGGATGAAATCACAAAAAGCGTTGCTAATCGTTTGAAAAACACTGGCGATACAATGCCGGGTGAACTCAGCATGAGCGGGAATAAGATTGTGGTTTTGAGGGATCCAACATCCGAAGAAGTTGCCGCGACAAAAAAAAAAAAATACGTTGACGTTAACTACAACACCGTAGATGGTAAATTATCTACGTTGCGGGCCGAGTACAATGTTCACGTACACGCGCTTAAAAATCTCCGTAGAAATTTTAGAGAACCTAATGAAATCGCAGATTAATTTTTTGGTAATCCGATAACCATTGACGTAAAACTCTCTGATATCAAAACAAACATTGACACAATTAAAAAAAAAAAAAAACATTCAAAGACATCGTTAATAAAGTTAATCTAATTAAGATTCCTCCGGGAATAACTCCCAGGCAAATTACCAACATAGCGTACACAGTGTCATCCGGGTTCCCATCATGGTTGCAGCAAAATAAAACTCTCAAACATACCGCAACGGTTACTGGTGTGTACAGGCTGTCTGTGTTCAGTGCTGCAAAATTTGAAATATTTACAACGTATCCATGGCGTCATTCAACCAATAAGTTCTCTGGAGTTGTATCTATCATATTAAATAGCGGAAACGAAGATATATTTGTTCTTGAGGCAGCTGATAAGAAATTAATCGCAACATCTTACTGGTGGAGTCTAGAATTCGTAGCTGAAACACCTCAATTAGTTACTGCATAAAGTATAATGAGTATCACGAATTATGTTGCATCGCAACATTATAGGTATAATCAAGTTTGTGAATGGCAAATAAAATTAAAAGATACCGTCGAGCAATACACAGTAAAATAAAGAAATATCGTAGACGAGTAGTTATCGTTGATGTAATCGTTTATTCAGTATCCGCTGTTGTTGCTGGAACAGGCGTATTATTATCAGTAATAACGATGATGGCTCCAGCAGCCGTAACCATCTGTATTTAGCTACATTGCAAAAAAAAAAATATGTACCTTCATGAATGAGAAATTAAATGATTATATCATAAAGTTACATGCAGCGACAACAGGATACTCCAAATTATCATCGCTGTTATCAGAAAGTCTTAATGATAGAGTAATCTCTGATTCTGAGTTCTCAGAGATGATTAAAATATAGCACGATGGCAATGGTATTAAAGGTACAAGTATATCTAATAATGGCATTACAGACAATGTCAGGAAAGCTACTTCAACAGATTGTAAAGAACAAACGTCCGCCCAAAACCACGATGATCTCTGTAAGTTCGACTATTCCTGAATTTAACGTTAACTTCCCAACCGCGATTCTGGTAAAAAATATCGGACTATCACAATTACGAGTATATCACAGCTGGCCAAATATCAAAATCATGTATGGATCAGCGGCAAATAATTCACTTGTATTTGCTAATAAGATTAAACCGGATGGAACACCTGACCGGCAGGTCGTTGAATACCTACTGGCAGAAATGAGATTGAACAAATCAACGATGAATTTGCGCGTAGAATACAATCAATAATCGGAAGAGAAGCAAAAAATCGATTAACGTTCATTAACCAACTTTGTCCTCGCCGATCGAGATACGTGATGTGATGTGATTTTTTTATTTTTAACGTAGCTTTAACAATTTTTCAGTCACATCGCTACGATGTCTGCAATGTGGCAGTTTATAGTGATGTTTAGCACTGGGGCATCATGCTGCAGATATGTAGCATGATGTCCCACCCAGTCACATTATCCTGACACCAGGCCGACCAGTCCTAACACTAACCTCTTAATGCTGAACGCCAAGCGAGGCAGCTGTAAGTACCATTTTTTTAAGTCTCTGGTATGACTCGGCTTGGGATCGAACCCACGACCTCCCGCATCCGAGGCGGACGCTCCAACCACCAGGCCACTGGAGCGGTGACAATCGAGATACACTCGCCCGATTACGCTGTTGATATTTATCAATCATCAATAAGATCCGACTTAGGTTTGCCTGAAGTAGCACCTGCGTATGAAGGACCACCAGGACCGAAGTTAATTGAATTGATCACCGATGAAAGAAAGTTTGCAACAACTAATACATATCGAGAAGAAGAACCATGGGTTTATAAAAGATATATTTCCCCTGCTTTTGAGGGTTTAATATACCCTAGAGTCAGATTTATTTTTTATTATGATAATGATACTAATAAACATAAATTTAATAAACAACATGTTAATAATTATTCTCATAAAATCACTTCGGAATTCAAATATACCATGAATCGTCTAAAAAAAATTGTTTTTAAGTGCCACACAACATTGCAGTGAGGATATAAAACATCAGATCATCGCAATGATACAATATTTAAATTATGTTATAGTTGATCTTGAAACCGCCAATAAACAAATTATTAAAAACATAACTGATTCTGCAGACTGAGTAGTTTATGTTTCAACATATAAGGAATTATTTCTAAAATAATATATGATTACAGAAAAACAATTACCAAATTTTATAATGCCAGAATTTGCCACAGACGGACAAAACAAATTAATTAACTATATTAGAATTTTCCTAAAATTATCGAGACGTGGAGAAAGATAGATCCGACGCCGGTTATTCTCAGACACAATAATAATCCATTTGGAGGCCGTCGACATGTATCTCCTGGAATCGTTAGTATAACATCAACGATCGCGATTAATCTTGTTTGTGATGTAATCGATGGCAGCTATCAAATAGATCTTGGAAAGTCAGTTCAGGCTCAACAAGGATACGTTTTATACTTATTCACTCCCCATGTCCCTCCTGGGTATTCGATGGTACAAGAACCACTCAATGGTGTTTATCTACGGTGTCATAACAATCTATTGTCCAGAATAAATTTAAAACTTACCGATCACTTGGGGCGCTTAATTGACCTTCCTGGGAAAGAATTGATAATAAAGCGGTATGTGATTTTTATCTTACAATTTCTAATCGTAGATTAAAATTTTAATTCTCTGGTTTTTATACCTCTGAATAATCAGAATTAAAAAAAATAGAAAATGGTTAATGAGTATAAGCAGTAAACCTATCGGAGATAGTTTATCTCTAACATTAATGGAAAATAATTTTTTGTTTATATTTTTTTTAGAATGCAGATTTGTATATTTTATTTGCTACGGAATATATTGAAAACCTGCAAATATAAAAATTTTTACCAACTGCATATGTCGATCGAAATATTTATTCTTCGCCAGTCTCTAAATTTGTGGAGACAATTGCTTTGGCGCTCTTATCATTACAGCCACTATTACCGGATTTACAATTCTGACTTTGTGTGGCAAATCTCAGATTAGATAAAGAATTGTTCTGAGGGTCCGAGTCAATAAGATCGATCACAAGGCCGTCATCGATCAATCCGTTGAAACACTCGAATATAAATCGAGGACATTAATACTTTTTCTTCCCAACACCAAACATGAGATAACCAGTATTATCAACAAAACCAACTGGTTTTTTCAAACCTACTGTGTCTGATCACACCATCATTATTTGCTTCGTAGTTCGGTATTATAGGATGCTTCACAAAATCTTGGTGTGATGTGTTTTCCATTTTTCATGTAATAACATCATTTGTTTAAATCATAATTTCCCAAAAATAATTACTTTGAAATTTTAGATAATCCTCTACACATTTTACGGCCCTGTCACTGTCATTATTTTTTCATAATATCTTTTGAATCCCTGTATTTTTGTTCGCACATTGTAAACACAGCTGTGTTTTTCCTCTGACCCCAACACCACATCGCAGACAAGTAATTGGTCCTAAACTTCCATTACGAACGCGCTGCAAATGATATCTGCAGAATTCTTTTCTGCAGGATTTATTACATGGAGTTAATGAGCCTATCATCAACCATTTGCATTCATCTCTTGCTTGACACATTATATATATAATATTTAAATTTAAATGTTTGCCTTAATTATACTATGAACGAATTCGAAAGATTATCCAAGATCAAGCCTTGGAAAACATAAATTTGATCTTGACAGGATATCTCCTGACTAACCGATGCGAGGTCTGGTTGATCCGAAAAATAAAAGCTTGGTTAATAAAATTCACAACGCTAAGAAAGAATTTTACAAAGATGGTGCAGCTCACGTATGATCAACGTTCAAAATTATACGCGACAGAGGTGTCGACGGTGTCAAGAACGACAAACGAGCGGCGACTATCATTAACTACCTTGACAATCGAAAATATGTTTTCGGAACAAAATTTATTGTACTAACATAAACAGATAATTGGATTATCCGTGACAAATATGATCCTGTCCATCATAATAAAAAAAATTGTCATACTGAGTAAAAATTCAATACCAGGAATGTTAACCTCTATGGACAAACCGTATTATGAGCGAGCGTATCCTGTAACAGTGGTTATTTATGGAATCTATCCGATAAACGAAAACCCTCGCGATGATGATCTGAAGCCGATGAAATTTTCATCCTTGACTTTGTCAAGGCTAACTTGTGTAGCTGAGCGAATAATTGAACATTTTACAAATGCGACACGCGGTAATAAATTAACGGATACACGACGTGAAATAATAACCAAAAGGGCTGATTCAGTCAAAGATAAAGGAGCCACTATAAACAACGTTTCTCGGTTGGAGAAGAAAATAAAAATTCCAGTAATCCTAACAACAATAACAGGAGAAGTGTTGTACGAATCGAAACATTATAAAAAAGGAGGAGCTCCGATAAATATTGTTGATCATAACGCACATGCGTGGGCCAGTGCAGTTACGGTGTTTCCACGAGATCGAACTGTGAGAATTTACTCAGATAACATATTTGATTTTATCCACGAAATAAGTGAAAACGATTTTGTGTCAGTGTGGTTGTTTTCAAGTTCAGACGATGAAAAACATGGTCATTTTGTACGACCTAGCAGCGAAATATATCGGAAAGAATCTTTTCACGAAACGATGAAAAAACCTGCGCATAAGTTTTCGGATAATAGTGATGAAAAGTTATTTAGTAATTGCTTCACAGTTCAATCAGTTGCAGCACACGCTAACCGAATAAAGAATTCATAGAAACCAACACGATTAGAATTTCTTGAAGACTTACAGGCTAGTTGTTGTGAATACAGACACGGCGGATTATGGAATACCAAGCATGACCGTGATGATATGATATCAGTTGATATGGCCCCTTGTTATCCCGGAAGTTGTCTTGGAACGGGTGAGTGTGCTGAGTATTTTAAGCTGTTTGGACACCCCACAGACGAAATGACGCGAGTAGCAATTAATAGACCATTATCTGATTTTGACCTGACCGGGAATGCTCGTATTGTATCATTTGAGTTTGCTGAAGGTCTCCATGCGATTTGTTATTGCTGGTTTGGTAGTCATTTTTCAGGAAAATGCTGGGCACCGATGGTACTATTATGATATATGATTGATTGTAAAATACTGACATCGCTGACGGTCAGTGAAGCAATTATATCATATCGGAAGCAGACCAAAGTTTGATTACCACCATCAGAATATATCAGTCTCGATGACGTCATTAAAGAATTTGGGGGAAAATGCCCTGATGCTTTAGAGGATGATATCATCAAAGAAGCTCCTAAAATTCTTAAGATTAAACTCAGCAACAGCGAAAAAATAGCAAAGGATCTCGGCAGAAAATAATCGGTAAATTCACTCAAGGTGGAGCATATGATCATAAACGACATTCTGTACGATTAATTATGGACGATGTTGAGTATGATTTTATAACAGCTGATGCAACGGCGAAAAATATATTTGTAAGTCGAGTAAACGCCTATTTATCTGACGGAACAAAGTTGGGTACAATTGTTAGTTATATGGACTGAGATTCTCCTCAGTTTACTCATTTAAGACCTTCAATGCTCGCTTATGTTTCCATACATTTAGTATCAATGATGAACAAATTCCCTGACACCGCAGGTAGAATTGCAACGGATTCATTTTAAATCGATTAAAAATATAAAGTACTAGTGAGTACGTTTATTAGCGATGATGCATCATGGGGTTCGTGAAGAATAAAAGAAGAAATGTTATATGATTATACTGAATCAGCAGATGTTGCGATCAAGGATATTTATTGTAAAAATAATCAGATATCAGAAATGTCGTCTGCGCCATCCGTACATGATCCAGTATCCTGATACAAGACCTTTTATCTAAACGGATCGGAAATTCTGGTAAGACAACTCGTGTTATTGAATTATTTAGACAGAATTCAGATATGCTTTAACTCCTACACACAGACTTGCAAGAGAAATGAAAGAACGAGGAATACAATCCTGTACTTATCACAGCTTTTCTCGATGGAGCGGAGACCCATGGACTCCTGATCGAATGTGAGAAAAATAAATTCCTAAAATAATAATTTGCGCTGATATATGTCCAGTATCTAAAGATATATTAAAAACATTTCTCGATTGGTCATTAAAAAAATGCAGCTGTGATAATGTGCGGCAACTACGGTCAACCACCACCCCATGTTGGACAATCTCCACATTATTGGCTAAAAAATTATGTTAACCACTACAAAGTAGTGGCCGATGATCATAGAGCACTTGAGAGTTTAAAAAATTAATCAGATTGCTGTCGAATACAATTCAGTGTGAAGCAATGCGCGAAATAATTTCAGAGACTTCCATAAATGATTTTTGGGATAAATGGAGACCAAATGATGTGATAGTTGCAAGTAGAAAGATAGTTCGGCACCCATGATCGTTTCTTTTTGGTCACATTCTTTCTGAATGTTTTTCGTGGGGTACACTTCATGAGACGTAGAGCTTACATTCATGCTACTGTATATTTTTGATGGGTGCCAGCTTTCTCTGACTGTCTATGCGTTTCCTGTACATCCCCCCCCAAGAAAAATCCCGGGGAGTGAAAAAACTCACTCACCACGTAACTTGCGTGGTAAGGGATGTACACGAGGGGCTGGCCCCCAATTATAAAACCATAATATCGGTACCACCGACAAATATGCCGTTGCGAGATTTGATCTGCAGTCTTAGACTCTCTCGGATTGAAAATCCGACTCGTTACCACTGTACCACAGACCTCGTCTACGACATATACGCGAAGAAGTTATTATGTACTCGACTACCTGGAAATTGTTGATCACATGACAAACTGACTCAGTGATCTACGTATTTTATCCACCTGTAGACAGCACGAACCTTACCTGTAAACAAAGCAGACGAACAGACACTCGCGTGGATAGTCGCACACAAAATGTACCTGTAAAAGGTATACAAATTATGGACCGGGAGAATAATTTACCCGTGAAGGTATAATTATGGACCGTGAGAATAATTTACCTGTAAAGGTATGCGAAACAGAACAATGGGCCGGCAGAAAAAAAATTACCTGTAAAATACGTGTCGTCTGCTGACCCGGAAGATCTTCCTATCTGTACGCGGTAAGGTTCGATAAACTCTACTAACCAGTCTGACGGTCGCACGGCGTTATCTCCCTTCGGTTCGCTATAATGACTCTCTCTCTCTCTCTCTCACTCTCTCTCTCTCTCTCTCTAACAATACTGACAAATGATCCTCTGTTTATATTTGTTTGAAAAGGTGGATTTTTATATATTTTCCGCGACTTTTTGTACTGAAGGCTGGCAGATTTCAAAATATTTGCTAGCAGCATATATCGATTGAAAAATCATCTCTTCACCAGTAACAGTATTTTTTGATTTAACTGATCTTTTACTAGCTGTCTTAAATGTACCAGTCCATCCTCGTGCAGTATTATCACTTTGCGTAATAGCTTGCAAATTAGATAAATTCTTATCACTTTTTACACTGTTGATGTGATCGATAACAAGATAATCTTTGATTTCACCACGAAAAACCTCGTAGACGAACCTGTGACAGTAATACCTTTTTTCAGCTATAAATCTTAGATAACCAGCATTATCAACAGTATCAACTGTTTTGTTCAACCGACAGTGTCTGATTATGCCATTACGATTTGCTTCGTAGTTTTTTATTGTTGGATGTCTCAAAATTCCTCGTTTGTTGGGTTAGCAATATTTTGTTCCATATATATAATATCATATATTTAATTTATTATTTGTCTGGAAACTTGATATATAATCCTCAACACATATTATAGCTTTTTCGCTGTTAATATTTCTTTATCATAATATATTTTAAGTCCTCTGTATCTGTTACCGACTCAATTTAAACACAATTGTGTCTTTCCTCTCACCCCAATGCCACATTTCAAGCACGGTATTGGACCAAGACTCCCCCTCCGTACACTTTGCGAGTGCATCTAACACAATTCATTTCTGCAGGATTTATTACAACGAGTTGATGAGCCCACCATTAGCCAGTTACACCGATTCATCGTATATACAATATATTTTTATTTAAATACTTGTTTTAAACATATGGAAGAATTTGAGATCGTTGAATCTAGATTTGATCTCGATAGAATGTATACTGCTAAATTGCAAAGGCAAGCCCTGATTGCTTCGAAAAATAAGAGTTTAATCAATAAAATTCGTGACGGTAAGAAAGAATTCCTTGACGAAGGAGCATCTCACGTATGGTCAACATTCAGGATTGTAACCGACACAGGGAACTTCAATGAAGTCATGAATGACGCGCTAGAGGAAACTGTCATTAACTACCTCGATGATCGAAAATATTTTTTCAAAGTAAAATTTATCGTGCTAACAAAAGCAGATGATTTGGTTATTCGTGACAAATATGATCCTATCCATCATAATAAAAAACCGCTACGTTGAGTAAAAATGCAAGATTAGGAATGTTGACCGGGATTGACAGACCGTATTATGAGCGAGCGTATCCTATAACCGTGGTCATTTATGGAATATATCCGATAAATGAAAAACCGAGTACTGATGATCTGGCGCCGATGAGAATTTCATCGCTGAACTGTGTAGCCGAACGAGTATTCGAACATTTCACGAATGCGACACTTGGCAATAAATTAACACAACGACGATATGAAATAATAACCAAATGGGCTGATTCAGTCAAGGATACGGGAGCAGAAATAAAAGATGTCGCCGAGTTAGAAAAGAAATTTGTTTCCCAATAACGGTTAAAGCAATAACAGGAAAAGTGTTATACGATTCGAAACATTATAAAAAGGGAGGAGCTGCAATAAATATTATTGATCATAACGCTCCCGCGTGGACCAGTGCAGTTACAGTGTTTGCACGAGATCGAACTCTGAGATTTTATTCTGGCAACATGTTTGATTTTATTCATCAAATAAGTAAAAAAGATCCTGTATTAGTTTGGTTATTTAAGAGTGATGAAACCGACATATTTGATCAGTTTGTATGACCAATGGCATTATTTATCGAACATAATCTGTCCATGAAACTATGAGAACTCTTGCGCAGAAATTTTCGGATAATGTTGAAGAACAATTACTGAGCAACTATTTTACCGTTCCGTCAGTGGCGGCTCATTTTGCCAGAGAGAAACATTCGTGGACGCCAAGTCGGTTTGATTTTCTCGAGGATGTACAAGTCAGTTGTGTCGAATACGGACACGGTGGATTCTGGAATACTAAATACGATCACAGAAATATTATTTCAGTTGATATGGCTGCATGTTATCCGGGGAGTTTTCTTGGATACGGCGAATGTTCTGATTACTTTAAGCGATTTGGACATCCCACAAGCGAGAACACGCGAGTGAGTATAAACAGACCACTACCTGATTTTGATTTAACCGGATTCGCTTGTATTGAATCATTCGAGTTTGCCAAAAATCTTCATCCGATTTGTTATGTTTGGTTTGGTAGACATTTTTCTGAGAAACGCTGGGTACCAATAGTTTTATTACGATATATGCTTGATTGTACAATGTTGATATCGCTGAGGGTCAGTGAAGCGATTATATCATATCGTCCGCAAAAAGAAATCTGGTTACCACAGCAAAAAAAAAATATTCTGATGATGAAAACCCTGATATAATCGATTACGAGAATAAAACCGCAAAAGACCTTGGTAGAAAAATAATCGGTAAATTTACTCAAGGTGGAGTATACGATCACCGGCGACGTTGTACAAGATTGATTATGGATGATGCCGAGTTAGATTTTATAATCGCTGAAGCAACGAAGAAAAAATACGTTTATAAGTCGAGAAATAGCTTTCTTGCCAAATGGAACTAAATTAGGTAAAATTGTGAGTTTTATGGACGGCGTGTCACCGCAGTTTTCTTATTTAAGATCTTCAATGTTAGCGTACGTTTCGATAAATCTATTATCAATGATAAATAAAGTTTCTGAATTTGCCGACAGAGTCGCCACGGTTTCGTTTTATATAGACAAGAAGACAAACTTGCTAAAACAACTAAATATCTACAAGCATGCGTTGTGGGGTGAATGGAGAATAAAACGCGAGAATATACTCGATTATACTGAATCCGCTTATGTTGTGATTAAAGATATTTATTGTAAAAATAATTGAATATCAGAAATATCGTCTGCACTATCTGTACGTGATCCAGTATCCAGAAGTAAAACCGTTTATCTAAACGGACCGGGAGGGTCTGGACAGACGACTCGTGTTATTGAATTATTTAGGCAGAATTGGGAGGATATGATTGTGCTAACTCCAACACATAGACTTGCAAGAGAAATGAAAGAACGATGAGTGAAATCGTGTACTTATCACAGCTTCTTTCGGTTGAAGGGTGACGCATGGACTCCTGATCGAATGGGAGAGAAATATGTTCCAAGGATCATCATTTGGGATGAAGTGTGTATAGTATCGCTAGAAATATTAAAACTATTTCTCGGCTGGTTGTTGCTGAAAAATACAGCTGTGATAATGTGTAGCGATCACAGTCAACCGCCACCTTTTGTTGGGTTATCTCCGCATGGTTGGCTAAAGAATTGTGTGGATTATTACGAAGAAATAACCGATGATCATCAAGCGCTTGATGCAGAATTGCGCGAATTTAAAAAATTAGTCAGATTGAAGTCGAATAAAATTCAATGTGAAGCAATGCGCGAAATAATTTCAGAGACTTGTATGAATGATTTTTGGGATAAATGGAGACCGAGTGATTTGATAGTGGCGAGTAGAAAGCCTGTCAGAGATACACTTCAGTGGATGCTGTTTCAGTTGCACAAAGAAAAATATCCAGAATTACCAGCACCATTGTCTTATAGACCGACCGATAAGCGACTGCGAAATATTGATGCTGATATACCAGGACAGACAGAAAAACAAAATCTTGTATTAAATGATATTGTAATGGTTGATATCAATGTTGTCGAAGATGCTAGGATAGGATATGCAATGACAATTCACTCATCTCAAGGACTAACTATTTCTGATACTATAGTTTGGATTGTAGACGATCGTATCGAATGGTAGAATTTAGTTTATCTCGCAATATCCAGAGTCAAAAGAGTATCTCAGCTACGAAGAATTGTCATTGCTGACTTCGTCAGCGCAGAAATCACTGGCGATGATAGTGATATAATAAGAAAAAAATTAGCCGGTTATAAACAAAGCGACAAAAAAAAATAATCGAGAATTTGACCTTGATGCTGAATTTATTATGGTGTTAAGACAACAGCAGAGTAATCATTGTGCGAGTTGTAATTGTATAATGTTATGTCATTATTCGAAAAACGATTAAGACAATTCACTGTAGATAGAAAAGATAACCGTCGTGGTCATACACGTAAAAATGTGATGCTGACCTGTCTTGAGTGTAATCGGCGTAGAGCTGCTAGTTAAGTGATCTTGGTGGTAATTGTGTATCCTCGGGAATCACTTGTAATTGTTCACGTGTGAATCCGCGCTGAGGAGCAGTTGAATCTAATCTGTAGATTGCGGGTCTACCAGTAGATCTTTTCATGTCAGATATCTTGTGTGTGGTAATACTCTAAATAGGATCAGTCGCTCTCGCGCTACCACCTTCGAGTTCACCTGGTTCGTATAAATATCTGACAGTAACACCACCTAGTATTTTTTGTTATTCAAAATCCTTTCGTTGTGGGGGTATATATTTTTTTGTGATCGCTTTAACAGGTTTCATGTTGGTTGTTCGAGTAATTTCATTATTTAATGCATTTATCACACTTGGTAATCTTGCAGCCCATTCACGAGATCTCGTATCCTGAATTATTTCTTCCGCGTATTGATATCTGGATAATCGCTCAGCAAGATTTTGATTAAATCGTTCAACGATTGCTTGATCACGATGAATTGCAGTGTGTCCTCGTCGTATTGTGACATTATTTCGCTTCATCAGTGATGTTACCGCACCTTGAAATTCTTTGCCAGGATCAACTTGTAGCAGCTGTGGCCATCGTAAGGGTCCTCGTTGATAAATTCGCTCAACGTGGAAGCAACTTCTGCAGCTGTCTTTGTCAATACGGTTCTGCTTCCTCGTATCTACTTGCAACATCAACGACAGTTAACGCATATTTGTATATTATTTGACGTCTACCAATTTTGATGGTATCATGCGGTAAAAATAAAATATCAGCCTGGTGAACTTCATTAGGAACACTGACATCAAAATGTGCATACTCGATTTTTTTAGGAGATGCTAGATATATCTGCCATATTGCTTGTCGAGATAACCTTTTTTTGGCACTAGAGTGGGTAACCTTTGCTGCTTCCGCGAGTTAACCAATCGCTGGAGTTACCATGCCAGTATCCTCTTGGGGAATAATAAATTGACTCTATATAATTATTTACCAGCTCCTAATACCAGTTTACTTTTCATCGCATTTCTCACCAACCAACTCGCTAATTTTTCTTTGAATGATTTATGTTTTATGGAATTTAGCGCGTGAATTAATTTCACATCTGCGATATGCCTATCTTGTAGGTTTTTACCTTTATAAGCTACATCGTGAACGTGACATACTCGATCAATATCATTTATAGGATATTCACCTGGTTTTGGTTGATCTTGATTGTCAAGTCTAATATCGAGTCTGGTTCCAGGGCCACAATAATTATATCCTGGAAGGTTTTTTCTTGGATACTTCGCCCATGGAGCTCCTGGTAATTTTTTTTAATTTTGCTGCAATGTCACCTACGAATCTTTTTTTTTATCAACACGGGGAATAAATCTGAATTTTTTTTTTGTACCGTATCGTTCGCATTTACCAGTAAGTGCTGACCTGTTATTTTTTGTTGTGATAGTTGTCATTTCTCCTGTAGGAGTACGCGTCTTGCATTTCACACAATATAAATCCATAATATTTATTATACATCATGGATATAATTGATTTTTCAGCGACAAGAGCACGGGAACCTGTTAAGCATCATCCGGCGTTACCCAACTCTATAAGGATGATTACAATAGGGACATCTGGGAGTGGTAAGACTCAACTGTTGCTTAATTTAATAATGAGATGGGATAAGTTGTATTTGGTAACGCCATCAGTACATTATCAGCGATGCTATGAACTGCTTAAAGATTTTAATGAAAATGCAAGATCGTTAAATAAGGACGATGAAGATGTCCTTGATTTTATAATAGATATTGATGAAGCACCGAGTATTGATGATTTAGATGGAAGGTTAATAAATTTAGTTGCATACGATGATATTATACGATGATATTATGCTGGACAAACAGACCAATCCAGGTAGAATATTTTCTCGAGGCAGACATAAAAAACATGTGATTTACGTTACTCAGAGATATACACAAATTCCCAAGGTGATCAGAGATAACTGTAATATTCTTGCTGTATTTAATGGAGTTGATACTCATACGTTGAAATATTCACCAAACCTGGTCTAGCGGTGATATGGATTATAACAAATTTAGAAATTTCTTTTCACGAGCACAGTCAGCTCCATATGGATTTGTGACGATGAATTTACATGACCCAAGATCAAGATATCGTGTGGGTCTTGATAAAATCTTTGGATAAAAATTGCAGCAGCAGGGAGGGCGAAGCATTGCAAACGCGGAGACATATGAACTCGGTAACAAAGTGTAAAAGATACAGGCTTGTAAATATCGAAATAAACATTCCTTCGAATGAAAGAGAACAAAATCCCTACAGAGTAACCAAACCTCCGTGGAAGCTTTCATTCATTTTAGTCCACAGTGAAGTTTTTTTTTTCGATATTTACAAGCCTGTATCATTTACACTTTGTAAGGGAGTTGTGTATTTGCCTAAATTTGTGGTGGGTTCGCCCTCCCTGCTGCTAGAGGAAAATTCCCAGGTAGATATGGACTCACCGCGGATTTTTATATGAAATTCCGCAGCGAGTTGTCGCCCATTCTGGAAGGTTTATACAATAATATTCATTTGAGAAATGATACTATGACGGAAGGCACGAGAGAAGGGATCATAACACTTTGTATATAAAGGGAAGGAAGATAGGGAAGATCTAAAAAGTTGGAGGCCCATCTCCCTCCTAAATGCTGATTATAAAATACTAAGTAAAATTTTAGCAGAAAGAATAACAAAGGGAATGGATAGAATTATAAACATAAACCAAACATGTGGGGCCAAGGGAAGGGATATACAAAATAATATTTTAAGCATAAAAACAATCATATAGTACATACAATTTGACCAGGAGAAAGCATTTGACAGATTAGAACACAACTATATGCAAAAAGTCTTGGAAAAATTTGGATTTGGAGAAGATTTCAAAAATGGACCTGTACAACAAAAAAAAACTCAACACGAACACGGGACAATTCGACATACAAAGCTCAGTGAGGCAAGGATGCCCACTATGTGTGCTATTATACGTAATAGCGATTGAGATCCTAAGTGTAAGAATAAGACTGAATAGTAAAATTGAAGATATAAAAGTTCCAAATATAAAAGATGACATCAAGATGTTACAACATGCAGACGATTGCACTAACTTTATAAAAGACCCAAACACCTTTAAACATCTGGAAATAAATATTGAAAAATTTGGAAAGCCTCATTGTCTAAAATAAACCACGATAAAACAAAAATTCTAAAGATAGGCAACTGGTGGGGCAACCACCCCGGATTACTCCTCCCACCTCATTAAAGAACGAGATAAAGCGGGAGAAGAGACGAACAGGAATAGTGTAAAAATATGAAAACGAGAATAGAAGAAAATGTTATTATCTGGGCACGAACGCCACTGTGTATTATGGAACGGGCTCAGGTGGCCAAAACATACATGTATCTAACATAAATTATATTTTAAAATCTACAGAAATAGAGAATGCCATATTAAACAAAATAGACAATGATACTATTAATTTTATATGGGATTATAAAATACTACGTAAATAAAGAAACTTTATATAGAGCGAGGGAAAGAGGAGGATTAGCACTACGTAATCCCATTTTAATTAAACATGCTAATATTTTAAATAGGTTTAAAAGACTTAAATCTGAACCCATGCTACCGTGGGAAGGGTATACATATATTGGTATGGTTTTACCATGAGAAACAGGAGATATACCACAATAATATTTTTTTTTTAAAACTTGAATTACGAAGAAAATTTAGACTTATTAAGGATTATTATTTCAATAACGCGATAAAACGCAGTTATGAGAAAAAGAAGAGAAAGATACATACCAATGGATTAAAGAAGAGAAAAAAAAAACAAAAAAAAAAAACAAGAGCAAGACAGAACAAGAAAATTTACAAGTTAGCTGGGAAAGGACCTGGGGGCACTGGAATAAGCTAGGATCTCTGAAATGTCAAAGCCTCTGCTTCAAATACACGCATAATGTATGGTTGACAGGAGGGCTGGCAGTGAGACGGCATATGATCAGAGTATCGCCAAGATGTCCACTGTGTAAAAATGCCCCCTTTAGTGAGTACCACACTACGACGCAATATCATAAGGAAAAAGAAGATAGAATAAAATAATTGGGCAAATATGTAAAAAGGGGATATATAAAAGAGAAAGTATTTTATTTTTAGACGGTAATTTCGATAAAATCACACTCTATAAAATTACGGATTATATTATAGGAATAATGAGGGCCAGTGGGCAGATAATTGTAATAAGTAGATAACAATGAAACATTTTAATAAAGAACTGGTACCTGGAAGTGAGGGAGAATATGGAGGGAAAGGGCGATGGGAGGGGCAGATCTGGTTAGCTACCACTAGGAGTGTGATACTGCCAGTGAGCAGGCCAGAGCCTCCAACTCATCCCTGGACCCGTACATGGATTCTACAAACTCCAGGATCCAATTCAAATTTTAAAATTGTTAAAAAAGCAACAATTTTTTTTTAAAAGATTGAAAATAATTTTTTTTTAATACTAACGTCTCTAAACCCCCAACCAAAATACCATTAAATAAGAACCTAAAACCATTTGATTAAAAACTACATAGAACTTAAATTTCTAAATCAACAATATCTTTTGGGAAATGAAATAAAAATAAAACTAAAATCTTTTCACAAGATATCAATATGATTTAAAACTTTTAAAATTTTTTTTTAAATAAAAAAAGATAAAACAAACAAAATATTTTTAAAAAATACAATTTACATTTGAATTAAAACATTCTTAATATATAATATTATAATATATTCTAAATAAGAACCCAAGCAGCAGAGAGACTGGGCCCACCAACTATTTCGTCCAACAGGACCATCTATCGAAAACTTTTCTGATAGAAGTTCTTATTTCACAAAAATAACCCTTCTATCCAGAAACTACGATGACTAAATCCTCTTTTCTGGCTAGAAGGGTTATTTCGACAAAGATAACTCACTATAAAAAATATTTCTTCACGTGGTGACGTCGACGAAAACGTTGAGGGCCCAGTCTCTCTGCTGCTAGCGATGTAAATATTGTAGGATTTTTAGTTAAAAAATGTATCTAACCCAACTCGGTATCGTGTCCGAGGATCATGTAAATTTATCGTCACAAACCCGTGTGGTTTTCGTTGAGCATGACTAAAGAAATTTCTGAATTTATTAAAGTCCATGTCACCGCCTCACCAAGTTCGATGAATATTTTGTAACGTGTGTGCGTCAACTCCGTTAAACACTGCAAGAACGTTACAGTTATATCTGATCACTTTCGGAATTTGTGTATACCGTTGAGTTACATAAATCACATCGGTGTTTTTGTGCCTGCCGCGGGAAAATATCCTGGCAGGATTTAATTGTTTGTCCAACATGATGTCGTCGTACACGACTAAATTATTAATCGATCCATCGATATCATCGATACTCGGTGCTTCATTGATATCGGTTATAAAATCAATAACATCTTCGTCTTTTATCGATTTTGCACTTTCGTTAAAATCTTTTAGCACTTGATAACATCGCTGATCGTCCACAGACGGGGCTATCAAATATAAGTTATCCCACTTCATCCACTTCATTATCAAATTAAGTAACAACTGTGTCTTACCCGACCCAGATGGGCCTATAATAATCATTCGAATAGAATTTGGTAGCGTTGAGTTATGCTTGATTGGCTCTCGTCGCTTTGTCGCGGAAAAATCAGTGATTTCCATTTAATATATCATAAAATAAATATGGATTTATATTGTGTGAAATGCCGAGAACATACCCCAACTACGGACACAACAACAATTACAACAAAAAATAATCGACAAACGCTTACAGGCAAGTGTGAACGATGTGGCACAAAAACATTTAGATTTATTTAAAGAAAAAGGAGGTGATATCGCAGCCAAGTTAGGAAAATTACCAGGAGCTCCGTGGGCTAAATACCCAGGAGAAAAATATCTTCCAGGATATAATTACTGTGGTCCAGGAACCCGACTTGACATCAGACTTGATGCTCAGGATCAACCAAAACCAGGTGAGTATCCGATAAACGCTATTGATAGCGCGTGTCATGCTTATGATGTAGCTTACCGAAGAAAGGATTTGCAACAGCGCCATCTCGCAGATGTGAAATTAATTCATGCGTTAAATACCATCCTTGATAAATCTTTCAAAGAAAAGTTAGCATCCTGGTTAA
Organism: Sinohyriopsis cumingii; assembly: GCA_028554795.2. Classification (NCBI taxonomy): domain Eukaryota; kingdom Metazoa; phylum Mollusca; class Bivalvia; order Unionida; family Unionidae; genus Sinohyriopsis; species Sinohyriopsis cumingii. Next base: position 3,676,111 of record JAPYKE020000151.1, read on the forward strand.
TAAAATCCGCAATGAAAGGTAAATTAGCGTTAGGTGCTGGTATATAATGGAGTCGATTTATTATTCCCCAAGCGGATACTGGAGAGGTAACGCAGCAATTGATAAACTTGCCAGCGCGGCATCAGTAACACGCGCGGTTGCCAAAAATTGGTTATCCCGACAGGCAATATGGCAAATTTATCTACCGCGCCCTAAATAAATACACTTCGCGCATTTCGATGTTAGTGTGCCAAATGAGGTTCATCAAGCTGATATATTATTTCTGCCACATGATACTATCCGAAGACGCACATACAAGTACGCGTTAACCATAGTTGATGTTGCCAGTAGATACAAAGATGCGGAACCGTTAACAACTAAAACAGCATCTGAGGTTGCTTCTGCGTTTGAAAGAATTTACCGGCGAGTACCTCTGCGATGGCCAAATTTATTACAAGTTGATCCTGGCAAAGAATTTCAAGGTGCAGTATCATCGTTCATGAAACAACATAACGTCACCATACGACAAGGACACACTGAAATTCACCGTGATCAGGCAATTGTTGAGCGATTCAATAGAACACTTGCTGAGCGGTTTTTGGATATCAATACGCGAGGAAATTCATTCAGGATACGAGATCGCGCGAATGGGTTACAAGATTACCAGCGTGATAACTGCGCTAAATAATGAAATAACTCGAACAACCAACATGAAACCTTCCATTGCGATCACGAAAAAAAAAATATACCACTACAACGAAAGAAAGAAAAACAGCAAATACTGGGTAATGTCACAGTTAGATATTTATATGAACCAGGTGAACATGAAGGTGGTAAACGAAGAGCGACTGATCCCATTTGGAGTGTTACCACACATAAGATATCCACCGTGACAAGATCCACTGGCAGACCAGCAATCTACAGGCTGGATTCAACTGCTCCTCAACGCGGATTCACCCGTGAGCAACTTCAGGTAATTCCCGAGGACACACAATTGCCGCCAAAATCACTGAAGTGACTTAACTAGCGCTGGCACCCCGACGTCGATTACACTCAAGACAGGTCAACATGACATTATCACGTGTATGACCGCGACTGTTATCTTTTCTGTCTGCGGTAAATTGTCTTGAATTTTTATTCGAATGCTGCCATAGCATTATACAATTACAGCTCGCACAGTGATTATTCTGTTGTTGTTTCAGGGCAATGACGAAGTCATCGTCAAGATCAAAATCGCGATTATTTTTTTTTTGTCACTCTGTTGGTAACCGGCGAGTTTTTTTCTTATTATGTTGCTGTTGTTTTCATTATTATCAGCGTTTGAATGAAAATCCGAAGGATTTTTCAAGACAATTCTTCGCAGTTGAGATATTCTTCTGACTCTGGACGCCGCTAAGTAAACTAAGTTTGACCATTCGATTCGATCATCAATGATCCAGACAGTTGTATCTGAAATAGTCAGTCCTTGATAACAATGAATGGTCATTGCGTATCCTAGCGTCCACGGGGATTTATTCATCGCTAGTGCATCCTCGACAGCATCGATGTCAACTAACACAATATCATTCAATACTAAATTCTGTTTCTCTGTCTTTCCTGGAATATCAACATCTATATTTTGTAATCGCGTATCAGCTGGTCTATAACATAACGGCGTTGGCAGCATTGGAAACTTTTCTTGTTGTAATTGAAATAGCTCTTGTTGAAGTGTGTCTCTGACTATCTTTCTACTTGCCACTATCAAATCGTCTGGTTTCCACACGCGTAAAAAGTCGCTCATCGAAGTTTCAGGTATCATCTCGCGCATGATTTCACATTGAATTTTATTCGGTTGTAGCCTGATTAGTGTTTTAAATTCTTTCAGCGTTGCATCAAGTGCTCGGTAATCATCAGACACTTCTTCGTAATAATCAACAAAATTCCTCAGCCAATCATGCGGAGATGCGCCGACAAACGGAGGTGGTTGACCGTGATCGCCGCACATAATCACTGCGGTATTTTTCGTTAACAGCCAATCAAGAAATGTTTTTAACGTTTCCAGCGATACCGTACATATCTCATCCCAAATTATTATATCATTGATATATTTTGTTCCCATTCGATCTGACGTCCACACACCGCCGCTGTATTTGAAAAAGCTGTGATAAGTACAAGAATTGACTCCTCGCTGTTTCATCTCTCTGGCAAGTCTGTGTGTGGGTGTTAGCACAATCATATCTGATTTTCGAAATAATTCAATCGCTCGAGTTGTTTTACCAGACCCGCCCGGCCCGTTCAAATAAACAGTTTTGTGTCTGGTGATTGGATCATCCACAGACGGTGCAGAAGATATTTCTGGCATTGTTGATTTATAATAATCATCCTTAATTGCAACATCAGCGGATTCACAATACTCGTGCAACATCTCGGCTTTTATTCTCCACGAACCCCATTCATCTCCGCCGCGGAATTTCATTATACCGGTCAGTGATTCTGAATATTTCTTGTCGATGTAAAATGAATCCGTGGCAACTCTGACTGCCATACCAGTATGGTATGGGTCAGGAAATCGATTTACCATCGATAATACATTTATAGAAACATAAGCCAGCATTGAAGATCTCAAATGTGTGTATTGAGGCGATTCTCCGTCGATATAACTTACAACTGTGCCCAACTTTTGTCGCGTCGGACAAGAACACATCCTCCCTGTTACAAAATATGTCTCTGGCAACCGCGTCGGCGATTATAAAATCCAATTCAGCTTCATCGATAATCAACCGCGAGTGATGCATTTTATGATCAAATGCTGCACCCTGAGTAAATTTACCGATTATTCTTCGTCCGAGATCTTTCGCTGTGCTTTCACTGTTTTTGAGTTTGATCTTAAGAATTTTAGGAGCCTCACTGACAATGACATCCATCTGGGTATTTGGACACTCTCGTGCATACTCGCCGATAACTTCATCTACACTGACACGCTCCGGTGTTGGTAACCAAACTGAGGTCTGCGGTGGATAACATATGATTGCTTCACTGACAGTCAACGATACCAGTATGCCGCTGTCAAGCATAAATCGCAATAACACTATTGGTACCCAGCGCTTTTCAACGAAGTGTCTGCCAAACCAAACATAACAAATCGGATGAAGTCTCGTGGCGAATACAAACGAAGTCACACGAGCAAATCCTGTCAAGTCAGCGTCGGGTAAACTGCCGTTTACGGCGACTCGTGTCATCGAGTTCGTGGGGTGTCCAAACCGCGCAAAGTATTCGCGGCACTCGCCGTTCCCGAGAAAGCTTCCTGGGTAGCAGGCAGTCATATCCACGGAAATCATATCCCGGTAGTCATATCGGGTATTCTACAACCCGCCATGACCATACTCGACACAACTTAATTGTATATCCGAAAGAAACTGACTTCGGGTTAGTCTCCACGAATTTCTTTCTCTGGCGGCGTGAGCGGCAACACTTGGAACTGTAAAACAATTAACCAATAACTGCTCATCGCTAGCATTTCTCATATACGTTTTTTGCGAGTTTTTTTATTTCCTGGTGCAACGATTCTGTTCTGTATAATTCTCCGTTGGGTCTCACAAATTGATCATACTCGGAATCTTCGGAGCTCCTAAATAACCACACCGACACAGGGTCGGTTTTACTCAGCGCGTAAATAACCTCGTATATGTTTCCAGAATAAAACTTGACAACACGGTCTCGTGGAAATATTGTAACTGCATCAGTCCACGCGTGCGAATTATGATCAATAATTTCAATCGATTTTCCTGACTTTTTATAATGCTTCGAACTGTATAATATTTCCCCGGTTAGTGTTTTTACTGTTATTGAGCATTTTAATTTACTTGATAGCGCAGCAACATCATTTATTGTTGCCCCGGTATTCTTAACCGATTCACCCCATGATGTTATGTTTTCACGTCGCAGATCGGTTAAACCGTTTCCTCGTTTTGCGTTTTTAAAGTGTTCTATTACTCGCTCAGCTACACAATTCAGCGTTGAAAATCGCATCGGGGTGAGTTTATCAATTTTTGGTTTTTTTACCGGATATATTCCATAAATGCCTGCGGTTACAGGATACGCTCGAGCGTAATATGGTTTATCAATCCCGGTCAGCATTCCTGGTTTGGAATTGCTGCTTAACAGAATTGTCTTTCCGTTAGCAAGAACAGGGTCGAGTTTGTCACGGATAATTCATGTATCGTCTTCAGCGTTGACGATAAATTTTGTTCTGAAAAGTATTTATTTTTACCCTGATTAAAATCAATATAATCAATAATTGTTTTTGCTCGGCCATCAGTCATTGTAGCATCGATGATGTCCTCATCACCGAAGAAGAGTTCGTCAGCGACATTGACATCGTCAACGTCGCGGATCATTTTAAATGACGACCATACATGAGATGCGCCGTCGTCGCGAAATTCTTTTTAACCCTCGTTGATAATATTAAACAGATCAGTTAGATGCCGTCGTCGTGGATCCGGGTTTAGCCTGTCAAGATCGAATCTCTCAGCGCCAACTGCGGATAATTTCAAAAACTCCTCCATTATTATATTTAAGACAAATATTTAAATAAGAAAATATTATATATACAATGAACAACTGTAAGTGGTTAAAAGTTGGATCCGTAACAGTCTGTGGTAAGCCCTGCAGGAAGGAATTCTGCGGTGAACACATACAGAGCTTCAAACGAGGAAGCACAGGACCTATTCCCTGCCTGCGATGTGGCATTGGTGTCAGGGGTAAAACACAGTTATGTGCGGGGTGCGGGGGGAAACGATACCGTGAACTCAAGCGACATTACAATAAAAAAATAACGGAGACGCGCTAAAATCCGAAAGTGATTATATAACTAGGTTTTCAGACAAATTATAAATTAGACAAATATATTATTATATAAATGAATCAAGAATTTGTCTCACATCCAACCATTAAGAATTATGAAGCATCTCGCGAGGGAATAGTGAGACATTGCATGTTGAAAAAACCAGTTGGTGTTGTTACTAATGCTGGTTATCTCCGATTTAAGGTTTCTGGAGGTAAAAACTATTATAACCACAAGTTCGTGTTCGAGTGTTTCCACGGAGAGATCAAAAAAGGTCTTGCAATTGATCACATTGATGGACAGAAACTTAATAATAATTTATCCAATCTGAGAGCTGTGATGCAGAGTGAAAATTGTAGGGCTGGTAATACTGGGGGAGGGAGAGAGTCTAGGGCAGTTGCTTCAATAAATTTAGGTACGAATGAACAAATAATATTTCAATCGATATATGCAGCTGGCAAGTATTTTGATATTTGTGCGCCCTCAGTACAAAAAGTTGCAGAAAATATTACCAAATCAGCTCTGGCAAAAAAGTATAATAATCAGAACATTATATTTCGTTATTGTTAGGTAATTTACTGTAATCCGAGAATTTTCCAAACGGAGATAACTCTGCAGTGACTGCGTGAAAATCAATGATACGATTATTTCCCCCCTTGACAAGTCAAGGTGACAGGTGCGAGCAGACGATTTTCTGCACAAGGAAGTAAATAACTTCCCTTTATTTCCCCTTGACGCTATCAAGGTGACAGCGCAAGAATGACAAAGTACTTGATGAAATCAAAGCAAACGTGTATTTATCTTTTTTCACAGACAATATCGCTATTTTATTACACTTGTTCGGGTTTATGGTTCATCTGTATTTTTCATACGATCATATTTAAGAAAATACGTTTTAAACAAATCACGCTGAGCTATTTCTGAACTTTCAGGTATCAGTCAGTTTATATACAATATCGTCCTGATATCATATTGGGGTTTCGAAACCCAACGAAGTTGCACAACTTTCTCCGTTATCGCCCCGTTTCGGGGTAACCTTTTACCCCAAAACAGGGTTGATTTCAGGGGTGGGTGTGCAACTTGCTGGATGTAGAATTATAACCCCACATCTGTCTGTGTTGTCTATATGTTTGTACCGTCCTAGGATAAGTTATATGTTTGTGCCGTCTTAAGATAAGTTAGAATTAAGTTATATGTTTGTACCGTCCTAGGATAAGTTATATATACAATTGTAAAATACAACTGCTATAAATATTGTAAATACTTATGTTTGTGCCGTCTTAAGATAAGTTATACTACTGTGTAAGCTTGCTAAAATGCGGTGGCAATTTAGAAGCTTTACAGATGTAAATACTACATGTTATGTGTTGTCCCCATATGAGCCTTGCTAGCATATCAAATGGTAAGCTAGGAGGTTCACAAATGGGGAATGTCTCGTCCTTTCGCAAACACACCCTCTGGGCTTTCTAGACTGTTATTTGGCAGTTTAGGAGCTCAATCGGGGGTCGTGTTTCCGCCCCCTCCTGAGTTTGGTAGGATGTCATAAGACACCCTAGAGACTCAAAGGAGATGTGATGTTTTTTTATTTTAAATATTTAAATATTTAAAGATATAAAAATATACATAAATATGAATCAAGAAAATATCAATAATGTGATTGATGCTATTAAAAAATTAGAAAAACAAGGATTTAAAATATTACTAAATGTTGAAACTATTCTGTCTGATTTTGAATCATTATACGAAGCTAAATGTGCAGGGCGTTATATTCTTCCTGCTCATAAAGATGATCCAAAATAATTTGTATAAATCGCTAGCCAGCGTAGCGGAGGCACAAATAAATGAATTTGTTCCACTGTCTCGTGCAATCGAAAAGATCAGGCTGGCACTGGCAGCCGAGTATGAAACAAAGAAGATAATTAATAATCGGGTCAGAAAATTAAAGCATTGTATGTCCGCTGACTTCGTCAAGGATGAAAGGAATGATAGCTTCGTCACGGATGACGAAGTCATTCACGAGGAAGTAAATATCTCACCTTGATTTCCTTGACGAAGTCAAGGAAGTGAAATCGGGTACCTGGAAGTGAAATCGAAAGTAAAAAAACAGTAATATTTTTTTTTTACTGTGTAAATTATGCAACTGTCCGATTTCACTGATTGCTACTAGCAAATACACTGTCAGGATCAGTGAAATGGTCAGTGTTAAAAAAAAAAATATATAATAAAATTATGCAATTGTCCGATTTTGTTAATTTTTACTAGCAAATACCTCATCAAATCCGTGACTTTGGTCAGTGGTAAAAAAATATATATAAAGTAAAATATTTTTAAAGGATTTTCACTGCAGTATCTTATCAAGATGATCCCGTGAAATGCAAGAGTGAACAACGTTGAGGATTTGGTCTGCGTCACAATTAATCATCGTGATATTGTTTTCGCGGAATTGCTTCAGCTGAAATTCTGTCAGTAAAAATTCATCATTGCCGTACTTATCGATGATTATTTTAACAACGCCCATGAAATGATTTCCGGTAAATATTTTTCGGATGAATTCTTCAAGCGCGCGCTTGTCAACGATGGAACATTTCACGTGCTGATACATACTATATTTTTTTTTATCATTTAATATAATTTAGTACGACAGTGCTGTCATTGATGGTGATGTCTCTGGCGCTTCCCACAGTGCTATCATCGTCGTCGTTGTCACTGTCAATAAAATCACTGTCAGAGAGATCTTCATCACTGACAACTAAATCACTGTCGTCGGAAACACCTTGTGTTTCTACCCTAGTGTCAGAACTGTCAGAGAGATTTTCATCATCATCATCATCATCATACTTCTGGTAATTCGAAGATTTTTTGGACATTATTATGATATGATATTATTAATTGAAAGTCTTAAAATCGTTTCTGAAATTCCCTGAATTTCCATTGAAAATCCTTTAGGATTTTACCAGCAAATTAATACTAACAGTCTCGCCACGTAGGTCCAAAAGTCTACCCTGCTGGTCAGTGACTTTAAAATTTATCCTTGTCAGCATCGGGTTATGACACCGCAGAAATACAGGATTGATTGGCTCTTGCACAATCAAAAATCCATGTGGTTCTTTAGAAGTAAATGAGTATAGTATAAACCCTTGCTGGGCTTGATTTGATATTGTTGTGTCTATGTTGTAGCTGCCATCGATTACGTCACATACAAGATTGACCGCGACGACATCAGTGATATTTACGATTCCCGGAGAAATATGCCGGCCATCGCTCGCTGTGGAATTATTGTGTGTTAAGATAGTTGGCGGTGGCAATATTCGCTTGTACTGGTCAAGAATATCCGGGAAGTATTCATCGACGATATCAGTGACGTGTTTTCGTAGCGTGGCCGGGGGGACGTATCCTGGTAATTTAAAATTCGGTAGTTCAGCTTCGGTCAGCGATTACTTATTCAGAAATGTTTGTTTATCACTGGGTTCACTGCCAATTACTGTTTGAATCATTCGCTGGTTATAATATTCCATATCCGCGGCAATCTGATTTAATATCTCAATTCGTTTAATAATTTCTTCACGTGAACCTGTTACATCGGAAAGATGTTCTTGGAATCGGTACCGTAGATGCGCTAGTTGTGCTCGGTGCAACACATTAACAATTTTAAAATATTCAGTAATTTCGCTTAGACGAATTCTAGCCCCCCTACCCCCCCCAATCCCTATCTGTAAAAAACTCCAATCAATATCGCGGCCGTCTTCATGTGAGGGAATCCAGCTAAACAACTTTGCTCCTTTTAGATCATCCAGTTGTTTTTTGTATGACGGTGTAACTCCATGATATGACTGCGAGTCAGTTACGTAATCAGACTTCGTTGGTGTTGGTGGTGTCGGTGGTGTCGGTGGTGGATTTTCAGGCCATCCTAATACTGTTCTGATTGAACTGTTATAAATGTCTACGTGGTAACCCGGTGTTGAGATTTCGATGATCGTGGACAACGTTGGCTCGTGTGCTGATATATTGATTTTTGATTCTTTTCCGGTGACACGTTTTATTTGACGCTGTATTTCTTTGTTGATTTCTTCTATCTGATAACTCCCAGTGGGAAGTGTAATAGTATTCCAATCTGGTGTGCCGTCAGGTTTATTCTGATATGAAAATACAAATGAATTATCTGGCAACTGTCCGTGAAATGATGTCGACCTGATATTGGGCCAACTGTGATATACTCGTAATTGTGCCAGCGCTATTTCGGTAACTGGAATTGCAGTTGGAAAATTAACATTAAATTCTGGTTGCATCGAGGATATTGATATCATCGTGGTCCTTACCGGAGTTGTATTTGCGGCTATCTCTTGAAGTATCTCCGTCATTATTTATCTTCATCGTTTTCAAATTAAAATTCTTTGCACGCTCGTAATCGTTGTATATGCCAGACATCAACGTGAATTCGGAATCTGATATTGTTGTGTCGTCAAGGCTGGATGATATCAACGAGGACAATTTCGAGTAGGCGCTGTTGGCCGCGCTGTTTAGCCGCTCATACTCGTGTAATTTTGTTATCGCGCACGAGGATATTTTTTTTGCAATTATATTAGCAACTCCTGCGATCGTCGTTGATGCTGAAATTGTGATTGTGATCACGATTGCAGTTGTCACTGGTGTCAGCGCAGACAATAGCACACCCGTGGATGCAACTACCGCGGATACCGAATAGACTATTGTGTCTAGCGCGGTCACACGCCGTTTGTATTTTTTTATTTTTGTTACGCATTTGTCAATAGTGTTTTTCAACGTTGACTGCCATTCGCGTACTTGATCATACCGGTATTGCTGAGCGTCTAATGTTGTCGTTGATGCTGATTTCATTTTTATTATTATTTACGTTGTGACTAAATCACAGGGTAACCAATTGAGGTGTTTCTGCGACGAATTCCAAACACCACCAGTAAGATGTTGCGGTTAATTTCTTGTCTGCGGCTTCAAGTATAAATATTTCTTCGGTTCCGCTGTTTAGTATTACAGTTACAACCCCGGAAAACCTGTCGGTGGAATGACGCCATGGAAACGTTGTGAAGATTTCAAATTTAGCGGCGGAAAACACAGACAACCTGTACACGCCAGTGGCTGTTGCTGTGTATTTGATAGTATTATTTTGTCGGGACCATGTTGCGAATCCCGATGATACCGTGAATACGATGTTGGTGATATGCCCGGGGGTAACTCCAGTGGGGACTTTAATCAAACTGGTTTTGTTAACGATCTCAGGAATTCCCGATACGATATCCTGCTTTGTTTGTTTGATCGTGTCAATGTCGGTCTTGATTTCAGAAAGTGTCATGTCGATGACTGGAGGAACCCCAAAGAACTTATCAATGGACTCATCAGCTTTTGCGAAGTTTCTTCGAAGTCTTGTAAACGCGCCCACGTGAACATCATACTCTGCCCGCAACGTGGCTAGTTTACAGTCAATGGTGTCTACATATTTTGTGTTGGTGGCATCTTCGGGACCTTCCGGATCTCTTAAAACGGTTATTTTGTTACCGTTCATGCTGAGTTCACCTGTCATTGTATCACCGGTCTTCGCTACACGGGCTAGTGCAAGTTTTTGCATATCATCTCGGAGAGCTGCAATTGATATCGACGAATCTCTGATTCTGCCGCTGTCAGTGAATACAACGATGTTGTCCTTGACAGCTCCAAGAACTCTGCGAATTATGTCATTCCACTTAATGTTACTGGTTCTTAATTTGCTGTGTCGGTCTTGAAAAATAATAACCTCATCTGGGTCTACTCCGGATAGATTTAAAAGATCATCAATTTCATCTTTGGTCGCATACGCTGATAAATCAATACCTTTTTTTTCTTCCTTGGTTCTGCTTGATCTTCCGTAAATATCAACCATTATTAGTTATGGCGTAGTTTAAATTTGGAAATCACATCTGTGGTGTATTCATGCACGACTTTGTGAGGAGGACTCGCTGATTTCGAGATCGCATCAAGAACATTTAATACTTCACGGCCGCATATCGGAGGATCAATCAGTGTTTGTGTTGGTAACGTTGACCGCCAAACTGGAATGTTGGAAAATCTTTGGACGTACCTGAGAAACTCAACTGGCGGTGCTAGCCCGTACGAGTCAAAATAGATAATTCCACGTGGATCGATCGCGCAAGCAACCCAGTGAGTCCCTGGCCCATCGCTGTTCTCAAGATTAATAATTCCTGTTTCTAGATTATTCGGTCGTGCTGGTAATTGATCTCGCATAAATACACCTCTGAAATTCTTTATACGTAATTGTTTAACAGCATTAAGCAAATCAAAATTAGAAGCTGGAAGCTTCAACATCGGTGTGAAAACGCTAGCGTTTTTCAAAACACTTAAAACTTTTTGGGGTACCATGACGCCGGAGTTCCTGGAAGTCTTAGACCGGATCCCTTTTTTTGTATCCTCGCCCAGTGGCTTTCTTTAATGCCATTCCAGCAGCGGTTCCAACAGCTCCTAACGCGGCTGCTTTTGCGACTGCGGAAGCAGCAGCAGCTATCAGTGCTGGTATCGCGGCGAGAAGAGGAAATATACCTCCTGTTTTAATGATATCTTTGACTGCGGCCGGAGAGAGATCAAGTCGAACTCCAGTCGTTGCTTGCTTCGCTTTATTGAAATGTTTTTTGTTGGGTTTTAGTCAATGACAGTTTTTTAGACCGACCGCTAGCTGATCGTGTTTTAGTGTTATTGATGTCCCACATGTGCTCGCGTTCTTCGATTGTAATTTCTTCACCTGACCAGGAGTCAGTGTGACATTAACACGACTGTATGACATTTTATTTAATACGATGTTGATCTAATTGTGTTTTCGGAAAACTACATATTTTCCACAGGTGCATCAATGACTCTCATTCGACCGCCAGCACCTTCAAGTAACATTGCTTTATCGGAAAGTATGACCGCGATTGCTCTAACACCTCAAGGAACTGCTGGTGGACCAACTACCGCAGCTGGTACTCGAGCCAGGCGAGTCCGAATAACTATATCAACGACAGATTTTCTGAATAAATCCAAATGTTCCAACGAAAAGTAATAGATCGGATACAACTTTGTAAAATCACGCTGGGATATCTGCAGCCCAGTGTCAACGTTTTGATCACGCCCATCATAAGACATCAATTGATAATATGCCCGTGCAACATCATTTTGTTCAAAATTTAGTTCGATATCCTCAGCGGGTTCTTGATGTCCCTTTATTCTTAATGAAACTTCAGTAACTCCAAGTGTGTCAAATATCATTGGACTTGCTTCCTGGTTATTTATTCTAGAATTTACCTGAAACGCGATAAATATATGTCGCGCTGCGGGATCTCCCTGTTGTGATCCCAATTGCCACGTAAACGGTCCAGGAGCGTTGATAGAAGTACTATCTGTTGTCATTGCTAACCATGATAACAACGATTTTCCACCTTGATCCATAAAAGAAAGTAACCGTTGTTCTTCAGCGATTGATGGAGTCATTGTTGGCATCCACAGAGATAGTTTTCTTAACTCTACTTTACCAGGATCAACTCCATCAGCTCGCCATATTGCATCATTATCAGAGTTTTTCTGACAAGCGTTACTGTGTGTTTGGCACCAAATATAACCTTTCGGACACTTCTGCAAAATCCAAAAATATGAGATAGTGGAATAGCACAGGAAAACTCTTCGTCGTCGTTCAGCATTGCTCGACGCGTAGCAAAACCCAAGTTGAAATTTTCGTTCATGGCTGCAACTGCATTCCCGGCCGCCTTCATCGTTACATTTCTATTTTCGGGATGATCAGATGTGTCCTTTACAAACATCATTGTTGGACCAGCTGATCTTGTGTAATCATCAGAATATCTTGCAAGACCAAGTATTGTCGTGGCAACATCAACATTATCCAAACACGACTCAATATCTTTTCCATCAATCGAGTATGTGGCTTTGCTAAATAACGCCATCACACCATTATTAACAAAACCAACACGATCGCCCATTCCGTATCCAGTACCATCCGCTTTTAAGATTCTACCTGTGACTTCAATAAAAGCCTCACAAGGCAGAAAATATATACTTGTATCATGAATTTGAAACTCAATTCTCCCCGGCGCGTTAGGTGTTTTTGCATCATAAAAATAAAATTGATAATCGCGCAAGGATTCATCCTTTCTGACTGGTTTAACCATATCAAATGCTACGTTGGATATGCGCTGAAACATCTTATTGTAATACATTATTATCTAAAACGAAGACCACTTCCCGCTGCTAAACTTGAAGCTATATTTTTTTCTATTTCTTTGGAAGGTATCAGTGACGCTAGTTTTTGATTCGCAGTTTCATTTATTATTTTGCTAACATTTGCAGGCATATCCGCAGTGCTTGGTAATTTTACCGGCGGAGGCTTTCTGCGTATTAATCGTGCTAGTCTGTCCTTGATCGCCGTGAACACTTTGCCGGCAGCATCACCGATTACACCAGAAGCTTTATCTCTAATAACATCAATAGCTTTTGACGATAATTGTTTTGCAATTGGCCCAGCCTTTGGAGTTATTCTTGTAAACAATCCTTGAATAACATCTCCAAGTCCATCTCCATAATATGCACTGTAAACAGGATATCGCGAATTTACCACTCTCTCTCGTCGGGTCATATGATGAGAGTCATGTATGATCATTTAATTTAATTAGTTATTTCTCTAATCGTCGATGAGCTCATCAATAAGTTCTCGATAGATATGAGAATCCATGATGCCGCCGCGAAATAGTCGCTGACAGATATCAGCCGCTTCATTAATTATTTCCGGTGAGTTATTTCCGGCACGTTTCCCTCCGATGAGAACTTCTAGCCGTGATACATCATTGAGAACATTATCAGGACAAACACCTAGACCAGATCCGGTTTTTGGTTGTTGTTCTACAATTCTCGGGGCTAAAACATCTTGCGGTAAACTTTCAGGAGATGTTGTTAAACCAATTATCGGCGACCTAGTTGGCTCGGATTTTTGACGACGTGGACTTTGTTCAGATGCAACCTCATATTCACTTAACGGGACTAGGTCAGTATCTATTATCCTCCGCCGTTGTTGTTGTAAAGGTGTAGAAGGTTTCTGCTGGGGGAATTCTAGTTGTTTTACCTGTTCGTTATAAACTCTTTTTACTTCTTCAAAGAGACCTCTGTATTCTAAATCATCGTCTCTGTCTTGTTTTTTGTTTTTATATATGCGATATATCCATTTAATAAAATTATCATCATTCACGTTTTCAAAACCGGGTTTTAAGATACTAGATTTATTAAACATACCAATTAATATTTTTCTGGGCAATTCTTCTCTTGTAGTATTTCTAATATCTTCGACAAACCCTTCTCTAAATTTTTTAATCATTGCAACATTTTCTTTTATTGGCTTGGACGCGAGTTCAGTACGAATTTGCCCAATACCTTCAAGTATTTCTTCGCCGACGGATGGAGGTTGAGCTACAGCTATATCAGCTGGAAGATCTCGTAAAATCTTTTTTGTTTGTTTGGCTCGTTTAGCGGTTTTTTGTAACACTGGAAGAATACCCTTTCTTCGCTCCTCCTCCTCTTTGATATCATCCTTAGGTTCTCCTAGTAAAGCTCTTTCTGTGACCACCGCAGCCTTTTCAGTAGCTGTTGTAACGGGTTTAAATAATTCTTCTACACCTGCTGCAAATTCAACTTGTGCTTGCTGCCATGCTTGTAATTTTTCTCTGACAGAATCTCGTACAGGAAGAAATTTTTTTATTGCTTCTAGTCGCTCTCGAGCTAGTCTAGCGGAATGTGATTCTCCAATGTTGGCCATTATTGTTAACTTAAATTTTTAATTCATAACAGAAATCCTAAAATATTTGCATTGCTAGCAGCAGAGAGACTGGGCCCTCAACGTTTTCGTCGACGTCACCACGTGAAGAAATATTTTTTATAGTGAGTTATCTTTGTCGAAATAACCCTTCTAGCCAGAAAAGAGGATTTAGTCATCATAGTTTCTGGATAGAAGGGTTATTTTTGTGAAATAAGAACTTCTGTCAGAAAAGTTTTCGATAGATGGTCCTGTTGGACGAAATAGTTGGTGGGCCCAGTCTCTCTGCTGCTACCCATACTTATTAAATCTTCAATTAACACTTGAAAATTCAAAAGACTCCTATGATGTCATACTTTGGAAAATCAAAAAAAAACTACTATCAGAAATAAGGAACTATAGGAAATCCACAGGGAATCTATATGGCGAAAGTACAAGGCGGTGACATCATGGGGCAACGTCGCAAGGCGATACGCGAAGTGGACAGGCCCATGAAAGAGTCCTGGAAAAACACCCCATATAGAACATAAACAGACCAAACACAAACACAAATATATATAGTATTACTCCCACTAACTATCTTCCTCTTCTCTAACCGTACAGCTCCGTCATTGTATAGTCAACCGACCTACATTCTTGTAGTGTCTTAAACAATTTTGAAAATTTCTAAGAAATACTTTAAATTATTAATGGAGGCCTAACTCTAATCAGGGGAAATACAAGGAGAATCAAGAAGTGTGGACCTTGAATCGAGCACAGCCTACCTATATATTTAAAGAATATATACGAGGAAAGACACAGATTAGCACTCGAATAAAACAATAGAAATTTATTTTTTCTTAAAGTAATATAGCACACCGTTCCGATCTCTAAAATTTTAAACTGAATATAAATTAAGGGATAAATAATACAAAATATATTAAAATGGATTCTATATCCAAAGATTTGAAATAAGACAACTGGGGAAAAATTCTGACTTACACTTGCTGTCTCAAACATGCAGAAAATATAGCATACACACAATATAACACTAACATAAATAGCAAACACTGAGACTTAGGGGACCTCTAGCAAAGGTCACAACATTTTCAGGGAAGGGACCCCGAGCAAGGTGAATAAAACCAGGCTTGGACAAACAACCCCATAGATAACACTAGGGAAAAATAAATAACCTATCACACATTAAAACTAAAATTTTCGATAACAAAATTCTTTTTAAACAAAACACACAACATATCTGAAGGGAAATATACAAACATAAAATACTTTTTATATTTTGGGGGAATGGAGGGGATATCTGTCTGGTGCCCCCCCCCCCCCGAACTTAACTGACCAACCAAAACAGAGACAGTAGGTAGGGGGCACCTTTCGGATATTTTGATATTTAAAAATAATTTTGTTTTACAACCTAATTATAGGTTTAAGAAAAAACAACAGAAACAAAAACAAGCATTAAATAAATTGCAATGTGTGTGTGTGTGTATGCCTTATAAACAAGAAAATTACCTTATAATTTCTTCAGATTATTGCGAATTTGTATCAGTGATATTATGAACACTGTAGATAAATCCCATGGATAGTATACACATACCATTACAACTATCCACGTTATCGAGGGCTACATGGTTAAGGTTCAGTTTCAAGGGTTTCATCAAGCCCAAATACGTTTTCTCTCTCACTCCAGATTCCTGCGTACTGTCTTTTATGAATGAGGTGGGTGGGTGGAAATTCTTCATATTTGTATCGTTATTTTCTTACGTCACTAGTGACTAATCAGTGATCAATGAAAATTCATGACTGATCTATATAATTTATGACAGGGTCGAAACAATGTTTATAAATGCCATAGGCGGATCATAATTTAATAAACAATAACTTGCACATGCACGTGTGTGCGCGTGTGTGTGTGCGTGCGTGTATGTGTGTGTGTAATATGGTCAAACTACAGGAGTCTGACGTTCTGGCTGACGATAAAACGCAAACTTCTGTGGTCCAACCGACATCAAACTGGCTGGAGGTCAAGGTGTTAAATGCGTTTATGAACCTCGGATTGCACGACTCAAGAGTGTGCTTGACCAGTCCACATTGAAGGTTTGTAACCCTGGTTGATGGTTGTATGAATCGGGTGAGTATTAAATCGCTAACTCCTACAAATTTCAAAATAACAATACGTAATATGGCGGATACAACATATGATTGACGGTTTGGTGGGTGGGAGATTGTTCAACCTCTAACTCTACACATGTCAAAATGAAAGCATATTCTTGTATTGGATAATGACCCGGGTTGACTGTGGGATGGGTAGGGCAATTACCGAACCATTGTCAAACTAATATCGTTTTATAATATTCATATATAAGTCTAAATATTTTGATCATCGAATCATATTAGACCTAGTAGTATGAGGCGCCATTTTACCCTTTTTCCTTATTTTATGATATTATATTTATCTTGTGATATAATTTCATTGTATTATATCAATTAACTGAATTTGTAGTTGATATTTGACGAGTATAAAATCTTAATTAGTGTACATGAAATTCCCAAATTTAAGTTTTAGTCGCGAGTTTTTTCTTCACACCTGAATTCTCTTTTTAATATTGGGAAATATCGCCTATATCCAACACGTTTCACTCAGTTCGGACGGAATGTAAATCATTCATTAGACAAATTTAAGATATGCATCTAATTTAATAAAACAATAAATTGAAAGGAATAATAATTTAATGAATTTGAAGTTATGCTATCATACACGAGACTATGTATATCATACACCGAATGTATTATACAGCATTCAATAATAAAACGGCACCTCATATGATTACACGATGAATGCAGTCTTATGTTGCCATCTTGCGGACACACGTTTGTGATAAATAAAAATATTAATAACAATACAATTTTGAGATTTATGCCAACAAAGTAGACTATAGACTAAATTATACTGGATTTGGATGACAGGACTTATTTTATGCACGACATGTTCTTGGAGACTTTAACTAGAACATTATTCCTCAACGTAATTCTACTCAAATATGAACAAAATGAGACTCTTTGGTTTAGATGTTTGTTAGTTGAAAACATACAAATGCAAAGTTTTATTCTTGTGATGTCTAATTTCCAATCTTTTAATAACGTGCATGCATAAAATCTGTATGTTTTCTTTAATCTACTTTGTGCCACAGACAAACAACACATATGTTTGGAATGCTTTATCAACAAAATCGTCGTCATCGTTACCTCAGTCTTCATTGTGTTCATAATATCTATACTACGTAAGAACAGCTTCTAGATCGAGATCATCCCAAGAAAGGTAGTATGAACATCGTCCGTGCGAGAAAAAGAATACAAAGATAGTTGACCCTTTTCTTACAAAAATCTAATACCTCTCTACAGGGCAGATATTTTGGCGCTGTACATAAAGGTAAATAATTCTTTAAGCTCGGTAAAAACGAAACCTAGCACTGCGGTGGTAAGATTAAATGCCAACAGTGACAGGAACATGTTCATACCTGTCATCAAGCAGTCACAACCGCTATCGGTCGGTTGAAGTTGCATATGAATACACATTATGTAGCCACACGCTACACTGAACAAAGAGTATATTCAGTTAATAATCTCTTTTATATGTGTATGTATAACTATCAGGCTATGTCATCTTACAGAAAGCCATTATAATAGGTGTCATGGTGAAAGCTTACACGCATAACCGATGAAAAGACTTGCTTTGAAGCCAGTTGGAACATCAAATTACCAAAACCTGAGCTCATGGTTTTACATTATAGTTTTAAGGTTACTTAGTAATTCCATATTTAGGCTTAGCCAACTCTGATGTGTTTCCCACTGGCTGTTGTATTGCTAGTACACACGGTCATTCCTGTCTTTCCTTTCTAATATTTGTATTAAAAGCATCTGTATGCAGAGTATGAAAATATTTACTGACATCTTCTATTAAGTATGCCCGACATTAGGTAAAAATAGAATATGAAACTAAGGTCGAAATTCAAAGTATTCACTGAAATACTCGAATAAATATGCCAGATTTATGTAACAAAGACTATACAAATATGAAATTATGAATTGTCATAATATATTACATATACCAGACTTAAGTAACAAAGACTATGAAAATATCAAATTATTAACTGTCATATTATATTACATATGCCAGATTTAAGTAGCAAAGACAATGAAAATATGAAATTATTAACCGTCATACTCCATTAGGTATGTCAGACCTTAGGAAACAAATGAGTATAAAATAGACACTGACATTTCCCACCATGTAAT
The DNA here is from genome assembly GCA_028554795.2 of Sinohyriopsis cumingii. Classification (NCBI taxonomy): domain Eukaryota; kingdom Metazoa; phylum Mollusca; class Bivalvia; order Unionida; family Unionidae; genus Sinohyriopsis; species Sinohyriopsis cumingii. Next base: position 3,695,016 of record JAPYKE020000151.1, read on the forward strand.
GAATATAGTACAAGTATCCGTATGCAGAGTATGAAAATATTCATTGACAAACTCCACTGGATTTTATATGTATCTTATAGATCACTTACCGTTTTTTAGTGTCAAAGTCCGAACTTTGACAAGACTGTAACCAACTTTTTCCTCTCCTCCTGTTGCCATTTTCTCTTTTCAAATGATTGTGCTTCAGGGTTATTGACTCCAACTGAAATGAGTTTTCAACCTAACAGAATGTAGACACGATGACTGGGCTGTAAAATATAGACAGGAATATTCTAGCCGTATCAATGTAATATAAATAACTAATATTTAGTTATGACTTATTGTACAGATATCAACATGCTTGTAAAATGAAATATCTATAAAAATGAAATCGCGTAAACATTTTGGTGTTGAAAGGGCTTATCAAAGCTGCAATTACATCAACTCTCTTTTTTACACGCAAAATGTAATCATCTTTAAGTACCCTAGTCATCTTAGTGTTTATGATAGTAATGATATTGTGTCATCTTAGTGGTGTTGTGTAATCTTAGTGGTTTTGTGTGACCTTAGAAGTGGCATGTGATATTAGTGATAGTGTGCTATCTCTTAGATGTGTTGTGTAATATTAGAGGTGTACTGTGATCTAGTGGTTTCTTGTGATCTTAGGGGTGTTGTGCAATCTTAGTGGTTTTGTGTGATCTTATAGGTGCTTTGTGATCTTAGAGGTGTTGCGTGATCTTAGAGTGTGATCTGTGATCTTGTGCCATCTTATAGGTGTTGTGTGATCTTATTAATTTTGTGTGATCTTATAGGTGTTGTGTGATCTTAGAGGCGTTGTGTGATCTTAGAAGTGTTGTGTGATCTTAATGGTTTTCTGTGATCGTGGAGGTATTGCGTGGTTTTAGTGGTTTTCTTCGATTTTTGAGGTTTTTGGTCTTGTTATTGATCTTGTACCGTCTTAAAGGTGTTGTGTGATCTTAGAGGTGTTGTGTGATCTTAATGGTTTTGTGTTACCTTAGAGGTGTTGTGTGATCTTAGTGGATTTGTGTGAACGTAGATGTGTTGTGTGATCTTAGTGATCTTGTACCATCATAGAGGTGTTGTCTGATCTTAAAGTTTTTATGTGATCTTAGAGGTGTTATGTGATTCTAGTTGTTTTGTGTGATTTTAGGGTAGTTGTGTGATTTTAGTAGTTTTGTGTGATCTTAGTAATTTTATGTGGTCTTAGAGGTGGTGGGTGATCTTAGAGGCGTTGTGTGATCTTAGTGGTGTTGTGTGACCCTAGAGGTGTTGAGTGATCTTAGTTGTTTTATGTGATCTTATAGGTGGACTATGATCTTAGAGGTGGTATGTGATCTTAGAGGTGTTGTGTAATTTTAGCGGTATTGTGTGATTTTAGAGGTGTAGTGTGATCTCAGTGGTTTGGTGTGATCTTAAAGTTGTTGTGGGATCTAGATGATCTGGTACATATTAGAGTAGCTAATGGTTACAATGACTGAAGGAAGCATTGTGCCTTTGTGTTTGGGGAGTTATTGCTTAGTGTTAATAATGTAGGTGTGGAGTTATTGGTGAGTATAAATACTGTAGACGGAGAATTAGAGGTGGGAAAATGCTAGATATTTGGAGTTAGTGGGGGTAAATGATGTGGATGGGGAGATCAGTTTTATAGGTAAATACCAAATTATATGAGTTAATTAGCGGTGGGTGTAAATGATGTAGTTGAGGAGTTAGTGGGATCTGTAAATACAATGAATATGGAGTTAATGGTGGGTACCTATACTGTAGATGCGTAGTTAGAGGTGGGAAAATGATAGATATTTGGAGCTGGTGGGGGTAAATAATGTGGATGGGGAGATCAGTTTTTAGGTAAATACTAAATTATATGAGTTAATTAGCGGTGGGTTTAAATGATGTAGATGAAGAGTTAGTGAGATGTGTAAATACAATGAATACGGAGCTAATGGTGTGTGTGCCTGTGTGTGTGTGTGTGATTTGGATTGTTAAAGTTACTTTAGCAACTTTTCAGTCATATCGCTACGATGCCTGCAGTGTGGCACTTTATAGTCGTGTGTGTAAATAGTGTAGATGGGGAGTTAGTGGTATCTGTAAATAGTGTAAATGGGGAGTTAGTGGTGTGTGTAAATAATGTATATGGAAAGTTAGTGGAGTGTGTAAATAGTGTAGAAGGGGGGTAGTGGTGTATATAAATAGTGCAAATGTGGAGTTAGTAATGTGTGCAAATAATGTAGAAGGAGATTTAGTGGAGTGTATAAATATTGTAGACGGGTAGTTAGTGGTGTGTGTAAATATTGTAGATGGATAGTTAGTGGAGTGTGTAAATAGTGTAGATGGGGAGTTAGTGGTGTGTGTAAATAGTGTAGATGGAAAGTTAGTGGAGTGTGTAATAGTGTAGAAGGGGGGTAGTGGTGTATATAAATAGTGCAAATGTGGAGCTAGTAATGTGTGCAAATAATGTAGAAGGAGATTTAGTGGAGTGTATAAATATTGTAGACGGGTAGTTAGTGGTGTGTGTAAATATTGTAGATGGATAGTTAGTGGAGTGTGTAAATAGTGTAGATGGGGAGTTAGTGGTGTGTGTAAATAGTGTAGATGGAAAGTTAGTGGAGTGTGTAATAGTGTAGAGGGGGTTAATTGTGTGTGTAAATAATGTAGATAGAGAGTTAGTGGGGTGTGTAAATAGTGTACATGGAGAGCTTTTGGAGAGTGTAAATAATTTAGATGGTGGGTTAGTAGTGTGTGCAAATAGTGTAGATTGGGAGTAAGTGGCGTGTGTAAATAGTATAGATGGGGAGTTAGTGGCGTGTGCAAATAGTGTAGATGGAGAGTTTGTGGAGTGTGTAAATAGTGTAGAGGGGAGTTAATGTAGTGTGTAAATAGTGTAGAGGGGGAGTTAGTGATGTGTGTAAATAGTGCTGATGGGGATTTAGTGATGTGTGTCAATGGTTAAGATGGGAAGTTAGTGATGTGTGTAAATGATGTAGCTAGGGAGATAGTTGTGTGTGTAAATAGTGTAGATGGAGAGTTAGAGGTATGTGCAAGTGGTGTAGGTGAAGAGTTCGTGGAGTGTGTAAATAACTTAGTTGGGGAGTTCGTGTGGTGTGTAAATAGTGTAGATGGAGAGTTAGTGGTGTATTTAAATAGTGTAGATGGATAATTAGTTGTGTTTGGGAATAGTGTAGATGGAGATTTAGTGGAGTGTGCATATAGTGTCGAGGGGGAGTGAGTGATGTGTGTAAATAATGTAGATGGAGAGTTTGTGGAGTTTGTAAATAGTGTAGAGCGGAGTTAGTCGTGAGTTTAAATAGTCTTGATGGGGAGATATTGATGTGTGTAAGTAGTGTAGATGGGGAATTAAAAGTGTGTGTAAATAGTGTAGATGGAGAGTTAGTGGAGTGTGTAAATAGTGTAGATGGAGAGTTAGTGGTGTGTGTAAATAATGTAGATGGAGACGTAGTGGAGAGTGTAAATAGGCTAGAGGGGGCGTTAGTGGTGTCTAGATAGTGTATATGAGAGTCAGTGGAGTGTGTAAATAGTGTAGAGGGGGAGTAATCGGTGTGTGTAAATATTGTATATGGAGTGTCAGTGGGGCCTGTAAATAGTGTAGATGGGTTTGTTAGTGGTGTGTGTAAATAGTGTAGATGGAGAGTTAGTGGAGTGTGTAAATAGTGTAAATAGTGTGTAAATAGTGTAGATAGTTAGGGGTGTGTGTAAATAATGTAGATGGAGAGTTAGTGGAGTGTGTAAATAGTTTGGGGGAGTCAGTGGTGTGTGTAATTAGTGTAGATGTAGAGTTAGTGATGTATATAAATAATGTAGACGGGGTGTTAGTGGTGAGAATAATAATAGTGGAGGTTAGCAATCCGTGTAATTACCAGTAATGATTTCTTTTAAAGAATCTTCATCTACTCTTATTGACCTCATAGTCACAGGAAATGACGTGCACATGATATTTTTACCTTATAATCGCACTCACTAAAAATAAACAACTCTTTCGTGCATTAAATAACCTACGTGTGAGTCAACCGGGATTTTCTATGTGAACATCTGACTCACTGAGACTGTACAACTCTCTGTATCATCAATAACGTATGTTTGAAAACTTAAAAACTCTGCGATGTGAATTCAATTTATGATGTATCATTAACTGAACAACTCTCGGAGAGACTAGTGTCAATGACCTTGATTTGAGTAAATGTAGGACTCTGCACATTCAATACAACGTTATTCCATTTTCATGCATTGACTGAATATAAATTAATGCTTCATAAAAATAAATAGTAGACTAATACTTACAGAATATCTATAAATCCCTTAAAATACAACTTTCCGAAGTTCACCTTCGGTATTACCTATAATGAATGTACTTGTCTCCAAGCAAATTCTTGTTATCATACACAACACCAACCAATCATTGCATGACAACAAGCCATGTTATTAAGTGTTGACCTTATCTGGCAAGCTATTGGCGTGTGAAGACAAATACTACAATGGATATTCAGCTGACTTAGTTACAACATGCCTATCTCCTTCTTCAGGTTTACTTGAGTGAACAACATGGCTGATAGAGAGAATAACTCTGAAAAAATAAATAAATTCTAATAATAACGGAAATGTGTAGTGCTGGCATGCAAGTATCAGTGTGTAATAGTAGTTACCTAAGTCTAGGTTTCCGTCAAGTTAGTTATACAGGTAGGCAGCTCAGGGGAGTGTGTTTTGGGTTGCGGAATTTTAATGTAGATTTATAGATTTTAATCATATCGCTACGATGTAAGCAGTATGACAGTTTATAGTGACGTCTAGCACTGGGGCATTACGCCGCAGACATGTAGCAGGTGGTAGTGAGAGGCAGTTGTTAAGTATTATTTTTATAAACCAATTGTATGATTCTGCTGGGTTCGAACACGCGACCACAAGCATCGAGACACTTGAGCCGTCTAGCTAGCTCACAATCATCTGTTTACTACTACTACTACTACTACTACCACCACCACTGTTATGACGATACGACGAACAGTTACCAAGACATACATACATACATACATACATACATACATACATACATACATACATACATACATACATTAATACATACATACATACATACATACATACATACATACATACATACATACATACATACATACATACATACATACATTTATTCTTATTATTATTCTCTCGGGCCTTAATGTTCCAGCGTTACCCCAGAACAATGGCTCCAATTACTTGTCGACCGCTAAAGTCTGACAGTCATATTAAAACGAAATATGGCCTTCCCCTACTGGGATGGTGGAGCGAATAAGGCAAACAATCATATATGACGGCATTAGGCTGTAATTGTAAGGAAATTTGTTTCCACTGTGTGTTATATCATCCTAATTTTGATGGCGGTATCTTTAAATAAAGCATTCATTCGGATTCGTAATCGCAGGTCAGCTGGGTTATCTTTATATAAAGCATTAATTTGGATTAGTAATCGACGGTTAGCTTGTTATCTTTTATGTAAAGCATTCATTCTGCTTCGTAATCGAAGGATAATTAGGGTGTTACCGGCTAGGTAAAGCCGCGTGGATTACATCTCATTGCGAAGAGAATTTAGGGGTCTCGTCGCTTGTGAATCAGTTTGTTCCATACAAAATCGAAAAGTCACAGGCCTTAAATATTCGACAGTCAGAACTTAGCTAAACTTTGGAATTTGGATGTCTTTTGTAATAAGTGAACAATATTGGACAACATGGAAGAAACAAAAAGGTGAAAATCCTGAATTATCATAAGACGATAAACGTATGTAAACAGGATAATTATCTACACCAAAATGGATATGAAACTGATGCCAGAGAAAAATACTTTATTCACAATTTATCCACAATTCGCTGCTTAACCGGAATCTGGTAACTCATACCTCCTTCCATACGGGCATATTGGTCTCGATCTGTCCTGCACATGCCGATTGAGTTTTAACAGGATGAAAGCGACTTAGGACGGGTTCATTCAGTGATCGATCTGACGAAGTCCAGTATGTTGTATAAGAAGGTGTGACATCTATTAAATATCATCTGTAGTGATCACACGCTATCTCCGCAACCGGCTCCCATCTAGAAAATGTTTCCTTATCGTCTCATACTTATGTCTTTCGAAATCATCAGGAGGCTACCCGTACATGTATACGCATCTATAATCATCTGATCTTTGCTTCCGGTAACCTTTATTAGGGTAATTTGAACTTTTATCTTCCCATCAGAAAATTGTATATCGTTCAAAAAAAAAAAATAAAACAGTTAAGCCACCCCCATTCCCGTATGACGCGCAAGTGAAATCAGATTCATGTGATTCCGTAATTATTACCAACGTATTCATTCTGAATCAAATTAGATGATGATTACGGTATCAGTTGACTCGGGTTTTGGCGACGAATTAATGCTGTTTCCAAATAGCTTGTATGTAGTAGTGTATGGTGATCTTGCAAGTCGTTGATTGTAGTATTGTCAAAGAGACTTGGTCCTGATTGTGAAGAATGCAATTACCGTAAAGACTAGAAAACTGCCTGTTTCATTACCGTCTATGTTGTGTGCAAAGTCCTTGCAAAACCTTAACTCCAATTAAGAAGAAGCATCTCCCTTGTATTTTTTATTTATTTATATCTTTTACTGAGCACTGTGTAATATTTTCTTATAATAATATAGCATTGGAAAGGAAATTAATGTAAACTTTCTGTTTCCACTATTCTCATGATTTTTGCGTAATATTCATGTTAAAAATAATGATTTGTAATAATGTATTCATTTCAAAAGGTAAATTTTAGTTTAAAGTACATCCTTAAGTAAGTGCAGCACAGGCTGACGCAGAAGGTAATTCATTATAAAAGAGAAGAATTGTTATCAAATCACCCAATTATATTTAATTTGGATATTGATAGCGTGCAGCCAGCCTTCTTGTGACTCCTCAAATTTAACAAGCTGCACAGAAGTTAATATGTGGTAAAGTCGTAGATGGCAATATCTCCTGTTTTGAGTCTATGGTCTTAAACTAAGTAACAGAAAACAGTCAAATTAATCAAGCTTTGTTAGATTCAACAAATGATTTATTTCCATATATTACAAAGTGAAAATATAAAAAGCAACTTACAGCAGTATTGTGAATTAAATCTCAAATAGTCCTAACAAATTCTGTCACAAGTTAAAAATTTAGATTATTCAGAATGAATTTCATTGGTGTTCCAAATAAATTCCAGTCTTGTATGTGTTATGTGCCATTAGCCTTGAATAGTGTTGGTCTAAGGTTGACATTGCCCGGGGTGGGAGTGGGAGACAAGCGCCCCAATCCTCCAAAATGCCCCATACGGCCTGCGTCTCCTATTGCCTCTGTCAACTAAAATCCAGCTCCTGGCCTTCGCGAGTGGCTTAGATTTGAAGCCCGGCAGACCATGTTTTCTACTAACAGGAGAAGGGGTGAAGGCGGCCCACTGGCGCCTTAAAACCAGTTGCTTCGGGTAGATGGGACTCGTAAACCTTGGATGGTAGCTCATCTAGGAGAAGGAAAACTCCGATTCCAAACCTCTGCTGCCTTGTGGATATACCCACTCATGGGAAAGGCTAAGGGAGTAAACCCCGACAGAAAATCCGGAGATGGAGTCCCTAAGGCGGTATGACATTGACTTCAACGTCATTCCGGCAACTCCTGCGACGCCGTTGGTGCCAAGCTGTATCGGCATTTGTCGTTCCCTTGGGCACACCAGCTGCGTGGAGAGGGGGGATCTGCTGCATGGGCAACAGCTGATTCTCCATACCACCCTGCCCAGGCTTCATAGCTCCCCTGGAGAGGACACTCCAGCGTCGTCGTACGGCGTCGGCACAACACGAGAAGTAGCAGTTTACCGGTTCTAAGTCAAAGCTCGATTGGCGTAGAGCTTGGCGCCAGGGGTTACTTCTGACGGTGGGAGAGATCATCAGGTCTCACTGGACAGCTACCGCCCGCCTCAAGCTGGGCAGCCCCCAGTCAGTAAGGTGCTGCCCGCCATGGCCTGCCTGCTTCACTGGGTGCGTGGAGCTCAGAGAACCATCTCGACAAGTGGGCCACAAAACTCTGCACCAGGAAAGACTAAAAGAAGAAATAAAAAGACTCCAACTCTTCGTTTTGCAACCTGGAACATCAGGACCATGTGCCCTGGATTGACCACTGACCTACAGCAGATCGACGATGCACGGAAGACTGCCGTCATTGACAGAGAACTCTCCCGACTGAACATCGACATTGCCTGCCTCCAGGAGACCCGACTGGCTGACAGCGGCACCATCAGGGAAGCCAACTACACATTCTTTTGGCAGGGAAGCCCTTGGATGAACCTAGGCAGCATGGTGTAGGCTTTGCCGTCAAGAACACGCTAATCGCCTTCATTGAACCTCCATCATCAGGTACTGAGAGAATCCTTGCCCTCCGGCTGTCAACATCCTTAGGCCCGGTCAACATCTTCAGTGTGTACGCCCCAACCCTCTACTCCACCTACGAGGAGAAAGACAAGTTTTATGAGGCTCTGGATCAGGCAATATCTAGTTTCCCCAACAATGAAAGCCTTTACTTACTAGGAGACTTCAATGCTAGAGTGGGAGCTGACCATGAGGCCTGGTCCACCTGTCTCGGTTTTTACGGAAGGGGCAAGATCAACGAGAATGGTCAGCGACTGCTGGAGATGTGCTGCTCTCACAGCCTATGTGTGACAAACACTTTCTTCAAATGCAAGGAGATCCACCAGGTGTCGTGGAGACACCCACGTTCACGCCACTGGCACCAGCTAGACCTCGTCATCACCAGGCGTGCAGAACTGGCCAGTGTCCTCCTTACCCGCAGCTACCACAGTGCCGATTGTGACACGGACCATTCCCTCGTGGCCAGCAAGGTGCGAATATTACCCAAGAAGCTGCACCACGCCAAGAAGAAGGGTCACCCACGTATCAACACCTACTGTGCAAGCAACCCAGAGAAAAACACAGCGGTTCATCAGCAAACTGAAGGAAGCCCTCACCAAAGTGACACCTGATGACACCATTGATTCCAAGTGGTCCCATATCCGTGACTCTGTGTACAAATCAGCCATCACAGCTTACGGGAAAAGGGAGCGAAAGAATGTCGACTGGTATGAGGCAAACTGGGAGGATATGGAGCCCGTGACTGAGGCAAAGAGGAAAGCCCTTCTGGCATACAAGGCTGCACCTAGCCCCAGAACACTACAAGCCCTCAGGATTGCAAGGAATAACGCCCAGAAGACCGCCCGCCGCTGTGCCAACACCTACTGGCTGAACCTTTGCAACAGTATACAGACAGCTGCTGACACCGGGGATACAAGAGGAATGTATGAGGGTATCAAAAAAGCGACAGGCCCCCCCCAGCTACAAGACCGCCCCCCTCAAGTCCAAGACGGGCGAAGTCATCACAGACCAGGGGAAACAACTGCAGCGATGGGTTGAGCACTATCTTGAGCTATATGCAACCCAAAACAATGTCACTGGAACTGCCCTGGACGCCATTCCAGACCTGCCTGTCATGGAGGAGCTAGACACACAGCCCACCCTGGAAGAGCTCGGAAAAGCCATCAATTGCCTTGCCTGTGGGAAGGCTCCTGGAAGCGACGGCATTCCGCCTGAAGTCCTCAAGAGCGGAAAACCAGCACTGCTTCAGCCCCTACACACACTCCTCTGCCTTTGCTGGGAACAGGGATACATCCCACAGGACATGCGTGATGCCAACATCGTCACTTTGTACAAAAACAAAGGAGACCGTAGCGACTGCAACAACTATCGGGGCATCTCCCTCCTCAGCATCGTCGGAAAGGCCTTCGCCCGTGTTGCCTTGGCACGCTTGCAGATCCTAGCCTCCCGCGTCTACCCAGAATCCCAGTGTGGATTTCGAGCCGGCAGGTGAACTGTAGACATGATCTTCTCACTACGTCAGCTGCAGGAGAAGTGTCACGAGCAGCGGATGCCCCTCTACATTGCCTTCATAGACCTGACGAAGGCGTTTGACATGGTTAGTCGGAGTGGACTCTTCAGACTCCTGCAGAAGATCGGCTGCCCCCCACGTCTGCTTGCTGTCATTATGTCGTTCCACGAGAACATGCACAGCACAGTGTGCTTCAATGGCGCAACATCTGAAGCATTCCCAGTCGTTAGCGGAGTCAAACAAGGCTGTGTCCTTGCACCGACGCTCTTTGCCATCTTCTTCTCCATGCTTCTCCAGTACGCATTCAAGGACTGCAGCGAGGGAGTGTACATCCATACCAGGGCTGACGGCAAGCTGTTCAACATCGCCCGTCTCCGTGCTAAGACTAAAGTCACAGAGGTACTCATTCGTGAATTGCTCTTTGCCGACGATGCAGCCTTGACATCACACACGGAAGATGGACTCCAGCAGCTGGTATGCTGCCTCTCCCATGCATGTAAGGAATTTGGACTGACCATCAGTTTGAAGAAAACAAATGTCATGGCACAGGACACAGACTCCCCTCCCTCTGTCTCCATCGATGGGTACAATTTGGAAGTTGTCGAGAACTTCACATATCTCGGGTCTAACATATCCAGCTTACTCTCCATTGATTCTGAGGTGGGCGCAGGATTGCCAAGGCAGCAGCAGTGATGGCCAGACTTAACCAGAGGGTCTGGAACAACCCCAACCTCACAGAGAAGACCAAACTCCGTGTCTACCAAGCGTGCGTGCTCAGCTCATTTCTCTACAGCAGCGAAACATGGACCACCTATGCAAGACACGAGAGGAAACTCAACAGCTTCCACCTGAGATGTCTGCGGCGCATTCTGCACATCCAGTGGCAGGACAAAGTACCCAACACAGAGGTTCTAGAACGCGCCAACATGAACAGCATGTTCTCCATACTCAGCGAGAGGCGCCTTCGCTGGCTCGGCCATGTCAAGAGAATGGACCCAGGTCGCATTCCCAAGGACCTGTTATATGGGGAGTTAGCAGAAGGTGCACGACCAACTGGACGACCACATCTGCGCTACAAAGATGTTTGCAAGAAGGATATGAAGACAGCAAACATCAATGTCAACGACTGGGAGAGCTGTGCAAACAACCGTTCCAGCTGGCGTCTAGCTGTCAGGCAGGGAGTTCAAAACGCAGAGGAAAAGAGAAGAATAAAGCAAGCTGAAAAGAGAGCTAAAAAGAAGGATAAGCAAAAGCGTACTTTGGAGCTATGCCATCGTCTCTCGTAGACGGACGGATGCCAAGATAGTGTTGATTTGCTAACACTCTTGATGTATCACAGTGATAAAATCTAAAATGTTTATGAATGAATTCACAATAATTCCAAGAGTATAATTTAGCAACTGATATTAAGATATAGATTGAGTAGTTCTGAAGTAAACAACTTCTTATAAAAAGCTAAGACAAAAGCTAAGACACAACAACAGAACCATGATAATGTCCAATTTTTCATCAAATTCATAAATAACTTGCTTCTAGAACATACTTGATTTCTAAAACTAATAGACTTTAACCTCAGTAAAAATGTTCATCTCAAAGTAATAATTATTTTAATATATCAGTAAAATCATAAACAAGTTAAATAATAATAATTACTTTGCTGATGTTGCTAATTATCCGTAGGGCTGTATAATTATGTTGCTGATGTTAGGAATTAGTTAGTTTATTTCTAAAACAAATAGACTTTAACTTCAGTAAATACGTTCATCTCAAAGTAATAATAATTTTAATATATCAGTTAAACTCATAAACAAGTTAAAGAATAATTACTTAGCTGACGTAGTTAATTAGGCGTAGGGTTGTATAATTATCTTGCTGATGTTAGGAATTATGTATGCATAGGCCATTATGATTATTTTGCTGATGTTAGGAATTAGGCATAAGGCTTTATAATTATTTTGGTGATATTTGAAAATAGTTAGGCCAATGGCTTTTTGATTATTTAGCTGAAATTAGAAATTAGTTAGGCCAAGGTTTGTGTAATTTTTTGCTGGTTTTAGGAATTAGTTAGGTTTAGGACTGTTTGATTATTGTACTGATGTCAGGGATTAGTCAGACATTGGGTACAAGGCACATGACCCATAGTCACCATTCATGGACCAGTAATAATAATGATGTGGTCCCATTCATTAAAATGTAATAACCATGTTTAGTTGTCATTAATTCACTAATAACAATAATGATGTATTTACGTAAATTGTAATGTTTTTCATGGAAATATCATGATATAATTAGCAGTGAAACAAAAGGCTATTACTACAGTTTCATAATTTTATATGGATTTTATTTTGGGCTTGAGAGTATTCAGTATGATTATAATAAATTCTAAAATGCGTGGACAGCATTGATTATCATCTCTGAGAAATGTGACCTGGAGACTGTTCATACGGCATTGATGGATAATTCAGATTTGATGAGTCAACAGAGCTATTTTCTTAGTGTGGCATGATATGTCAAAATATTTTGATTTATTCCAGTGTTAATTATAGGAACTATTTTCTAGGCTGAAAGTTGATAATACTTATGACATAGTTTAATGACTGTGTGTGCTTATTGCTTAATTTAATGTCTTTATGTGCTTATAGCATGGTTCCATGTATGTGTGTACTTATGACATGGTTCCATTCCATGTCTGTATGCTCTTATGGCATGGTTTCCATGTATGTGTGTGTGTACGACATCGTTCCATTTCATGTCTGTGTGTTCTTATGGCATGGTTTCCATGTATGTGTGTGCTTATGACATGGTTCCATTCCATGTATGTGTGTATTTATGACATGGTTCCATTCCATGTCTGTTTGTTCTTTACGATATGGTTCCATGTTTGTGTGGGACCACTCCACTGGGCTAAGTGGTACAAGTGTTTGCCTTGGATGCAGGTGATCATGGGTTGAAACCCCGGCTGAGTCATAGAAAAGATTTATAAAAATGGGACTGGCAGCTGCCTTGTTTAGCGCTCAGCATTAAGAGGTTAAAGTTAGGACTGGACGGCCTGGTGTCAGGATAATGTGGTTCGGTGGAACATAATGCTACATGTATGCAGCATGAGGCTCTAGTGCTAGACATCACTATAAACTGCTACACTGCAAACGTCATAGCTACAAATCCAAATCACACACACATGCTCCATGTCTGTGTGTGCTTATGGCGTGGTTCATTGTCTTTGAGCTGATGGCATGTTCAGTATATAGTTGTGCTTCTGGCATGGTTCAGTGCCTGTGTGTGCTTATGTAATGGTTCAATGCCTCGTTTGCTGATGTCATACTTTCCATGTATGTGTGTCCTCATACCATGGTTCAGTATCGTTGTGTTCTTCTGGCATGGTTTCCATGCATGTATGTGTTTATGGCGTGGCTCAATGCCTGTGAGTGCTTATGTCATGGCTCAATGCCTGTGTGTGCTTATGACTTGGCTAAATGCCTGTATGTGCTAATGGCATGGCTCCATTCCATGTATGGGTGTTCTTGTGGCATGGTTTCCATGTATGTATGTGTTTATGGCATGGCTTAATGCCTGTGTGTGCTTGTGGCATGGTTCAATATGTGTGTGCGTATGGCATAACTCAATGCCTGTATATGCTTATGACATGGCTCTGTGCCTGTGTGTGCTTATGGCATAGCTCAATGCCTGTGTGTGCTTATGGCATGGCTTAATGTATGAGTGTGCTTATGGCATGGTTCCATATCTGTGTGTGCTTGTGGCATGGCTTAATATGTCAGCTTATGGCATGGTTCAATGTGTGTGCTTATGGTATGGCTCAATGCCTGTGTGTGCTAAAGGCATGGCTCAATGCCTGTGTTTGTTGATGACATGGCTTAATGTCTGTGTGTTCTTATGGCATGGTTCTATGTCTGTGTGTACTTATGGCATGCCTCAATGTCTGTGTGTGCTTATGGCAACATTCTGTGTGTGCTTATGGCATGGCTCAATGTCTGAGTGTGTTTATGGCATGGTTCAATGTCTGTGTTTGCGTATGACATGGCTCATTGCCAGTGTGTGCTTGTGCATGGCTCAATGTATGCGTGTGCTTATGACATCATTCAATGTTGTGCTTATGGTATGGCTCAGTATGTGTGTGTACTTATGGCATGTTCAATATATGTGTGCTCATGTCATGGGTTAATGGATGTGTGTGCTTATGGCATCATTCTGTGTGTGCTTATGGCACGGTTCAATGTCTATGTGTGCTTATGGCATGGCTCAATGTCTGTGTGTTTATGGCATGGTTTCCATTTCTCTGTGTACTGATGGCTTGGTTTACAAGTCTGTGTGTGCTTATGGCATGGTTTCCATGTCTGTGTTTATGGCATGGTTCAGTATCTTTCTGTGCTTCTGGCAGCTTAAAGCATCTGGAATGTATCTTTGTAGTTGTGGCATGGTTAATTGTATGTGTGTGCTTAAAGCATGTGCAATGTCTGTTTGTGGTTATGGCATGGTTAATTGTATGTGTGTGCTTAAAGCATGTTCAATGTCTGTTTGTGGTTGTGGCATGGTTCTTTGTATTTGCTTATGCCTTAGTTTCATGTCTGTATATGCTTATGGTTAAAATTGCTTTGTGTACTTATGTCATGGATCCATGTCTGTATATGCATATAACATAGTTCCATTGCATGTCTGTATATGCATATGACATAGTTCTATTGCATGTCTGTATATGCATATGACATAGTTCCATTGCATGTCTTTATATGCATATGACATACTTCCACTGCATATCTGTATGTACTTATGGAATGGTTTCAATGTATGTTTGTGTTTATATGCTTAGGTTATAGCCCTTTTTGGTAACCTCATTATCTGCCCTTCTTTCCGACCTCTTTAGTGTATAGAGGTTGAACTAGAAGCATTTCTTGTAGGTATTGCCGCTGGTCGATGATGACCAGTTATAAGAAAGAATGAAGTGAATTAAACTAGAACCATTTCCTGTAGGTATTGCCGCTGGTCAATATTGACCAATTGTAAGAGAGAATTAAGTGAATCAAACTATATTTCTCTTCTTGAGCAAACGTTCCAATTAAATGCCCTAAATAAGTCCACGATAAAGTACGTATTGGATAATTGTTAGGCACAGTGGGTATTAATCACATATCAAAGGGTATTTGTATAACCAGTGCAGATACTTGTAACTGAAATTATGCAACAAATTTTGAAGAAGATAATTTGGAAGTAATAAAATAATGAAACATAATTCCTTGGCTAATCAACAATAACAATACAAACAAATGAAGAAAACAAACAAAAATTAAAGATAAACTGAATGTTTAAAATATCATTCTATTTAATTAAATCATTTATGACCTTTCCTTGAGGATTGTATTCTATATTATGCATATTGCTGCTGATGAAATCCATATGTTATCCTCCCTAAATTATAATGAATAATCCAGCTGTTATCGTTCCTTAAAAAATGAATAATCAATATGTTATCCTTCCTTAATTAGACAGTCCATCTATTAACCTTCCATAATAAAAAACATCATTTGCAAATAAAATAAATAATCCATCTGTTAACCTTCCTTAACAAAAAAAGTCATTTGCAAATAAAATAAATAATCCATCTGTTAACCTTCCTTAATTGAAATAATCATTTGCTAATAAAATACATAATCCATTTGTCAACCTTCCTTAATTTAAAAGAAAAATTATTTGCAAATAAAATAATAATTGCCATTTTGTTAACATTGCGCTAAAGCTTTGTCCTTTCAAAAAATTTGGCAATGAACATCATTTCATGAGGGATCATTTCCATTTGCATGTGGCGATTGCATGCTTTCTGAAATGCAGATGTTTCATACAATTATTAGCTTCAGTGTGAAAGTTAATTATATTTGCTATTGCACAATTCTCGCATATGTATGCATCTGCTGTTTAAAAACTTCTTTTGAGTTTTTGAAATGAAAAACTTAAAAACAAAGGAAAATGATTTAATTGCTTATTTTAATTCCATTGCCTTACATTTTTCCATTGTATATTTTGATTCCATTGCCTTATATTTTTCCATTGTATATTTTAATTCCATTGCCTTACATTTTTCCATTGTATATTTTAATTCCATTGCCTTACATTTTTCCATTGTATATTTTAATTCCATTTCCTTACATTTTTCCATTGTATATTTTAATTCCATTGCATTACATGTTTTCATTGTATATTTTAATTCCATTGCCTTACCTTTTTCCATTGTATATTTTAATTCAATTGCCTTACATTTTTCTATTGTATATTTTAATTATATCGCCTTACATTTTTCCATTGTATATTTTATTTCCGATGCTTTACATTTTTCCATTGTATATTTTATTTCCTTTGTTTTCCATTTTTAAACTGAGTATTATAATCATAATGATCTATAATCCAGCAATTACGTTCCACAACAACTCCATCGTTCATCAAAGTTCATTAACAAATGGTGAACTGTATACTGTTTTATTTGCGGGCAATTCTTGTCCTTTAGTTATGTAAAGCTATTGACCTTTGTAGTGTCCCCCCTACAGCCATCAGAACATTTGAAAGGCTTTCATATGTTTCTGTATTCCCTATAGTTTAGGTGTATGCTTTTTTAAATAATCAGAAAGAATTTGGAAGAAAAAAATTACTATTTTTGTTCTGGTGTTATTCCTTGCTATTTTCATTTTATTATTTTACAGTAGTTCATACTCACAAAGTCACTGTAGATGGTCCCATTGTTTTCATTCTATATTGTGTTAAGACTGGTCATTTTATATATTTTAATTTATATTTAAGTTTTTATTTATTTAAATGAAAGGTATAATGGATGTATAAAAATATCTGATTGTGATGGTTCTCCGGTGTCAGTCTCGGAATTCTTTTCGAGATAATGATGAGACCGGAGATTGTGTGTGTGTGTGTGTGTATATATATATATATATATATATATATATATATATATATATATATATATATATATATATATATATATATATATATATATATATATATATATATATATTCCGTATAGCATTACTATATAAATATGTATTCCCCCAGTCGATTTCCCCATATTAATTGTTTACTGTGAAAGGGGTTATAAATCATCAGCACTGCATCATGGTTAACATAACTACATAGTAAACTTAGCAGAGACAGATTCGTTAGTGACAATATCAGTTATCTTCTTATCCAGTGGCTTAATCATCTACTGGATGTAGTAAATAACTAATACTAGAAGAAGATAACTAGAGTACTGAAAGCGTCAGTATTTTCATGTATGTGTGTGCTTATGGCATGGTTTTCATGTCTGTCATGTTTATTTTTTATGAACATTTCATTACCATAATCATGGAAAAGTTAATGTGTGTGCTTATGGCATTATTTTAGGTCTTTGTGTACCGATGATGTGGTTCCATTATAGGTGTATATGTGTTCTTATGTCATAGTCTAATGTCAGTGTGTGCTTCTAGCATATTTCCCTGTCTGTGTGTGATGGTATCATGATTCAGTGTCTATTTATGTCATGGTTCATTGTCAGTGTGTGCTTGTGGAACGGTTTCCACGTCTTTGTGCTTCTTGCACGGTGTAATGTCTGTGTGTGCCTCTAGCATATTTCACTGTCTGTGAGTGCTTATGTCATGATTTAATGACTGTTATATCATGGTTCATTGTCAGTGTGTGCTTGTGGCATGGTTTACATGTCTGTGTGCTTATTGCATGGTTTAATGTGAGCGTGTGCCTCTAGCATATTTCACTGTCTGTGAGTGCTCATGTCTTGATTCAATCTCTGAGTAATTATGGCATGTCTCCGTGTTTTTATGTCCTTATGACATGATTCAGTGTCAGCGTATGCTTGTGACATGGTTTCAATGTCTGTGTTTGTGCTTATGACGTGTTTCATTTCCTGTCATTGTATGTTTATGGCATGGTTCAATTTATGCATATTCTTATGACATAATTCAATGTTTTTGCATCATTACGACATGGTTTGATGTTTATTTTTGTGCATGTGACATCATTCCATGTGTGTGCGTGCTTTATGACATGGTTCATTGTGTGCACCTGTGGCACGGTTTCTATGTCTCTGTGTTTATGGCATAGTTTCATGTGTGTGCTTATGGCATGGTTCAGTGTGTATGCTTATGGCATGATTCAATGTGTGTGTGCTTATGGCATGATTTAATGTGTGTGTGCTCATGGCATGATTCAATGTGTGTGTGCTTATGGCATGGTTCGCTATGAGTGTTTTATGGCATGATTCAATGTGTGCTTATGACATGATTCTGTGTGTGTGCTTATGGCATGGTTCACTGTCTGTGTGTGTTTATGGCATGGTTCAATATGTGTGCTTGTGGCATGGTTCAATATATGTGTCTTTATGGCAATGTGTTTGCTTGACTGGCACAGTTTCTATGTTTGTGTATGATTATGGTATGGTTTAATGTGTGTGTATGTGTGCTTATGGCACGGTTCAATTTATGTATATTCTTATGGCATAATTCCAGGTCTTTGCGTGATTATGACATGGTTCATTGAATTTGTGTGTGCATGTGATATGGCTCCATGACTATATGCTTGTTCCACGGTTCATTGTGTGTGCTTGTGGCTTGGTTTCCATATCTGAGTATGCTTATGACATTGTTCAATGTCTGTGTGTACTTGTGGCATGGTTCAATATATGTGTGTATGTGCTTGTGGCAGGGTTCAATATCTGTGTGTGCTGTGATATGGTTCAATGTCTGGGTGGCTTATGGAATGGTTCAATGTCTGTCAAGTGTATATTTTTTGATGATTTGGATATTTTTTAAAATATATCTTTAACAATCTTTCAGTCATATTGTTACGATGTCTGCAGTGTGGCAGTTTATGGTGACGCCAAGCACTGGGGTATCATGTTGCAGACATGTAGCATGATGTCCCACCCAGTCACATTATCCTGACACCAGGCTGACCAGTCCTAACACTAATCTCTTAATGCTGAGCGTCAAGCGAGACTGCTGTTATAACAATTTTTGTAAATCTTTGGTATGATTTGGCCGGGGATCGAACCCATGACCTTCCTCCTAGAAAGGTGGCAACTCTAATGACTAGGCCACCGGAGCAGTCTATATTTTTGATGAACACATTGTCCACACTGTTTCTCTAGTTCAATCTTACCCTTCTCTATTTCTATCATTTCCTTCTTGGGTTCTATTTTTCTCTTTCTATTTGTTGTTCCCTTTCAAATTTTTCCTTTTCTATTTGTTGTTCCCTTTCAGATTTTTCCCTTTCTAATTCCCTCTCCTTTAATCCTTGGTCCCTCTCCCGGGCTTGTTCTTCACGAACGAAATTTCTAAGGGACTCCCCCTCATAACCAACCTGTTTTCCCAGTTCTATCCGTTCTTTCATAGAAGATATTTCAAAAGTTTGGTGGTGACCAACCTTAAAGTGCAGTTTTAAACAAAACACGAAATTACCACAAACCGTATTTTCTTTCTCGAAATGCAACACAAATATTAAATAAATACAAAGAATAAAGTATATTAGGTATCTACCTAACCTCGGTGCTTTGTCAAGCGCGTCTGAAACACACAAAAAGCATACAAATATAATAAAACAATTTCAGTGCTCTGTTATATCCGAAATGATCCCACTTCTGACACCATTTGTAACAAGATAACCGGGTGGGATATTTCGGATTGACAACAGGACACGTTTTGACGACACATATATATGGTTTAATGTGGTGATTTATATGAGCAGTAGATTATGAAGATGCTTGCGTATTTATAATCCAAATATTGGATTTATTTAACATAAAGCGCACAGATTCAAAGATGGAAAAAAAAATACGAATAAATTAGTTCAGTAACATAAAAAAACACAGGATAAATGATTCATAAATGATTCAATACTGGAAAGATGAATATAGTTCACTCAAATAGTAAACGATGTAAGCTTTTTACTCATAGTAAAAATGTATTCGCTCAGGAGCGAAATTATGTTGCTAAACACAAGAACGGATATACCATCTATCTTTCCAGTCCTGAATGATACACTGGGTCTTACTAACCCAAAATTAGCCTACAGCTAATAAAATACATGTATAGAGATACACTCCGTTACCCGTGCACCATATCCGCTTCACAGCTCCTACGAATCAATTTCACAACTGCTATAGACTCCGGACCCTCGGAATACTATGATCACTCGGAACATTAGACCCTCCGGACACTCCAAATATTAGACCCTCCGGACACCCTGGTCCTTTGACGGCTCTACAGCTGGGTCACTTTAGTCACTCTTGACATTAGACACTCCGGCACCTTAAATACTCCGGACAAACGGACGTTTCTACACTCAGACAACACCGGACACCCCGGATATTCGTACCTTCAGAAAACACCGGACACCCCGGATATTCCTACCCTCAGACAACACCAGGCACCCCGAATATTCCTACCCTTAGACAACACCGGGCACCCCAGATATTCCTACCCTCAGACAGCTGAAAATATACCCGATACAGTGTGCTAAACTTGATACAGACATAATAAGGTAAGGACGTCATACATGGTAAGTTATAAAGATTATATTATTATGGCAATTACAAAATGACAGGTTCAATGGTAAACCTAACCCTGCTCGATAAGAGTATAGTAAACAATTCTTTTAAAAAAAAATGTAGCTTTACATTACCAATATAAATCCTGTACTACGTCGCAACAAGAATAAAAAAATGCACGCATTATGCTGTATAAAGAAAACTATATAACAAACATGCAAACGTAAATATGGTAATACACTAGTTATCACTTAAGACCAAAAACTTACCTACCCCTACAGCTAGAGTTGTGCGAATCCTTTAAGCAGGCCGCTTGCTGACAAAACCATTAGTATTGTAAAAACCCTTTACATACAGTAAAGTATTTATACGTTTAGACTTTTCGTTTTGCCGTATCGAAAACACCTTGCACGTGTGGCATAGGACGAATCGTACTCACGATTTCGAAATACAATAGACCATATACATAATCACCCTCGGGTATCGTTGTACAGCGAAAATAACGAAACCCGAGTACATGTATTTAATGAATAACATTTACACCATTCCGTGACAAAAGCCATATGTAATATGCAAGCTACCAAACAAAGTTTTTGGGTGATTGTAATGCAATTATGTAAAGCCATATATAGTATGCAAGCTACCAAACAAAGTTGTTGGGTGATTGTAATGCAATTATGTAAAGCCATATATAGTATGCAAGCTACCAAACAAAGTGTAGGTGATTACAATGGGGATTATGTAAAGCCATATATAGTATGCAAGCTACCAAACAAAGTTTTGGGTGATTGTAATGCAATTATGTAAAGCCATATATAGTATGAAAGCTACCAAACAAAGTGTATGTGATTGTAATGGGATTATGTAAAGCCATATATAGTATGCAACCTACCAAACAAAGTGTAGGTGATTGTAATGGGATTATGTAAAGCCATATATAGTGTGCAAGCTACCAAACAAAGTGTAGGTGATTGTAATGGGATTATGTAAAGCCATATATAGTATGTAAGCTACCAAGCAAAGTTTTGGGTGATTGTAATGGGATTATGTAAAGCCATATATAGTGTGCAAGCTACCAAACAAAGTGTAGGTGATTGTAATGGGATTATGTAAAGCCATATATAGAGTGCAAGCTACCAAACAAAGTGTAGGTGATTGTAATGGGATAATGTAAAGCCATATATAGTATGCAACCTAACAAACAAAGTGTAGGTGATTGTAATGGGATTATGTAAAGCCATATATAGTGTGCAAGCTACCAAACAAAGTGTAGGTGATTGTAATGGGATTATGTAAAGCCATATATAGTATGCAAGCTACCAAGCAAAGTTTTGGGTGATTGTAATGGGATTATGTAAAGCCATATATAGTGTGCAAGCTACCAAACAAAGTGTAGGTGATTGTAATGGGATTATGTAAAGCCATATATAGTGTGCAAGCTACCAAACAAAGTGTAGGTGATTGTAATGGGATCATGTAAAGCCATATATAGTGTGCAAGCTAACAAACAAAGTGTAGGTGATTGTAATGGGATTTTGTAAAGCCATATAGTGTGCAAGCTACCAAACCAAGTGGAGGTTATTGTAATGGGATTATGTGAAGCCGTGTCTGTTAATAATTTTAGCAGACAAGGAGATTAAAACAGCTGTCATTGATTGCTGGTTCCTAATGATCGTTTAGATCAGAAAATGCATGTATGATTTGATACCTCTCAGATAATTATTGCACAACACAGTGTTAATCTATTGTATTAAAAATAATTTCATGATGTTTGTGACACTTGCATGTTATCCTTTACCCTACTTCGAAAAATATTCCCAAGATTTTGGGATTATTATCTGTTTTTCAATGTCGTTTTCATATGTGTACTACCGGTATTCCAATTTGTACTATTCTACTATTTGTACTGTTCTCTGTTTCTACTGTTCATTGTTTTATCATGGTAATATTGTTCTCTTCTACTATTCTTCTCATCTGATATTTGTACTATTTCTACTATTTGTATTATTTTACTATATATACTGGCTGAGTCCTAGCAAAGACTTATACAAATGGTACTAACATCTGTCTCGGTTGGCACTCAGCATTAGGAGGTTACTACTAGGATTGGTTGGCCTGGTGTCAGGATAATGTGACTGGGTTGGATATGTATGCAGTATGATGCCCCAGTGCTCCACATCACTATAAACTAAAATGTTTTTGAAGCTACGTTAAAAATCCCAATCACACACACAATTGCTCTTCTACTGTTGGGCAGGTACTATTCTACTTTTTGTACTATTCCAGTTTTTACTATTGTGACATTTGTACTTTGGTTTCATTCTCTGTATTTGTTGGACTTTTTGTAGTATTAATCTGCTTTATGGTGGGTATTATTTTCCTTGGTGTGAAGTATGACTTTGATATTTGCCATATCCAACGCTGCATTATTACGATCATTCTGGCCATCAGCTCCTGCACTGTCCTGTTTAAGCAGGGAGGAGTCGGTAAGTCCAATCTTCGTGAAGCCTCATACACGCTAATTTTGTGTATGCAGGAAGAAGTTGATAAGTACTGTCTAACATAACAAGAGAGTACAGTCAAGGGTTAATTGAGATGACATCACAAGAGTGTACAGCCAATGGTTAAGTGAGATGACATCACAAGAGTATACAACCAATGGCTAAGTGAGATGCCATCACAAGATTATACAACCAATGGTTAAATGATATGACATCTCAAGAGTGTGCAATCAATGGCTAAGTGAGATGACATCACAAGAGTGTACAAACAATGGTTAAGTGAGATGACATTACAAGAGTGTACAACCAATGTATATGACAGATTTTATTTAAAGTTGGAGTTGAATTACATATTACAAAGAGACATTAGCTTGCTAGATCTATTTTACCAACTGTTTACATGCATAACCATTTACATGCATACCATTTACATACCATTTACATGCATACCATTTACATGCATACCATTTACATGTATACCATTTACATGCATACGATTTGCATGCATGCCATTTACATGCATACCATTTACATGCAGACCATTTACATGTATACAATTTACATGTATATCATTTACATGCAGACCATTTGCATGCATACCATTTGCATGCATACCATTTACATGCATACTATTCACATGCAGACCATTTACATGCATACCATTGACATGTATACCATTTACATGCATACCGTTTACATGCAGACCATGTACATGCATACCATTTACATGTACATCTTTCATAGTGTTATGTATAATGAATTTGTATTATATGTTTGTTTTTTGTTCCATATATGCTATGGATAATTTTATTTTGGACTTGACCTTATCCAGAAACAAGTTCGTTTCCACCTGACCTGAATCATTGTATTGTAAGCAGTGTGTTTATCTCAGTCTGAGTCGGGAGCCCACGAGAGGCCGAGTGGTCCAAAGCGCTCTCCGTTACGGATCACGTGGGTTCGAGTCTCGTATTCAGCCAATGTGGGTATGTGAGAAAGCTTGCCAGTAGCTTATTATGGGTTGGTGGTTGTTTTTTTTTCCGGGGCTTTCACGGGTTCTTCCTCCATCATTAATCCTGGCCGCCATGTATAGCCTATTATGTGCTGAAAAATGGCATTAAACAATACAACAACAACAACAACAACAACAACAACAATCTGAGTCCCGTACAATGGAATTTCCCATGTAATGCTGTCTGCCAGTTGTTTACCACATTTTGTATTATAATTTTAGTAATAAGTATAAGTAAGATTTCAATTTGTAAACAGTTGAAACCTTTCAGAATGAAAATTTCCATAAGGTATTAGGTTAGTTTTGAAGTGCTAATTGTGACCTGAGGTCCAGTAGATGACTGTTTGACAACGTTTAATAAAATTTCATGACATTTACATTAATCATAATGTCATGTACAGAAGGATTCTTTGCTCTGTCTTCACCTTGCTGAGTACATAAAAAGGAGGATTCTTTGCTCTGTCTGCACCTTGCTGAGTACAAAAAAGGAGGATTCTTTGCTCTGTCTTCACCTTTCTGAGTACATAAAAAGGAGGATTCTTTGCTCTCTTTTCACCTTGCTGAGTACATAAAAAGGAGGATTCTTTGTTCTGTAGTCATCTTGCAATGTACTGTTGCGCAAGGGTACTCCATTTAGAATTGTCACATCTATATGGTCCAAGTCATGTTTTACTGTTTGGCAAGCACAATACATTTGGATATCCATTAGGGTCACAAATAATGCGGCTAAGTACCGCTTTAATGCTTGGCAAGGAAATAAGTGTCACAAATCTGGAATACTGTTCTACTGTTAGTCACAGACACCCCATTTTGAAGTGTCATGGCTCAGGAGGCAGAATATTTTTTTACTATTTAAGTGCTTGTAATGGAAATTCATGTTGCAAGTATCATGACTTGGGGTCATGAATACTATTGTACGTTTAGTATGGACACTTGTTTTGGTTGTCATAATACTAGTATACTCTTGGCATGGACACTTATTTTGAGGTGTCATGAATACTAGTGTACTCTTGTGATGGATACTTATTTGGGGTGTCATGAATACTATTGTACTGTTCACATAGACACCCGTTTTGGGTGTCTTGAAAACCCGGGCACTGTTGGCATGGGCACTCATTTTAGGAGTGTCTTGACTACTATTGTAATGTTGATATGGATTCTCATTTTGGGTATAATGACTGAGGATTCATAAATATTATTGTACTGTTGACGTGATGTGAACACTTATTTTTGGTGTCATGAATACAAGTGTACTGTTGTTATGTACACTTATTTGGGGTTGTCGTGAATACTACTGTACTGTTGTCATGGGCACTTATTTTGGGTGTCATGAATTCTACTGTATTGTTGGCATGTACACTTATTTTGGGAGTGTCATGACTGGTGGTCATGAATGTTATTGTACTGCTGGCATGGTCACTTATTTTGGGAGTCATGAATACTACTGTACTTTTGGCATGCACACTTATTTTGGGAGTGTCTTGACTGGGGGGTCATTAACGTTATTTTACTGCTGGCATGGAGTGTCATGAGGGGGGTCAGGACTGCTGTTTTGCTGTTTCGCACGGACGGTCCATATAAGTGCAGTTATTCTGATTCCAGGGTTACTGTTTTAATGTTAACTCAGGCATTGGAAGTGTCATGACCAGAAGGTTATATTATTGCTTTACCCTAACACAAGGATGCTCCATTTGGAAGTGTCATGACTATAGGGTTAGGAGTACTGTTTTGCTATTAGCCATATATACTTGATTTGGAAGTGTCATGACTCGGGTAATTAATTGTTTTACCAATTGCCATAGTCACAATGTTTGGAAGTGTCATGACTAAGATATCAGGAATACTGATTTTTATGTTAGACCTAGAATCTCGATCTGAAAATGTCATAACTTTGGGGGTCATATTATTATGTTACTGTTAGGCTATTCAGCTTGTCCCAAATGCCAGTTAACCATAATTGAAGTATCACAGATCTATTTGAGCCAATCAGTTTGTCCCAAATGCCTGTTAACTACACTTAAATTATCACTTAGGTCAGGATTGCTTTTTTACTGTTAACCTGCACATTCGAAGTGTCATGAAGTATTTGAACCAATCAGCTTGTCCCAAATTCCAGTTAACTATACTTGATGTATCACGGATCAATCTGAGCCAGTCAACTTGTCCCAAACGCCAGTTAACTACATGTGAAGTATCACAGATCTATTTGAGCCAATCAGCTTGTCCAAAATGCCAGATAAATACACAAGAAGTATTACAGATCTATTTGAGCCAATCAGCTTGTCCCAAATGCCAGTTAACTACACTTGAAGTATCACAGATCTATTTTGAGCCAATCAGCTTGTACCAAATGCCAGTTAACTACACTTGAAGTATCACCTATCTATTTGAGCCAATCATCTTGTTCCAAATGCCAGTTAACTACACTAGAAGTATCACATATCTATTTGAGGCAAACGGCTTCTACTGAATCAAATTGCAGTCATTAATGATTAAATCTCTAGCAAATTGTATTTTGTTTTCCTGAGTAACTGTACCTAGCATTTCTTCCTGAGCAACTGTACTTAGTATTTCTTCCAGAGCACCTATACCTAGTAGTTCTTCCTGAGTAATAGTACCTAGTATTTCTTCCTGAGTAACTGTACCTAGTATCAGCAACGGTATCAACTATCAGGAACTGTACCTAATATCATATGTTTTTTTTGTATATGATATTCAGCTGTATACAAGAAACAAACTTTGTTTTCTCAGACTTGTCAGTCAGCTGTGGTGTAGTAGTCTCTCCCAGTCAGCTATGGTGTAGTAGTTAGTAGTCTTTCTCAGTCAGCTATTGTGTATTAGTCTTTCCCAGTCAGGTATGGTGCAGTACACTTTCCCAGTCAGCTATGGTGTAGTAGTCTTTCTTAGTCAACTATGATGTAGTGGTCTTTCCCAGTCACCTGTGGTGGATTAGTCTTTCCTAGTCAACTATGGTGTAGTAGTCTCTCCCAGTCAGCTATGGTGTAGTAGTTTTTCCCAGTCAGCTGTGGTGTAGTAGTCTTTCCCAATCAGATGTGGTGTTGTAGTCTTTCCCAATCAGCTGTGGTGTAGTTGCCTTTCCCAGTCAGCTATGGTGTAGTACTCTTTCCCAATCAGCTGTCGTGTAATAGTCTTTCCCAATCAGCTGTGGTGTAGTAGTCTTTCCCAGACAGTTATGGTGTAGTAGTCTTTCTCAGTCATCTATGGTGTAGTATTCTTTCTCAGTCGGCTGTGGTATAGTAGTCTTTCCCAGTCAGCTGTGGTGTAGTAGTCTTTCCCAGTCAGCTGAGTTGTAGTAGTCTTTCCTAGTCAGATATGGTGTAGTAGTCTTTCCCAGTCAGATGTGGTGTAGTAGTCTTTCTCAGTCAGCTATGATATAGTAGTCTTTCTTAGTCAGCTATGGTGTAGTACTCTTTCCTCAGAATGGTAGTACATAGCCTTGAAGCCATTGAACTGTGGTGAGATGGAGGATGTCTTGTCAGTTTGAGAGACCGGAAGTTCAGAAAATACAAGATAAGGTATGTTATCATTTTTTATATTTTGATCCCAAAGGATAAATAACAATAAACACATGCATTTATAATCTGATTACAGTCTTCAAAACACTTTATAATATATTTTGCAGTTATACATGATGTGACTGAAGGGGATCCATCCAGAGCCTGGTTATTGTGATATGTTTGATATGATACAGTGTGGCTGTAGGCGATCCATCCACAGACTGGTTATTGTGATACCTTTGATATGAGACAGTATGGCTGCATGAGATTGACCCAGAGACTGATTATTGTGGTAAGTGTTTTAAAAGACAGTATGATTGCACGAGATCCATCTATAGACAGGTTGTTGTGATAAGTTTGATATGAGACAGTGTGGCTGTAGGCGATCCATCCAGAGACTGGTTATTGTGATAAGTTTTATGAGACATTTGTTCTGTTGTCTCACTTTAGCTAAAATAATGTGACAGATATTTCTCTGGTACCCCAAACTCCTTTGTTGCTCCTCACTCAAGGCCAGGCATGACCTCTCAATGGCTGATATCTTAGGAGAAATTACAGTTTGCAGAATGAATCCAAACAATGCATTCGCAATAAGGAAATAGGATTAAATTATTATGTCAGCTGTGTCACCAACACCTTTTTCATTGCATTAGTCAAAACTGTGTCAATTAAAAAGGTTCTCTTTCTTTGCTTAAAGTGTCACTATACAGTTTTGTCATTTTAGATCATTATGTGTGAGCGAGTTAGTACAGTGAGAGTGTGGAATTGTTTGGTCGTGCTTTAATTGTGTCAGAAATGCTTATTTGAATTAATGTTTTTTCAGTTGTGTTTTACTGCCAGTTTTTTTATATAAAACTTCAACAAATGAATTTTCAAAAATTTTCTCTATTGACAAATGAATTCATGTTTATGGATTAATGGCTATTTCTTTGTCATATGATGGAATGCATTATGCTGCTCCAGATCACTGTGACTTGTTGCTGTGACACCACCCTCGTTGTGAGGTTTATTACATTATACTGATTTAGACCACTGTGACTTGCTTATGTGATACTACCCTTGTTGTGATGAATATTACCTTATACTACTTTAGACCACTGTGACCTGCTTTTGTGACACCACCCTTGTCGTGAGGTTTATTACATTGTACTACTTTAGACCACTGTGACTTGCTTCTTTGACACTATCCTTGTTGCGAGGTTTATTGCATTAAACTACTCCAGATCACTTTGAATTGCTTCTTTGACACTATCCTTGTTGTGAGGTTTATTACGTTATACTACTCCACATCACTTTTACTTGCTTCTGTGACACTACCCTTGTTGTGAGGAATATTACATTATACTACTTTAGACCACTGTCACTTGCTTCTGTGGCACTACCCTTGTTGTGAGGTTCATTCCATTATACTACCACAGACCACTTTCAGTTGCTTACGTGACATTGCCCCTGTTCTATGTTCATCCCATTATACTACTCCAGACCACTTTCAATTGCTTACGTGACACTGCCCTTGTTGTGGGATTGATTGCATTCATGTGCTGGCTTGAATTATTTTGTTTGCAGATGCGTGTTCAAGTTTCATTTCATCATTATTAATGTGTTGCAGCAACAATACTGAACATTATTTGAAACTACATTGATATTATGTGTATCCAAATATTGTACTCAATACCCATGAATCAGCAATTGGAAGTAAATAGTGATGCAGGGTATTAACTAATTAACTATGCTCACCTAGACAATGAAACAATTATTTCCTTATGTCCATCCCGATAAGGATGTTACTTCCCTTGAATCAGGGTGATGTACAGGTGCCAGTTGAATGTCTTATTGTGGCTCAGTGTGCTAACAAAGTGCTAATTGAATGTCATGTCTTGCTTTGGGGAAACACCTTAGTGATGATTGAAAGTCTTATCTTGGACCATGTTACTGTCAAAGTGCTATTTGAATGTCCTATCTTGGATCAGTGTACTATCTAAGTGCTATTTAAATGCCTTATCTTGGAGCAAGGTAATATCTAAGTGGTAACTGAATGTCTTATCTTGGATCATGGTACTGTATAAGTGCTAACTGAATGTCTTATCTTGGATCGGGATAATAGGTGCTCACTGACTATCAAATATTGGATCAGGTTACAAACTGACTACTAAATGAATGTGTTATCTTTGATCATGGCACTAAGTGCCAATTGAATAATGTCTTATCTTTGATCAGGACAATAAGTGTCAATTGAATAAGTGCTAGTTGTGCATCACGGAACTATCTAAATGCTAATTTAATATCAAATCATCAATCAGGGTACTCCCTAAGTCCACAATGAATGTCATATCTTGGATCCGGGTACTAAGTGCTCATTGAAAGCCTTATTTTGGACTAGAGTATTATCAAAGTGGAAATTGTATGTGTTATCTTGGATCAGGGTACAATCTAAATGCTTATTGAATGTCATATCTTGAATCAGGGCAATAAGGCTAATTGAATATCTTATCTTGCATCATGGTACTATCTAAGTGTTAATTGTATATCTTATCATGGATCATGACACAAAGCGCTAAGTAAATATCTTAAAATGGATCAGGGTATTCTCTTGTACCAGGGTAATATCAAAGTGCCAATTGTATGTCCTGTCTTGGATCAGGGTAGTATCTAAGTGTTAATGGTATGTCTTATCATGGATCACGGCACTAAGTGCTAATTTAATACAAGTGTACCATCTAAGTGGTTATTGAATATCTTATCATGGATCAGTGTATTATCTATGTGCTAATCTACTGTCTTATCTTGGATCAGGGTACAATCTAAATGATAATTCAGTTCTTTGATTGAGGTACTGTGTAAATGCTAAATGAACATCTTATCATTAATTAGGGTACTATTTAAGAGCTAACTGATTGTCATGTCTTGGATCGGTGACCTACCTTAGTGATAATTCAATGTTATATGGTAGATCAGGGTACTATCTAGGTGCTAATTGAACGTTATGTCTTGGATCATCGACATAACTTAGTGATAATTGAAAGTTTTTTATTGGATTAGGGTACTGTCAAAGTGCTATTTGAATGTCTTATATTTGATCAGGGTACTATCTAAGAGCTAATTGAATCTCCTGTCTTGGATCAGAGAAGTATCTGAGTGGTTATTGAATGACTTATCTTGGATCACGGTACTATCAAAGTGCTAATTGTATGTCTTATCTTGGAGCATGGTAATATGTAAGCGCTAATTGAATGTCATGTCTTGGATCAGAGACATACCTTAGTGATAATTGAAAGTCGTATATTGGATCATGCTCTGGATAAGCGAGCGTCTAATCATTGGTATGGGTACTATATAATCGCTAATTGAATGTCTTATCTTGGATCACGGTACTAAGTGCTAATTTTATGTCTTATCTTGGAACAAGGTACTATTTAAGTGCTAATTGGATATCTTATCTTGGATATGGGTACTAAGTGCTAAGTGAATGTCTTATCGTGGATCTAGGTACTACCTAAGTGCTATTGGAATGTCATATCTTGGATCATGGTGCTGTCTAGGTGATAAATTAATGTCTTATCTTGAATCATGGTACTTAGTGCTAATTTAATGTCTTATCTTGGATCAGGGTACTATCTAAGTGCTAATTTATTGTTGTATCTTTGATCATGGTGCTGTCTAAATGATAATTGTATATGTTATCTTGGATCAGGGTACTACGCAAGTGCTAATTGAATGTCTTATC
Organism: Sinohyriopsis cumingii; assembly: GCA_028554795.2. Lineage (NCBI taxonomy): Eukaryota > Metazoa > Mollusca > Bivalvia > Unionida > Unionidae > Sinohyriopsis > Sinohyriopsis cumingii. The sequence continues at coordinate 3,726,253 of JAPYKE020000151.1, forward strand.
TTGGATCAGGGTACTGTCTATGTGCTACTCAATTTAATATTTTAAATCAGGGTACTATCTAAGTGCTAATTATATGCTTTATCTTGGATCTGGGTACTATCTAAGTGCATATTGAATGCCTTATCTTGATCATGGTACTGCTCAAGTGTGAATTTAATGTCTTATCTTGGATCATGGTAATATCTAATTGCTAACTGGATTACTGATCTTTCATCAGGGTACTACACAAGTGATAATTGTAGGTTTAATCGTGCATCAGATTACTATCTAAGTGCCGTTTGTATGTCTTAATGTGAATCAGGCTATTGTGTGCTTATTTATTGATCAGTGTACTATCCAAGTGCCCATTGAATGTCTTATATTCGATCAGGGTGCAATCTAAGTGATAATTGAAAGTGATATCTTGGATCAAGGAAACACCAAGTGCTAAGTGAATGTCTTATCTTGGATCAGGATCTATCTAAGTCCTAATTGAATGTCTTATCTTGGATCATGGACATACCTTAGTGACAATTGAAAGTCTTATCTTGTCTTAGGGTACTGTCTAAGTGCTAATTGAATGTCTTATTTCGGATCAATGTACTGTGTGCTAATTTAATGTCATATATTGGATCAGGGTACTATCTAAGTGGTCATTGAATGTCTTATCTTGGATCCAGGTACTAAGTGCTAATTGAATGTCTTATCTTGGATCAAGGTACTATATCATTGCTAATTGAATGTCATATCATGGATCAGGGTGCTATCTATGTGCTAATTAAATGTCCTATCATGAATCAGGGTACTATCTAAGTACTAAGGTAATGTCTTATCTTTAATCGGGGTACTATGTAAGTGATAATCGAATATCTTATCTTTCATTAGGGTACTATTTAAAAACTAATTGAATGTCATATCCTTGATCGGGGACCGACCTTACTGATGATACAATGTCATCTGGTGGATGAGAGTACTAAGTACTAATTGAATGTTTTTTCTTGGACCAGGGCAATAAGGGCTAATTGAATATCTTATCTTGCATCAGGGTACTATCTAAGTGTTAATTGTATATCTTATCATGGATCATGACACTAAACGCTAATTTAATATCTTATCATGGATCAGGGTACCCTCTTGGACCAGGGTATTATCAAAGTACAAATTGTATGTTCTGTCTTCGATTAGGGTTGTATCTAAGTGTTAATGGTATGTCTTATCATGGATCACGGCACTAAGTGCTAATTTAATGCAAGTGTACCATCTAAGTGGTCATTGAATTTTTTATCATGGATCAGTGTACTATCTAAGTGCTAATCTAATGTCTTATCTTGGATCATTCTACAATCTAAATGATAATTCAGTTCTTTGATTGAGGAACTATGTAAATGCTAAATGAATATCTTATCTTTAATTAGGGTGCTATTTAAGAGCTAATTGAATACCACGTCTTGGATCGGTGAGCTGCCTTAGTGATAATTCATTGTTATATGGTGGATCAGGGTACTATCTAGGTGCTAAATGTATGTCTTTTGGATCACGGCACTATCTGAGAGCTAATTTAATATATAATCATTTATCAGGGTACTTAGTGCACACTGAACATCATTTCTAGGACCAAGATACTAAGTGCTCATTGAATGTCTTATCTTTAACCAGGGTATTATCAAAGTGCCTATTGTATGTGTTATCTTGGATCAGGGTACTATATAATTGCTAATTGAATGTCTTGGATCAGGACAATAAGGGTTAATTGAACATCTTATCTTGGATCAGGGTACTGTCAAAGTGTTAATTGTATATCTTATCATACTATCTAATTGCTACTTGAATGTCTTTCATCAGGACAATAAGGGCTAATTGAATATCTTATCTTGGATCAGGGTACTGTCAAAGCGTTAATTGTATATCTTATCATGGATCACGGTACTAGGTGCTAATTTAATATCATATGGATCAGGGTACTATCTTGGACCAGGCTATTATCAAAGTGCCATTTGTATGTCTTATCATGGATCACGACATTATATAAGTGCTAATTTATATTTTATGTTGGATCAGGGTACTATCTAAGAGCACACTGAATGTTATATCTTGGATCAAGGTACTAAGTGCTAATTGCATGTCTTATCTTGGATAATGGCACTATCTAAGTGCTAATTTAATATCTTTTCACGGATCAGGGTAATATCTGAGTTCCCGAGTGGTCTAAAGTGCTCACCGTTACGGATCACTGCCATCTCACCTCTGTCTGCGTGAGTTCGAGTCTCAGGCTCGGCTAACGTGGGCACGTGAGAAAGCCTGCCAGTAGCTTCTCGTGGGTCGGTGGTTCTTCCCGGGGTTTTCCAGGGTTCTTCCTCCACCAATTATACTGGCCGCCATGTATAGCCTATCTTGTGCTGAAAAATGGCGTTAAACCCTACAACAACAACAATATCTGAGTGCAAACTGAATATTATATCTTGGATCAGGGTACTAAGTGCTCACTGTATGTCTTATCTTGGAACAGGGTATTTTCAAAGTGCCAATTGTATGTCTTATCCTGGATCATGTTACAGTCTAAGTGATAATTGTATGTCTTATCTTGGATCAGGATAAACTCTAAGTGCTATTTGAATGTCTTGTCTAATATCAGTATAATTTGAAAGTGCTAACCGAATGAGTCTTCTTGTATCATCAATATGGTCATTGAATGTCTTATCTTTGATCAGGGTACTGAGTGATAATTGAATGTCTTATCTTGGATTAGGGTACTATCTAAGTGTTAATTGTATGTCATATCATTGATCACGGCACTAAGTGCTAATTTAATATATTATCATGGATCAGGATACTAAGTGCACACTGAATGTCATATCTTGGATCAGGGTAATAAGTGTTCATTGGATGTCTGATCTTGTACCAAAGCATTGTCAAAGTGTCAGTTGTATATCTTATCATGGAATGTCTTGTCTTGTTTAAGTGTACCATGTAATTGCTCATTGACTGTCTGATCTTGGATCATGGTATTAAGTGCTAATTGAATGCTTTATCTTGATCAGGTTACTATCTAAGTGCTAATTGAATGTCTTATGTTGGATCAGGGTACTATCTAAATGGTCATTGAATGCCTTTTATTGGACCAGGGTACTATATAAGTGCTACTTGAATGCCTTATATTGGATCAGGTTACTATCTAAGTGGTCATTGAATGTCTTATCTTTAATCAAGGTACTATCTAAGTGCTACTTGAATGCCTTATATTGGATCAGGGTACTATCTAAGTGGTCATTGAATGTCTTATCTTGGATCAGGGTACTAAGTGCATACTGAATGTTCTATCTTGGATCAGGGTAACAAGTGATCACTGCATGTCTTATCTTGGATCAGGATACAATCGAAGTGCTAATTGAATGTCTTGTCTAATATCAGTATAATATGAAAGTGCTAACCAAATGAATCTTTTGTATAAGTGTACCATCTATGTGGTCATTGAATGTCTTATCTTTGATCAGAGTACTGAGTGCTAATTGAATGTCTTATCTTGGATCAGGGTACTATCTAAGTGCTAATTGAATGTCTTATGTTGGATCAGGGTAATATCTAAGTGCTAATTGATGGCCTTATCTTGGAATGCCTTATCTTGGATCAGGTACATTCTAAGTGTAGGTGATTGTAATGAGATTATGTAAAGCCATATATAGTGTGCAAGCTACCAAACAAAGTGTAGGTGATTGTAATGGGATTATGTAAAGCCATATATACTATGCAAGCTACCAAACAAAGTGTCGGTGATTGTAATGGGATTATGTGAAGCCATATATAGTATGCAAGCTACCAAATAAATTGTAGCCACATATGTTAGCTCTTAACAGACAAGGAAATTAAAACATCTGTTATTTGATTGTTGGTTCCTAATGATCATAAATCAAATGCATGTCCTATTTGATACCTCTCAGATAATTATTACACAACAGTGTTAGTCCATTGTATTGAAAATCATTGTATGATATCCTCTACCCTATTTAGAAAAATATTACCGAGATTTTGGGATTATTAACTGTTTTCAGTGTTGTTTTCATATGCGTACTATTCCATTTTGTACTGTTCTACTATTTGTTTTGCTCTACTGTTTCTACTGTTCATGGTTTTATCATTGTAGTATTGTTATCTTGTACTATTCTTCACATCTGATATTTGTACTATTTCTACGATTTGTATTATTCTACTATATGTACTGGCTGAGTCATACCAAAGACTTACAAAAATGGTACTAACATCTGCCTCGCTTGACACTCAGCATTAGGAGGTTAGTGCTAGGATTGGTTGGCCTGGTGTCAGGATAATGTGACTAGGTTGGACATGTATGCAGCATGATGCCCCAGTGCTACACATCACTATAAACTGCCACACTGAAGACATCTTAGTGATATGACTGAAATGTTGTTGAAGGCACATTAAAAATCCCAATCACACACAGTTACTCTTCTACTGTTGGGAAGGTACTATTCTACTTTTTGTACAATTCAAGTTTTCACAATTGTACCATTTGTACTTTTGTTTAATTCTCCTTATTTGTTTGACTTCTTGTCCTATTGATCTGCTTAATGGTGGGTATTATTTTCCTTGGTGTGAAGTATGACTTTGATATTTGCCATATCCTAGGCTGCATTATTACGATCATTCTGGCCATCAGCTCCTGCACTGTCCTGTTTAAGCAGGGAGGAGTCGGTAAGTCCAATCTTCGTGAAGTCTCATACACGCTAATTTTGTGTATGCAGGAAGAAGCTGATAAGTACTGTCTGACATAACAAGAGAGTACAGCCAAGGGTTAATTGAGATGACATCACAAGAGTGTACACCCAATGGTTAAGTGAGATGACATCACAAGAGTGTACAACCAATGGCTAAGTGAGATGCCATCACAAGATTATACAACCAATGGTTAAGTGATATGACATCTCAAGAGTGTACAACCAATGGCTAAGTGACATGACATCACAAGAGTGTACAAACAATGGTTAAGTGAGATGACATTACAAGAGTGTACAACCAATGTATATGACAGATTTTGTTTAAAGTTGGAGTTGAATTTGATATTATAGGCTGCATTATTATGATCATTCTGGCCATCTGGAGGCAGAATATTGTTTTACTATTAAAGCATCAACACCCCTTTTCAAAGTGTCATTATTATGCGATCAGAAGTACTGTTTAAGTGCTTGTAATGAAAATTCATTTTGGGTATCATGACTATGGGGTCATGAATATTATTGTACTGTTGGCATGGATACTTATTTAGGGTGTCATGAATACTACTGTACTGTTGACATGGATACTTATTTTGGGTGTCATGAATACTACTGTACTGTTGACATGGATACTTATTTTGGGTGTCATGAATACTACTGTACTGTTGACATGGATACTTATTTAGGGTGTCATGAATACTACTGTACTGTTGACATGGATGCTTATTTTGGGTGTCATGAATACTAGTGTACTGTTGTCATGGACACTTATTTTGGATGTCATGAATACTACTGTACTGTTGGCATAGACACTTATTTTGGGTGTCATGAATACTACTGTACTGTTGGCATGGATACTTATTTTGGGAGTGTCATGACTGGGGGTCAGGAATACTGTTTTGTTGTTTGGCAAAGACAGTCCATATAAAAGTGCAGTTATTCTTATTCCAGGATTACTGTTTTACTGTTAACCCAGGCATTGGAAGTGCGTTGACCAGAAGGTTATAATATTGCTTTATCCTAACACAGTGTGATGTGATGTGATTTTGATTTTTAACGTAGCTTTAACAATTTTTCAGTCATATCGCTATGATGTCTGCAGTGTGGCAGTTTATAGTGATGTCTAACACTGGGGCATCATGCCGCAGACATGTAGCTTGATGTCCCATCCAGACACATTATCCTGACACCAGGCCAAAAAGTCCTAACACTGACCTCACCGATTTATTTGAGCCAATCAGCTTGTCCCAAATGCCAGTTAACTACACTTGAAGTATCACAGATCTATTTGAGCGAATCAGCTTGTCCCAAATGCCAGTTAACTACACCTGAAGAATCACAGATTTATTTGAGCCAATCAGCTTCTATTGTATCAAATTGCAGTCATTAATGATCAAATCTCTAGTAAATTTTATTTTGTCTTCCTTAGTAACTGTAACTAGTATTTCTTCCTGAGTAATTGTACCTAGTATCAGCAACTTTACCTAGCATTAGCAAGTGTACCTAGTATCAGTAACTGTATCAAGTACCAGTAACTGTGCCAAATATCAGCAACTGTTCCTAATATATATATATATATATATATATATATATATATATATATATATATATATATATATATATATATATATATATATATGCTATGATTGCAGTCTTCCAAACACTTTATAATATATCTGGCAGTTATACATGATGTGGCTGAAGTTGATCCATCCAGAGACTGGCTGATGTGATAAGTTTGATATGAGACAGTGTAGCTGTAGGCGATCCATCCAGAGACTGATTATTGTGATAAGTTTGATATGAGACAGTATGTTTGTAGGTGATTCATCCATAGACTGGTTATTGCGATAAGTTTGCTATGAGACAGTGTGGCTGTAGGCAATCCATCCATAGACTGGTTATTGTGATAAGTTTGATGTGAGACAGTGTGGCTGTAGGCGATCCATCCAGAGACTGGTTATTGTGATAAGTTTGATATGAGACAGTGTGGCTGTAGGCGATACATCCAGAGACAGGTTATTGTGATAAGTTTTTTTCATGAGACAGTATGATTGCAGGAGATCCATCTATAGACAGGTTGTTGTGATAAGCTTGATATGATACAGTGTGACTGCATGAGATTAACCAAGGGACTGATTATTGTGATAAGTTTGATATGAGACAGTATGGCAGTAGGCGTTCCATCCAGAGCCTGGTTATTGTGATAAGTTTGGTATGACATTTGTTCTTTTGTCTCACTTTAGCTAAAAGAATATGACAAATATTTGTCTGGTACCCTAGCCGCCTGTTTTGCTCTGCACTCAAGGCCAGGCATGACCTTTGAATGGCCAATATCTTAGGAGAAATTACAGTTTGCAGAATAAATCCAAACAATGCATTCGCAATAAAGAAATAGGATTAAATTATTTTGTCAGCTGTGTCAACACCACCTTTTTCATTGCATTAGTCAAAACTATATCAATTAAAAAGGTTCTCATTCTGTGTTTAAAGTGATACTATGCGGTATTGTCATTTTAAACCATTTTGTGTGAGCAAGTTGGTACAGTGAGAGCGTGGAACTGTTTGGTCGTGCTTTAATTGTGTCAGAGATCCTTTATTTGAATAAATGTTTTTCAGTTGTGTTTTACTGCTTGTTTTGTTTTACATTAAATTTCAACAAATGAATTTTCAACAAATTTTCTCCATTGACAAATGAATCCATGTTTATGGATTAATGGCCATTTCTTTGTCATGTGACGGAATGCATTACACTACTACAGGTCACTCTGACTTACTTCTGTGACACCACCCTTGTAGTGAGGTTTATTGCATTATACTACTTTAGACCACTGTGACTTGCTTCTGTGACATTACAGTTGTTGTGAGGTTTATTACATTATACAGTTTTAGACCACTATGACTTGCTTCTGTGGCAGTCCACTTTTTGTGAGGTTCATTACATTATACTACTCTAGATCACTGTGACTTGCTTATGTGACATTACAGTTGTTGTGAGATTCATTCCATTATACTACTCTAGACAACTGTGACTTGCTTCTATGACATCACAGTTGTTGCGAGGTTCATTCCATTATACTCCATTAGACCACTGCGACTTGCTTTTGTGACATTACAGTTGTTGTGAGATTCATTCCATTATACTACTCTAGACAACTGTGACTTGCTTCTGTAACATTACAATTGTTGCGAGGTTCATTCCATTATGCTCCTTTAGACTACTGTGACTTGCTGCTGTGACATCATGGAAGTTGTGAGGTTCATTCCATTATACTACTCTAGACCACTGTCTTTTGCTTCTGTGACATTACAGTTGTTGTGAGGTTCATTACATTAGACTACTCTAGATCAACATAACTTGCTTCTGTGACATTACAGTTGTTGTTCCATTACACTACTCTACATCACTGTGACTTGCTTATGTTACATTACAGTTGTTGTGAGGTTCATTCCATTATACTACTCTAGATCACTGTGACTTGCTTCTATGACATTACAGTTGTTGTGAGGTTCATTCCATTATACTCCATTAGACCACTGCGACTTGCTTCTGTGACATTACAGTTGTTGTGAGATTCATTCCATTACACTACTGTAGATCACTGTGACTTGCTTCTGTGACATTACAGTTGTTGTGAGGTTCATTCCATTATACTACTCTAGACCACTGTCTTTTGCTTATGTGACATTACAATTGTTGTGAGGTTCATTACATTATACTACTCTAGATCACTGTGACTTGGTTCTGTGACACTACCTTTGTTGTGAGGTTCATTCCATTACACTAGTCTAGACCACTGTGACTTGCTTCTGTGACACTACCTTTGTTGTGAGGTTCATTCCATTACACTAGTCTAGACCACCATGTCTTGCTTCTGTGACATCACAGTTGTTGTTCCATTACACTACTCTAGATCACTGTGACTTGCTTCTGTGACATTACATTTGTTGTGAGATTCATTCCATTATACTACTCTAGATCACTGTGACTTGCTTCTTTGACATCACAGTTGTTGTTCCATTACACTACTCTAGATCACTGTGACTTGCTTCTGTGACATCACAGTTGTTGTGAGGTTCATTCCATTATACTACTCTAGACCACTGTCTTTTGCTTATTTGACATTACTGTTGTTGTAAGGTTCATTCCATTATACTACTCTAGATCACTGTGACTAGCTTCTGTGACACTACCTTTGTTGTGAGGTTCATTCCATTACACTAGTCTAGACCACCATGTCTTGCTTCTGTGACATCACAGTTGTTGTTCCATTACACTACTCTACATCACTGTGACTTGCTTCTGTGACATTACAGTTGTTGTGAGGTTCATTCATTATATTACTCTAGATCAATGTGACTTGCTTCTGTGACATTACATTTGTTGTGAGATTCATTCCATTATACTACTCTAGATCACTGTGACTTGCTTCTGTGACATTACAGTTATTGTGAGGTTCATTCCATTATACTCCATTAGACCACTGCGACTTGCTTCTGTGACATTACAGTTGTTGTGAGATTCATTCCATTATACTACTCTAGATCACCATGACTTGATTCTGTGACATTACAGTTGTTGTTCCATTACACTACTCTACATCACTGTGACTTGCTCCTGTGACATTACAGTTGTTGTGAGGTTCATTCATTATATTATTCTAGATCACTGTGGCTTGCTTCTGTGACACTACAGTTGTTGTGAGGTTCATTCCATTATACTACTTTAGACCACTGTGACCTGCTTCTGTGACACAACAGTTGTTGTGAGGTTCATTCTTTTATTATACTACCCCAATTGCTTATATGACATTGCCCCTGTTCTATTACATCATACTACTCCACACCACTGTGACTTGCTTCTGTGACACTGCCATTGTTGTGAGATTCATTGCTTCTGTGGCACTGCCCTTGTGAGATTCATTGCTTCTGTGACACTGCCCTTGTGGGATTCATTGCTTCTGTGACACTGTCATTGTTGTGAGATTCATTGCTTCTGTGACACTGCCCCTGTTGTTAGATACATTGCTTCTGTGACTCTGTCCTTGTGAGATTCATTGCATTCATGTGCTGGCTTGAATTCTTTTGTTTGCAGATGCGCATTCAAGTTTCCTTCCATCATTGTTGATGTGTTGCAGCAACAACACTGAACATTATTTGAAAATACATTAATATCATGTGTATACAAATATTGTTTTCAATACCAATGAATCGGCAATTGGAAGTAATTAGTGATGCAGGTTATTAACTATTGTACACTGTGTGCTCACCTGGACAATGAAACAATTATTTCCTTATGTCCAGCCCAATTAGTATGCTACTTCCCATGTATCAGGGTGATGTATTGGTGCCAATTGAATGTCTTATTGTGGCTCAGTGTGCTACCAAAGTGCTACTTGAACATCATGTCTTGCATTGTGGAATTACCTTAGTGATGGTTGAAAGTCTTATCTTAGACCATGGTACTGTCAAAGTGCTAATTGTCTGTCCTATCTTGGATCAGGGTACTATCTAAGTGCTAATTGAATGTCTTGTCTTGGAGCCACGTGCTGTCTAAATGCTAATTGTATATCTTATCTTGGATCATGGTACTACTCAGGTGCTAGTTGAATGTCTTATATTGGAATAGGGTACTGTCTAAGTGCTATGTGAATGTCATATTTTGAATCAGGGTACTATCTAAGTGCTAATTGAATAACTTATCTTGGAGCATGATACTACTCACGTGTGAATTGAATGTTTTATCTTGGATCATTGTAATATCTAATTGCTAATTGAATTTCTGATCTTTTATCAGCGCACTATTCATGTGATCATTGTAGGTTTAATTGTGGATCAGGGTTCTATCTAAGTGCCATTTGAATGTCTTAATTTGAATCAGGCTATTTTGTGCATATTTATTGATCAGGGTACTATCAAAGTGCTCATTGAATGTCTTATCTTCGATCAGGGTGTAATCTAAGTGATAATTCAAAGTGATATCTAGGATCAAGGAACTATCTAAGTGCTAATTGAATGTCTTATCTTGGATCAGGGATCTAAGTACTGACTGAATGTCTTATCTTGGATTAGTGTACTATCTAAGTGCTAATTGTCATGTCTCGCATCAGGGACATACCTTAGTGATAATAGAAAGTATTATCTTGTATATTTAGTACTAAGTGCTAATTGAATGTCCTATCATGGATCAGAACACTTTCTAACTGCTAATATAATGTCTTATCTTGGATCAGGGTACTATCTAAGTGCTAATGTCTTATCTTTGATTGGGTACTATGTAAGTGCTAATCGAATATCTTATCTTTAGTTAAATTACTATTTAAGAGCTAATTGAATGTCATGTCTTGGATCTGGGACCTACCTTACTGATAATCGATGTCATATGGTAGATCCGGGTATTAACAAAGTGCTAATTCAACTTCTTATCTTGTATCAAGGTACTATCTAAGAGATAATTGAATGTCATGTCTTGGATCATCGACATAACTTAGTGATTTTAGACAGTTTTATCTTGATCAGGGTACTACTCAAGTGCGAATTGAATTTCTGATATTTTATCATGGATCAGGTTACTATCTAAGTGCCATTTGTATGTCTTAGTTTGAATCGGGATATTTTGTGCTTATTGTTTGGTCAGGGTACTATCCAAGTGCGCACTGAATGTCATATCTTCGATCAGGGTGCAATCTAAGTGATAATTCAAAGTGATATCTTGGATCAAGGAACTATCTAAGTGCTAATTGCATGCCTTATTTTGGATCAGGGTACTATCTAAGTGCTATTTGTATGTCTTGAATTGAATCTGGCTATTTTGTGCTTATTTATTGACCACTATCCAAGTGCTCATTGAATGTTTTATCTTCGATCAGGGTGCAATGTAGGTGGTAATTCAAAGTGATATCTTGGATCAAGGAAATATTAATTGCTAAATGAATGTCTTGTCTTGGATCAGGGAACTATCTAAGTGCTAATTGAATGTTTTATCTTTGATCAGGGAACTAAGTGCTAATTGAATATCATGTCTTGGATCAGGGACATACCTTAGTGATAATTGAACGTGTTATCCTGGATCTGGGTATTCTCTAAGTGCTAATTGAATGTCTTCCCTTTGATCAGGTTACTAAGTGCTAATTGAATAAATTATCTTTGATCTTGGTACGAAATAAGTGCCATCTGAATGTCTTATATTGGATCAGTGTAATATCTATGTGCTATTTGAAAGTCCTATCTTGGATCAGGGTACTATCTAAGATCTAACTGAATGTCATGCATTGGATCAAGGAGATATCTTAGTGATAATTGAAAGTTTTATCTTGAATTTTGGGACTAAGTGCTAACTGTATGTCCTATCTTGGATTAGGGTACTGAGTGCTAATTGAATGTCTTATCTTGGATCAGGATACTATCTAAGTACTAATTGAATGTCTTATCTTGGATCTGGGTACTATCTAAGTGTTAACTGAATAATTTATCTTCGATCAGGATACTAAGAGCTAATCGAATGTTATTTCTTGCCTCGTGGACCTACCTTATTGGCAATTCAATCTCATATCGTGGATCATGTTACTAACTAGTGCTAATTGATTGTCTTATCTTGTATCAGGGTACTTTTTAAGAGGTATTTGGATGTCATGTATTTGATCAGTCACATACTTTAGTCATAAATGAAAGTTTTATCTTGGATTAGGGTACTAAGTGTTAATTGAATGTCTTGTCTTGGATCTGTGTATTATCTATGTGTGAATTGAATGTCTTATATTGGATCAGTTTACTATCTAATTGTTAATTGAATTTCATGTACTGGATCAGTGATATACCTTAGTTATAATTGAAAGTCTTTTCTTGGATCATATTACTGGTTAAGTGCTAAATGAATGTCCTATCCTGGATAAGGTACTGCCTAAGTGCCAAATGAATGTCTTTTCATGGATCAGAGTACTATCTAAGTGCTAATTTAATGTGATATATTGGGTCAGGGTACTATCTAAGTGCTAATTGAATGTCCTATCTCGGATCAGGGTACTAAGTGCTAATGTAATGTCTTTTCCTTGATCTTGGTACTATCTATGTGCTAGCGGAATGTCCTATCTTGGATTATGGTACTATCTAAGTGATTACTTAATGTCTTATCTTGGCTTGGGGTACTAAGTGCTAATGGAATGTTCTGTCTTGGATCAGGTTAATATCTATGTGCTAACTGAATGTCTTATCTTGAGTCAGGGTACTATTTAAATGTTATATGAATGTTCTAACCTTGATCTGGGTACTATCTTAGTGCTATTTGAATGTCTTATCTTGGATCAGGATACTATTCAAGTGCTAATTGAATGTCTTCTCTTGGATCAGTGTACTATCTAAATGATTATTGCATGTCTTGGATCAAGGTACTACTCAAGTGCGAATTGAATATATTATCTTGGATCAGGATAATATCTGAGTGGTAATTGAATTTCTGATCTCGGATCAGCGTACTACTCAAGTGCTAATTGTTTTTCTTATCGTGGATAATGTCTTGGATCAGGGACTTAAATGCTAACTGAATGCCTTATCTTGGATCAGTGTACCGTCTAAGTGCTAATGGTATGTCTTGCCTTGGATCAAGGTACTATATATGTGCTAATTGTATGTCTTGCCTTGGATCAGGGTACTAACTCAGTACTAGTTGAATGTCTTATCTTGGATCAGCATGCTATGAAAGTACTTACCAATTGTCCTGTTTTGGATCAGGGTACTGTCGAAGTGCTCATTTAATGTCCTATCTTAAAACAGAGACCTACATCAGTGACAGTAATTCAATTTCGTATCTTGGAACAGCGAACTATCTAAGTGCTAACTGATTGTGTTATTTTGGATCAGGGTACTATCTCAGTGCAAATTGTATGTCTTCTCTTGGACCAGGTACTATCTAAATGCTACTTGAATGTCTTATCTTGGATCAGGGTACAATCTAAGTGCTAACTGAATGTGTTATCTTGGTTTATGGTACTATCTTAGTGCAAAATGTATGTCTTCTCTTGGATCAGGTACTATCTATATGCTAATTGAATGTCTTATCTTGGATCAGAGTACAATATAAGTGCTAACTGAATGTGTTATCTTGGATCAGGGTACTATCTCAGTGCAAATTGTATGTCTTCTTTTGGATCAGGTACTATCTAAATGCTAATTGAATGCGTTATCTTGGATCAGGGTACTATCAAAGTGCAAATTGTATGTCTTCTCTTGAACCAGGTACTATCTAAATGCTACTTGAATGTCTTATCTTGGATCAGGGTACAATCTAAGTGCTAACTGAATGTGTTATCTTGGTTTATGGTACTATCTAAGTGCAAACTGTATGTCTTCTCTTGGATCAGGTACTATCTATATGCTAATTGAATGTCTTATGTTGGATCAGAGTACAATCTAAGTGCTAACTGAATGTGTTATCTTGGATCAGGGTACTATCTCAGTGCAAATTGTATGTCTTCTCTTGGATCAAGTGCAATCTAAGTGCTAACTGAATGCGTTATCTCGGATCAGGGTACTATCTAGGTGCTAACTGAATGTCTTATCTTGGATCGTTGTGCTATCAAATTGCTTACCGAATGACCTGTGTTGAATCAGGGTACTATCGAAGTGTTCATTTAATGCCATGTCTTGGAACATTAGCGGTAATATTTGAATGTCTTATCTTGGATCAGGGTATTAGCTAAGTCCTAACTGAATGTCTTATCTTGGATCGGGGTACTAAGTGCTAATTGAATATCTTATATTGGATCAGGTTACTAAGTGCTAATTGACTGTCTGATCTTGGATCAGAGTAATAAGTTCTAATTGAATGTCTTATCTTGGATCAGGGCACTATCTAAGTGTTAGTTTTGTGTCTATATGTATCACGGGTCTATCCAAGTGCTAATTTTAAACTTAATTATTGATCGGGGTACTATATAACTACACACTGAATGTCAAATCTTGGTTCAGGGTACTGAGAGCTTATTGACTGTCATATCTTGGACCAGAGCATGATCAAAGTGCCAATTATATGTCTTATATGTCTTATCTTGAATCAAAGAACTAACTGCTCATTGAATTACTTATCTTGGACCAGGAAATTAGCAAGGTGCCAATTATATTTATTATCTTGGATCAGGTTACAATCTTAGTACTCATTGAACGTGTTGTATCGGATCAGGGTACTAACTAAGTGCTAATTGCAGATCTTATCTTGGATCAGTGCACTAAGTGCTAATTTGATGGCGTATCTTGGATCAGGGCAATAAGTATTAAGTGTTAATTGTATATCTTATCATGGATCACAGCATTATCTAAGTGCTAATTTAATATATTATCATGGATCAGGATACTAAGTGCACACTGAAGGTCATATCTTGGATCAGGGTAATAAGTGCTCATTTAATGTCCGATCTTGTACCAGGGCATTATCAAAATGCCAATGATATGTGTTATCTTTGATCAGGGTACAATCCAAGTGCTAGCTGGATGTCTTGTCTTGCATCAGAATACCATCAAAGTGGCAATTGAATGTATCGTCTTGTTTAAGTGTAATAATGTACGTGCCCATTGACTGTCTGTTCTTGGATCATGGTTTTAAGTGCTAATTGAATGCTTTATCTTGGACCAGGCTACTATCTAAGTGCTAATTTAATGTCTTATTTAGGATCAGGGTACCATCTAAGTTGCTAGAATGTCTTGATTGGGATCAGGATTATATCTAAGTACTATCAAAGTGCTAATTGAAGGCCTTATCTTGGAATGCCTTATCTGGGATCAAGGTACATTCTAAGTGCTATTTGTATATATTATTTTGGATCAGGGTACCACTCAAGTGCTAATTTTATGTCTTGTCTTGGATTATTTGTATGGCATGGTTAATTTTGGGATGACATGACCATGGGGTTTAATTAGTGGTCTGTTTATGCAGTTTTGGAACGAACGTTACCGTGCATAAATATCAAACTTGACCTTTGATATCTATACCCATAATATACGGAATGTTTGCCACCCTCTGTATAATCCATCCACACATATTTCAATCAAGAAACTTATTCAAGCACAGAAGCTATTTTGCATAACCAATTCTTCTTAATCATAACAAGCTTCACTTCTAACACTTCTGCACGAAATGCAGCAGGCCTCTTACCTGCATTTTTTTACGAGCCTCAAAACTAAAATTGATATGCAGAAAACATCTTTAGTTTTCGGTGAATGTGATTTTGAACTTTGACCTAATAAGTATAAAGGCAAAGTGCAAGTAATTTAAAATTTGGTGAATATGCGTGATCAAGTACTGGATTTTTGTACAGAAACCATGTTTTGCTATCACATTCACTTTGTTCCTTCGCAGTGTGACGCTCAGATCGATATGTTTCTTTCTTTGCCAAGTGCAAGGCATGCATTACGTTTACGTTTCTTATGGAATGGGGAACAACTAAATGTATTGTGCGGAATTCATTTATCTTCTTTCAGTGAAAACTAACGTAATCTTTGACCAGGTAAATACACGTTCATAAGTTATCGCTCCAAGTTACCTGTTGAAGGTGTATAAAATGTTTAGTCTTGATATGTGATGTTGAACCAGTTTTATTGTCCAGAAATCAATTATATCTTTCAGTCATAGAGGCCGTGTTATTTTACTTTTCTATTTAAAAATCGGTTCTTTCTTACCACTCGTTCAAGCCATCCACTAAGTTTCGTACAGACACGGAAACGTTTATGGATATATGGACAGACGGAGATACCATAGTAGTATACACAGAGCCAAAATGCAATTTCATAAAAAATCACCGTGTACTTCCCCTCTCACCGCAATTCTTGGGGCCCTGAGTGGCCGAGTGGTCTAAAGCGCTCTCCGTTATGGATCACTGCCATCTCACCTGTCTCCGTGGGTTAGAGTCTCGGATTCGGTTAATGTGGGTATATGAGAAAGCTTGTCAGTGGCTTCTCGAGGGTCGGTGGTTCATTTTAGGGTTTTCCCGGGTTCTTCCTCCACCATTAATACTGGCCATGTATAACCTATCGTGTGCTGAAAAATGGCGTTAAACCTTACAACAACAAGAACAACCACGATTATTCCAAAGCTCAAGGAGGGGTGGGGGTGATAAGGCTCGTCATGTATATCATGCACTGATTTGAAATATTTCCAGAACTTGCCATAATTTACCATTCGTCTATGGTCTATTGTCTTTCTTTTATCTAAACTATTTGAAACAAAAAAAAAATGTATAATGGTATAATGCTATTCTGTTTTCTTTTCTCTTCTTACATTGGACATGACAAAGATATAACTTCAAACTTATTTGAAAGACTACCATACGGAGCCTAGTTGGCATCTATGCTAAAACGACACTTGAATGACAAACGGCAGAATTTCCAATATGATTTAAATGACGTCATCCCTTACAAAAACACACTTTGGACACATACAAGGCTTTATTTCCACTACGATTTTAAATAACGTCATTCCCTACAAAGAACACACTTTGGACACATGCAAGGCTTTATTTCCACTGCGATTTAAATGACGTCATCCCCTACAAAAGAACACACTTTGGACACATACCGGGCTTTATTTCCACTACGATTTAAACGACGTCACCCCTACAAAGAACACATTTTGGACACATACAGGGCTTTATTCCCACTACGATTTAAATGACGTCATCCCTTACAAAGAACACACTTTGGAGACATACAATGCTTTATTTCCACTACGATTTAAATGACGTCATCCCCTACAAAGAATACACTTTGGACACATGCAAGGCTTTATTTCCATTACGATTTAAATGACGTCATCCCCTACAAAGAACACACTTTGGACACATAGAGGGCTTTATTTCCACTACGATTTGAATGACGTCATCCCCTACAAAGAACACTCTTTGGACACATACAAGGCTTTATTTCCACTACGATTTAAATGACGTCATCCCCTACAAAGAACATACTTTGGACACATACAGGGCTTTATTTCCACTACGATTTAAATGGCGTCATCCCCTACACAGAACCCACTTTGGACACATACAGGGCTTTATTTCCGCTACGATTTAAATGACGTCATTCCCTACAAAGAACACACTTTGGACACATAGAGGGCTTTATTTCCACTACGATTTAAATGACGTCATCCCCTACAAAGAACACACTTTGGACACATACAGGGCTTTATTTCCACCACGATTTAAATGACTTCACCCCCTACAGAGAACACACTTTGGACACATGCAGGGCTTTATTTCCACTACGATTTAAATGACGTCATCCCCTAAAAAGAACACACTTTGGACACATAAAAGGCTTTATTTCCACATATAGAACACTGAGTACTTCTACAGCACATATTTCATATTTAAACGTTATTGGCATTGTATTCAATACATTTAAACAATATATGTGACGTGTTTTAAGTAGAGTGAGCACTAAGAATTATGTATATATTGGCATTGTATTCCATATATTAACACATTATATGTGACGTGTTTTAAGTAGAGTGAGCACTAAGAATTACATATATATTGGCATTGTATTCCACATATTAAAACATTATATGTGACGTGTTTTCAGTAGAGTGAGCACTAAGAATTATATATATATATATATATATATATATATATATATATATATTGGCATTGTATTCCATATATTAAAACATTATATGTGACGTGTTTTAAGTAGAGTGAGCACTAAGAATTATATATATATATATATATATATGTATATATAATATACTTTTATATTTGTGTATACTGCTATTGTTCAGGCCAGGGTAGACACACTTCTGATGAGTGACAATTATCTATCTTTCAAATTTGACCTTTCTGTTTCCGATACCAGAATAAAAACTGACCTAAACGTTAAATCTTTTGTTTATGTTTGAATTTTAACCACACGTCTATCACTTTATTATCATTAACGACACGTCTTGCACATTATTGACGTCTACCACACATCTATTAAATTATTAGCATTAACGACACGTCTAGCACATTATTGACATTAACGACACGTCTATCACATTACTTGCGTCAATTACGTGTCAAGCACGTTATTGACATTAACGACACGTCTATCTACAAATTTTGCGTCAACCACACGTGCCTATCACATTATTAGCAACAACGACGCATCTAGCACATTATTTGCCTCAGCCACATGTCTAACACATCTTTGGCATGAACCACACGTCTATCACATTAATGGCTTCAAGTCCGACACATTAAAGGCTTTATTGACAAGTTTAACATATTAATATCTTTAACGACAAGTCTAACACATTAATAGTTTTGACCTAACCCTTGCACATTATTGGTTATGTAATGACAAGGGAATGAGACGTAAGTACCCTTCCCAGTCACATGTAGAAGCAATAGAACTGGATTGACCTGGACAGTTATTGAACCTGTCACTTCTGTATTAATAGTCCGATGCTCTACCTGGTATGGTATTTCGGCTTCTTGGCAGAGAATAACTCCTGTCTCAAATTTAAATGGCTTAAAAAGAGACTTTTGTATTACATCAACATGGAACTCTAATTAAATACATAACTCTTCACTCACCATCTATTCCAGGAAAGTTCCCTGAATAAAACCAATATGAACATTTATTTTCCTAATATATATATATATATATATATATATATATATATATATATATATATATATATATATATATATATATATATATATATATATATGTGTGTGTGTGTGTGTGTGTGTGTGTGTGTGTTTACAATAATTGTATTAATGTATAAGGGGTTGACATACTGCTGGACATTTATCAGTATCATAAATGCACAATCACATAATCTAACCATTCTTCGTCATGTAATCAAGTTACAATTCCATATGGTAATCATTCTTATATATATATCGTAGCGATATGACTGATTTTTTTTTAAGACTAAGTTAAAGATATTAATCACATCACATCACATTAATGCTAAAAAGGGTTGGCTCATGGCAACATAGATGAGAAATGTTTGGTCTTTACAAGGTGTGATTTGTCTCTGGCTGTTTCCAAGTAAGACAATATTTTAATCGATCACTATCTTCAATGTACAGTGTCGCATCCATATAGCAAATACCCGTTTATAACGGACATTTCCGAGGACCCCAAATGAAAATCTTACTTCAAAGAGTCTTTATAATGCGGAATATCTGTCGAAAATTAATGGCTGACAGTGACTTTTCGTTTATTTTGTCATCAAAGTTGCGTATAGCGTCATCATGACCTAAAACGTGTGTGGAATTGCCATGGGTGAATCTCGCCACAGGTGTTATCTAATCCTCGTGGACTAGGAAAAGCCCATCTTGTTTTGAGAGTTAGCTACACAGACTCCCACAAGCCAATCTGGTTTTGACAGTTAACTACACAGTGGATAATTACCATTTTTCACTAGGTCTCATAAAGTTAACAAGTTCCACTGAAATCGGATTTCATAACAAATACGTTCTTGCCTTAGTACTTATAAGTTACTGAAAACCCAACTTACAAAACATATATGATCTTGATTTAGTATGATTGCAGTAATTGACACCTTATTGATTAAACATATATGTCTTGCTTTAGTACATTTACGGTAATAGACACCATACTGATGAAACATATATGGTCTTGCTTTAGTGCGTTTACGATAATGGACGCCTTATGGATAAAACATATATGGTCTTGCTTTAGTACATTTACGGTAATGGACATCCTACAGGTTAAAAAAAATATTGGCAGTATACGCATGAAAAGACAGAAAAAGGCTAACAATTACAAAAGGCTTCACTGCCCGACTCCGGAAACACTCGAACATATGGTAAACATTTGCTCCCATTATGCTCAGGAAAGGGTAGAATTACACAAACAACAGACAAACAACTTTGAAGAACGAGGCACATACCCGGAGTTACCACAGGCCAAATACAAAAATATCGGACAAAGAGGATAAACTTGAAAGAAACATCAACCCTAGGGAGACTAGGAATATTATACCCACCATGGCAAGAACTATTTCTTCGACAACATACCACCAACACACCAACATCTCCATGTGTCGAAGAGAGAGAGAGAGAGAGAGAGAGAGAGAGAGAATGTCAATAGAACAGTGAGAATTCGTTTTGTTATTTAATGCCACTTCCCATCGCAAGCTTGGCTATAGATGGCGGTCATTATAACTTGATGGATGAACATTCTGTGGAAATCCGGTAAGAACCGGGGCTGGCAGCTTTCTCACATACCCACATTGGCCGAGACTGAGACTCGATCCCACGCGGGCACAAGTGAGATGGCAGAGATTGGTAAAGGGGAGCGCTTCAGACCACTTGCCCATCCGCGGCCCAGCTGGGTGAAATAATATACATAATCATATAAACAAAAGATAAAACAATAACATCAACTTTAACATAACGACCCAAACGATATTTAAACAAATGATCCTAGAATTTGCTTTATGTAAGAGACGGATCGAAAGCAAAGTGAACTGGGAACAAAGTAAATATAAAGATAGAACTCTCACAAGAAAACATAATGACGATAACTCACACAATCAATGCAAACCCTAGGAAGAAGGGCCATGTAATACTAACCCCGACAGGGTGAGAAGTAGTACTAAAATACAATGTCAGCTCTCCAGTTCCACCACAAAGTTCGCTATGTCAAAGAGATGACCGAAGGACATGCGAAAATGGGCAAGGGTAAGATATAATAATAATAATAATACTAATAATAATAATAATAATAATAATAATAATAATAATAATAAAGCAGCAGAGAAGGTGAACAGACCATTTAAGGGAATGGTCACCCTTGTGTTTGGACCAAAAAAACAGTGACCCTTCTTAGAGGTCAATACCACGTCTACGATTATTGTTTGTCCCAAACAAAATTGTAGACGAACCCTCTCTGCTGCTATCAATATTGGGAATCATCATCTGAATCATGGGAATCTTCATCTGAATCATGTGAATCTTTTGTTTTGTTCTTCAAGTAATATTCAAGTTCTGATGGTGGTTTTTGATTTATGTTCTTTCTTTTTCTGTAATAGTTCATCAAACTTCTGTATCGATCTCCACCGCAATTTTTGCAAATCTGATATAATCCTCTAACGCCGTTGTTACATCCAACACAACTTCGTGAACCAGCATGAGGATTTTTCTTTAAAATATAATCATGTTTTTTACAATATTCTCCACGACACCTTTTGTTGCATTTATTTGTTGTTCCTTGAATTAACCACGCACAGTTGTTCATTATATGAATGATATCTGTTTAATTAAATTTACACCCTCTCTGTTGATATCAGTTAAAAAAATTGTTATATTTAAAATAATGGTACATCCGGAATCTCATACTGCAAGAATGGCACGAGAACGATTAGAAGCAATTAAAAAATTTCTTCCTGTCAGAGACTCATTTAGAAAAAATCTACAAGCGCAGCAAGAAGCACAAGTTGAGTACGAAGAAGAAACTAAAAAACTGTTTAAACCCGTCACTGCAGCTACTGGAAAGGTTACAGCTATCATCAAAGAAGATATTCTTCCGGTATCAAAACAAACAGCAGAACAAACTGAAAAAAAAGCAAGAAGAACTAAACAGACAAAGAAGATTTTACGAGATCTTCCAACTGATATAGCTGCGCTCAACCTCCACCTGTTGGCGAAGAAATACTTGAAAGTATTGGAAAACTTCGTACTGAAGTCGCCGACGTGCAAAAAGAACATGCACCTGAACCCGAACTAGTAGAAAAAAAACTTAGAATTGATTGCAAAATTTAGGAAAGGGGTTGTTGAAGAAATTAGAAATACTAAAAGAGAACAATTACCCGAGGCAATATTAAATAGTATATTTAATAAATCTAGTATTTTAAAACCCCATTATGAAAAAGTAAATGATGATAATCTTATTAAATATATATATCGCGTATATTACAATAAAAAGCAAGCTAAAGGTCAAGAATATAAAATTATTAATGAAGAAGTAAAAAGACTTTATAGCGAGAGACTGAAACAACAAGAACAACTCGCCCAGTACCAACTTCCTCCACCTTTACAACAAATAGAACAACAGCAATTGATGTTAAAACCATCTAGAGAGCAAAGGAAGCAGATGGCAAAGGAAATGAAGCAAAAAGCAGAAGAAAAATGGAAACAAGAAGAAGAAATATTTAGAGATATAGAAACTAAACAACAGGAGAAATTACGTTCACTGGGTAAAGAAAGAGACCCTGACGCTGTAGGAAGTGGGTTTCTGACTACATCAGAAGGAAATAATTTTATTTGTCCTGATAATATCCTCAATGACGTGTCACGGTTAGAAGTTCTCATAGGAGGAACACGTGCCGGAAATAATTCACCAGAAATAATTAATGAAGCAGCTGATATTTGTCGGCGATTATTTCAAGCTGGTATCATGGATATCGGAGTTTACCGAGAACTTATCGATGAACTTGTTGATGACTAATTGGTAGATAAATGGTAAATTAAAAAAGATGATCATACATAATAATCATCGTAAACCTGTACAGGTCAGAGCGGTGAACTCACGATTACCAATCTACAGAGCTACTTACGGAGATGGACTTGGTGATGTTGTGCGGGGATTATTCACAAGGATAGCTCCAAAAGCAGCACCCGTTGCAAAACAAATATCGATGAAAGCTATCGATATTGTTCGTGAAAAAGCTCCTGGAGCAATTGTCAATGTTGCTGGTAAGGCGTTTTCGGCAATCAAAGAAAGACTAGCACGATTATTGCGACGAAAACAACAACAACCAGTGAAACTGGCAAGTACTGAAATTATGCCCGCAGACGTAAGTAAAATAATAAATCAGGCTGCAAATCAAAAAACTAGCGGAATTATCTGAAGAGGCAGAAAGAAATATAACATCAAATTTGATAGATCAAAGACTCAGTGAATCAGGAAATAATATTTCAAGCATGATATCAGGAAGTGGAGTGTCCAAACACGGTTTTCGTGTTAGACGAAAACAATTATAATAAAATATTTAAACGTGAATCCAATGAAGCATTTGATATGGAGGTACCTGTCCTTAAAGATGAATTGGTACGTGATTATCAGTTTTATTCTTATGAGGCACGAATACCAGATCAACGTGGAAGAATTGAACTACAAGTTCATGATACAAGTAGATACTTTTTACCTGCTGAGGCTTTTCTAGAGGTAGAAGGTACAATTATAAAAATGGATGACACTAATTACGGAGGTGCAGTAAAAGTTGGATTTGTCTACAATGGGATTATGGCGTTGTTTGATAGCGCCACTTATATGATCGATGGAACAAATATTGAATCGATTCAGAAAGATGTAGACGTTGCTACAACAATAATAGGATTAGCAAGATATTCTGATGATTATACAAGATCAGCAGGTCCTACAATGATGTTTTTGAAAGATAACTCCAATAACCCTGAAAGCGAACCGTATAATATAAGACGACCAAGAAATTTTGCCAATAACGCTGATGCTGATGTGGCCTCAGTGGTTCATGGTTCTAGCGAAAATTTCAACTTGGGATTTGCAGCACGTAGAAGTATGTTGATAGGAGACAATAGAAGTTTTCATGTGCAATTCCACTATCGCATATTTTTGGATTTTGCAGAAATTTTAGAAAGGTTATTTTTGGAGCTAGACACACGGTTGTTCTTGTGCGAAAAGGTGATGATAACGATGCTCTGTGGAGACCTGTTGGTGATGCTGGTAAAGTAATATTGTCTAAACTTTCACTGTGGATGCCGGTAATGACTCCAACGATCGCAGTAGAACAAAAATTAATTTCTTTCATGGACACTGGTGGTAAATTCCTATTGTCATGGTTAACAACAAGCACAGATAGTATGCAAAGTAACGTTAACGGTCAGTTCACATGGCATATAGCATCACAACAGGGTGTTTCTGCACCGCGACATATTTTTTTGCGTTTCAGGAAATTAATCGATTAGGCTCACAAGTTCACTCTCATATGATATTTGATAAACTAGGTATCACAGATATTTCTTTACGGATAAACGGACAACAAGAACCAACAGAAAATATACAACTAAATTATGAGCAGAATCGTATAGGACGTGCATATCATCGTCTAATGTCATTCATGGGACGTGATCAAAATGTTGATACCGATTTGCAAATATCACAATATGATTTCAGAACTTTGTATCCGATTTATTATTTTTCACTGGAACATCTTGATCTATCAAAACAATCTGTCGTTGATGTACATCTTAAAGCAACATTGAATACAGGTGGTGCTAATTATAGAGCAATCGCGGTCATACTCAGCGATAAAGCCATGTTACTTGAAGGTGGTGGTGGTCGAATGAGAGTCGTTGATGCACCAGTGGAAAATCTCTAATTATTCAGAAAAATAGTATTTATATAAAAATGTCGTATAGTCATGTTAATGTTACTTTGACTCCCGGTCAGGTCAAAAAGCTTCAATCAAAAACGACCAGCAAATGAGGAACTAAAATATCACTAAAACGAGATCAGATGGGTGGTGGTCCAAACAAATTATCTTTGACAAATAATCAGACTAAACATTTCAATAAAGCCCTAGAATCAAAAACTGGAGTTCAATTACGTCTTTCTCCGAGCGCCATCAAAGACATGGTTAAAACGGGTGGTATATTTCCTCTTATTACGGCTATTCCAGCGTTAATAGCTGCTGTCGCTCCAGCCGTAGCAAAAGCAGCCGCGTTAGGTGCTGTTCGGACAGCTGCTAGAATGGCTCTAAAGGAAGCAACTGGTGGACGATATGGCAAAAAAAAAGGGACGCGGTCTAAGATTACTGGGATCTCGCTGGGGAAGCGGTCTGAGGCTCCCACGTTAGATGTTCCAGCATCAAATTTTGATTTACTTGATGCTGCTAAACGATTAAAAATAAAAGCCTTTAGATGTGTTTTTATGCGAGATCAATTACCAAAACAACCGAACAAACTCGAAACAGGTATTATTAATCTAGACTCGACTTCAGGACCCGGTACTCATTGGGTATGATACGCGGTTGATCCACGTGAAATCGTTTATTTTGATTCATACGGGTTAGCTCCACCTGCTGAATTTATCAAGTATGTCGCACCACTCCACGCAAGAACCAGAGGTTCCAAAGTTTGGTATTCAACGCTACCCGCACAAACAATGACAGATCCGCCAATATGCGGCCGTGAAGTAATTAATGTACTCGACGCTATATCAAAATCATCCAAACCGCCACATAAAGTTGTGCATGATTATACAAGCAACCAATTCGTTGCGCGTAAAGCGTTTTAATTAGATCTTGGATCATATATAATGGTTGATATTTATCGAAGAAGATCTTCCCGCGTTAAGAGAAAATCCGGCGATGTTGATCTGTCGAAGTATGCGATTAAAGATGAACTCGCTGATATCATGAGCCTGGCTGGAGTTGATCCAGATGAGGTCGTTATTTTTCAAGATCGATATGGTAAACTAAAAACGAGTAATATCAGATGGAATGATATAGTTCGACTAGTACTTGGTGCAGTTACGGATAATATCCCCGTGTTCACTGACGGTGGTAGAATCAGAGATTCAAGTGTATCATTTGCAACAATTAGAAATGAAATTGCAAGAAGCGTTGCAAATCGTGTGAGAAATACCGGTGACACAATGACGGGTGAACTCAGCATGAACGGAAATAAAATAGTGGTTTTAAGAGATCCAACATCCGACGAAGATGCAGCAACAAAAATATATGTCGACACGGTAGATGGTAAATTATCCACGCTGCGGGCCGAGTATGACGTTCACGTGGGCGCTTTTGCAAGATTTCGCAGAAACCATCAAAGAACCGCAGAAGAATTCTTCGGCACTCCGCAATCCGTTGACATAAATCTCGCTGATATCAATACGAACATCGACACGATCAAACGAACACAGCAAGACATCGTAGCGGGGATTCCTGAGATCGTTAATAAAACCAATTTGATTAAAATTTCAGCCGGAATAACCCCTGGGCATATCACAAACATCGTATGCACTGTATCATCGGGATTCGCAACATGGTCGCAGCAAAATAAAACCATCAAATATACCGCAACAGTCACTGGCGTGTACAGGTTGTCTGTGTTCAGTGGTGCGCGATTTGAGATATTTGAAACGTATCCATGGCGTCATTCAACGGATAGGTTTTCCGGAGTTGTATCTGTTATATTAAATAGCGGAACCGAAGAAATATTTATTCTGGAAGCAGATGATGAGACATTAGACTCAACATCTTACTGGTGGTGTTTGGAATTTGTAGCTGAAACACCTCAACTGGTTACTGCATAAAAATATATGGACTGTGCACAATACAGATACAGTCAAACGCGTGAATGGCAGCCGGCGCTAAAAGATCGAGTCGAACAATATACAGTAAAAGTACAAAAATATCGACGACGATTAGTTATTGTTGATGTGATTGTTTATTCAGTATCCGCTGTTGTTGCTGGAACCGGTGTTATATTATCAGCGGTGACAATGATGGCACCAGCAGCTGTAGCTATTAGTATTTCAGCAGCAACAACGATTGCAGGTGTGCTTAATATCATCACCAAAATATGCCCCTGCATGAATGAAAAATTATCCGATTACATGATAAGATTGCATACAGCGACGGTCGCATACTCGAAGTTATCTTCGTTGTTATCAGCGAGTCTCAGTGATAGAATTATATCTGATGTCGAATTTTTAAAGATGACTAAAATATATCACGAAGGTATCGATATTAAAGATACAAGTACTAATAATGACAGAATTACTTCAGCAGATAAGGACTAACACAACTCCGCCAAAGATAACAATGATCTCGGTAAGTTCAACTAATCCTGAATTTAGTATTAACTTTCCTGCTGCAATTCCAGTAAAAGAAATAGCATTAGCTCAATTACGAGTATATTACAGCTGGCCAAATATCAGATCAAAATCATTTAATGGTACACCAGCAAATAATTTGCTTCTATTTGCTAACAAGAACAAACCAGATGGTACTCCTGACTGGATAGATGTTGGAATACCCACTGGTAGTTATGAGACCGAACAAATCAATGAGGAATTTCAACGTAGAATAAAATCAATAACCGGAAAAGAAGCAAAAATATCAATTAACGTTTATGAACCGACGCTATCTTCGACGGTTGAGATACATTCTCCTGATTATGCCGTTGATATTTATCAGTCCACGATAAGATCCGTACTAGGTTGGCCTGAAATTCCCCCCGTGTATGAAGGACCACCAGAACCGAAAAAATCTGATTTTACGTCAACAAGTAGCTCTCGTCACGAAGTTACAATGACAGGTATTTGGTGGTGGTGGCGTGGAGTTCACACTTGGGATATTAGTTTGGATGATTTAATTGGTTATGGTGGTGGCTTATTTTCAGGTTTACCAGAAAGTACATTCCGTAACCATATTAATGAAGAAGAAATTAAAAGAACTATTGACAGTTCCAATCTTGATCATAAAGATCAACTAAATAAACTGCGTGAACGCCTCACTGACTATCTTTTCGATATAACATCCCACGAGACACGAGGGGAAATTATCAAACAAATAGAAGTTCTGAATTATATCGCAGAAGCTATGGAACGCACTCACAACAAAATTATAGACATAATTTTAAAATCATCTCCCGCTGCAAAAAAGATTTTAATTGATAAATATAAAAATCAAGGAATCTGATATACCGACGTTCAAATTTCCATATTATGACCCGGACGCTCGGAGAAAATCTGTCAATGATGTCATTGATGAATATTTTCCTAAAATACTCGATGCGTGGAAAAAACTAACACCACCTCCAACTGTTCTCAGATATAATAATGATCCACATGGCGGCGGCAGGCACGTTTCTCCGGGAATCGTTAATATAACCAGCACGATTGTGGTCAATCTGGTTTGTGACGTAGTCGATGGCAGCTATCAAATAGACCTCGGAAAATAAAATCAGGCTCAACAAGGATACATCCTATATACATTTACACCACAAGTTCCCCCTGGAAGTTTAATCGTGCAAGAACCAACTAATCCTGTGTATCTGCGGTGTCACAATAATATGTTAACACGAATAAATTTTAAGCTCACAGACCACCTTAATCGCTTAATTGACATGCGTGGAGAAGAGCTTGTGATAATCTGTATGTGAAATCTTAATTAATCCAGTAAATGTTATATAATGTACCAGCACGTGATTATTTTTTATACACTTGAAAAACGCCATCAGAACAGTGTTTTCAAAACACAGAGCAATTTAGCGTTAATTTAGTTATTGATGGATACGGAAGCGAGAACAGTTAGATGAGCTCCGCCGAGAACATATTATCGAGATCAGATTCTAAATTATACACACTCCTGTATTAAACTCGACCAACTTAAAAAAATAAATAAATATAATCACTGATGGGATAAATTAATCAATTTTGTACAATCTGATGGGATAAATTACACAAATCAATCAGTGTGCTAATTCTGATGGGGTAATTGGTACTGAAAATTATACAAATCAATCAGTTTGCTAATTCTGATGGGGTAATTGGTACTGAAAATTATACAAATTAATCAGTTTTCCAAAAAATACTACAAAAAAAATATTGTATTATTATTCTGAAATATTTTTATTATTGTTCTGAAATATTTTATTTTTTTATGAATCAATCTGATGGGGTGGTTGCTACTCAAAAGTATGCAAATCAATCAGTGTGCTAATTCTGATGGGGTGATTGCCACTTAAAAGTACACAAATCAATCAGTTTGCTAATTCTGATGGGGTGGTTGGTACTTAAAAGTATAGAAATCAATCAGTTTTCCAAAACATATTTTATTATTATTCTGAAGTATTTGTAAATTAATTCTGATGTGATATACAGTGAGGGAAATTATATTACTACTCAGTCGTTACCCGCTGACATAATTTTTCTTAAGTATCTTATGCGGGTACTGATTGTTTTTTTTTTTTTTTGTTTCATATTCGCTGGATAATTCCGACCTGATCTTTTATATTGCAACAGAAAGAGGAATAAATTCATTTACTTGATCATCGTTCACCATAGCCAGTGACTGAAACATAGCTGCCTGAATCCGCTTTATGAACTTATATTGAGATGAGAGAACATACTTATTTTCATTTTTAAATTATTGTAACGTTTCAAAATCAGATATCATTTTTTCAGGATTTAGTTCATCAGATATATTAATTCCGTTTTCTTCTAGTTTTTTAATAGCAGATATAATGTCTTTGATATTTGCTTGGTTCATTATATAATATGTAAATCTTTAAAATAAAAAAAAATATCCCTAGAACCCCTATCGAGTCTTTAGCGAGTTTCGTCGGGATGTTTTAATGAAGAGCCCCTTTCGAGTCTTTAGCGAGCTCAGATTATGGATGATTATGGATGACGAGCCCCTATCGAGTCTTTAGCGAGCTCAGATTATGAATGAAGGACGGCACAAACATATATTATGAAATGAACTTCTATTCGAGTTTTTTTAGCAAGTTCATTAAGTATGAAATGAAATATATACAATGAATGAAGGACGGCACAAACATATATTATGAAATGAACTTCTATTCGAGTTTTTTAGCAAGTTCATTAAGTATGAAATGAAATATATACAATGAATGAAGGACGGCACAAACATATACGCTCAGCAAAATCCCACCCATAATAATCAAGCCCGTGGGTGATACGAAAATATGTATCAACCACCGGTTGATACGTGGCTGGGTTTTGCTGAGCGGGGGGATCTGGCGGAGCCCCCAATTATTATAAAAATCGCAATTATGCGCAAACCACCGACATGTTGTCAGCCATTGGGATTCGATCCTGGACCGCAAGCGTCAAAGTCCAATACGATACCGATTGAGCTATCAAATTTTGTTACAAACATATGCTTCGGAAGTTAATATATAGCTAATAATCATTGAAAAGGAACTAATTTCGAATAATACAATTCTGAATGCAAGAAATACGTTTATATGATATATTTCCACCAAACAAAGCTAAATTAAGGAATTTCCTA
Organism: Sinohyriopsis cumingii; assembly: GCA_028554795.2. Classification (NCBI taxonomy): domain Eukaryota; kingdom Metazoa; phylum Mollusca; class Bivalvia; order Unionida; family Unionidae; genus Sinohyriopsis; species Sinohyriopsis cumingii. The sequence goes on from JAPYKE020000151.1 coordinate 3,756,988, forward strand.
TTTACTCTACCACGCCATGTATGATAGAACATCCGGTCTAGATCATCTAATTGCTAGACTGGTCAAGGGAGTTTACTCGATGAATAAATAATCACACATACATACACACTCTCGCATTATATTTCTGCACTGAACAAGGCAAATGCACTGATTTTTAATTCCAAACACTATCGTGGACCTATGAGTCAGTACATTGCCACACGATACAATGTAATGATGACCTTGAGAAACGCAGATAGCTTCCATTTCCTCAGCATAATATAGCCAGTTATGTGTTAAAGATGCTGTCAAAACGAACAAAACAAAACAAAACAAACCATTATGGTCAGTAGGGAGAATAACCTGTCTGTGTCTATATGTTGCGCTGTTCTAATAGGGCAGAAAAATACACGAACTGTAAGTTAGAAATCTGTAATGCATACTGTATCCACCAGGCATCACAGACCTTGGATGTTGTATATGATTATGACCATAAATTACTTCCCTTTCGTGAGTCAAAAAATAAGTATTATAATAATGACAATTTCTGACCCCCCCCCCCAACAATAAATATAATTTTAGGTGGTGATGATAGTTAGCAGCACTAAAAGGTGATTTTCTGCTTGTATTTTTTTTTGAGAAAGCAGATCTGGTTATATTTTCTTCTACTCTTTGTGCTGAATATGAGTGAATATCAAAGTATTTCGCAGCTGAACATATCGAACGAAATATAATTACTTCACCAGATTCTGTGTTTGTGGAATTTACCGCCCTTCTAGAAACTGTCTTACATCTTCCGGTATTACCAAGTGCAGAGTTCTGACTTTGCGTGACAACCCTCAGATTCGATAAGGAGTTGTTCTGAGGATCCCCGTCAATATGATCAATAACAAGACCATCGTTGATCACTCCGAAGAAACACTCATACGTGAATCGATGACAATGATACATTTTATTTCTTCCAGTGTTGAACCTTAGATAGCCAGTATTAGTAACATTACCAACTGGTCTCTTCAACCTACAGTGTCTGATGACACCATTACGATCTGATTCATAGTTTGTTATTGTGGGATGTGGGACAAATATATTTTGCTCCATATATGCAATAATATTATTTGTTTAAATCATTGTTTGTCTGAAATCTTGATATATAATCCGCCACGGATTTTATAGCTTTTTCACTATTATTAATTTTTTTGTCATAATATCTTTAAGTTCTCTGAACCGTTTTCCACCGCACTTTCCACATAATTCTGTTTTTCATCGCACTCCAATACCACATCGCAGACACGGTATTGGTCCTAGACTTCATCGTCGTATACTTTGTGAGTGCATCCAACAAAATTCCTTTCTGCAGGATTTGTTGCATCGACTTACTGAGCCGATCATCAACCATTTGCATTGAGACATTGTATATATATAATTTTCTTTATTTAAATATTTGTTTTAATTATATGAATGAGTTTGAGAGATTATCCCAAACTAGGTCTGTTAAATATAAATTCAACCTTGACAGATTATCTCCAGACTTGCCAGTACGAGATCTGGTTGATCCGAAAAATAAAAGTTTGATCAATAACATTCACGACGCCAAGAAAGAATTTTACACGGATGGTGCATCTCATACATGGTCAACGTTCAAGATTATACGCAATACTGTCAAGGATGCCACAATGAATGACAAGCGAGCGGCAACTATCATTAACTACATCGCTGAGTATGAGGGCAATCAAAAATATTTCTTCAGAGTAAAATTTATTGTATTAACAGAAACAGGTAGTTGGATTATCCGTGACAAATATGATCCTGTCCTTGGCAATAATAAAATCTCCATATTAAGTAAAAATTCCAGACCGGGTCTATTGACGGGTATTGACAAACCGTATTATGAGCGAGCGTATCCTGTAACAGCGGTTATTTATGGAATCTATGAAATAAATAAAAAACCCAACGTTGATAAACTGACATCCATGACATTTTCAAGGTTAAATTGTGTAGCCGAGCGAGTAATAGAACACTTTACAAACGCGATGCGTGGAAATGGATTAACTGATTTAAGACGTAAAAAAATAAACTCGTGGGCTGATTCAGTTTAGGATACCGGTGCTACAATAAAAGATGTTGCTGAGTTAGGAGAAATATTAAAATTTCCAATAACCGTAGCGACAATAACGGGAGAAGTACTGTACGAATCGAAATATAAATCAAAAGGAGCTCCAATAAATATTATTGATCATAACGCGCACGCATGGGCCAGCGTAGTAACAATATTTCCACGTGATCGAACTATTAGATTTTACCCCCCAGATATGGGGGCAGATATGTTTGATTTTATCAACGAAATAAGTAAAAACGATCCTGTATCGGTATGGTTATTTAAAAGTAATGAGGAACGTGAATTTGATCAGTTTGTTAGACCAAACGGTGAAAAATACCGAACAGAATCTCTCCACGACGAGATGAAAAATCTTGAGGAGAAGTTTTCCAAGAGCAAACACGCGGAAAATACTGACAAATTACTAACTAATTGCTTTACCGTTCCATCTGTTGCGGCTCATTTCGCTAGAGAAAGAAATTCATGGAAACCAACACGATTTGATTTACTTGAAGATGTACGCGCAAGTCGCGTCGAATACGGACATGGCGGATTGTGGAATACCAAGTATAATTACAACGATGTTATTTCGGTCGATGTGGTTGCATGTTATCCAGGAAGTTTTCTAGGATACGGAGATTGTTCTGTATACTTTAAAAGATTCGGTCACCCTACAAACGAGATGACGCGAGTGGCAATTAATGGACCATTACCTGATTTTGATCTGACTGGATTCGCTTGTGTTGAATCATTCGAGCTTAAGGCAAATCTTCATAAGATTTGTTATGTTTGGTTTGGTAGACATTTTTGTGAAAAACGTTGGGCGCCCATAGTTTTTTTACGATATATGCTAGATTGTGCGTCACTGACATCGTTGGTGGTTAGTGAGGCAATTATATCATATCACGCGCAGACCGAAGTTTGGTTGCCCATGCCAGATTCTATCAGTGTTGATGAAGTTATTAGCGAGTTTAAGGAAAAATGTCCTGATGTTTCCGAAGATGATATTATCACAGAAGCTCCTAAAATTCTCGAGATTAAACTCAAAAACGCAAAAGATCTCGGTAGAAAAGTTATAGGTAAATTTACTCAGGGTGGTGCATATGATCATAAAAGACATCACACACGATTAGTTTTAGATGATGCCTAGTACGATTTTATAATCGCTGATACAACAGCGAGAAATATATTTGTAAATCGAGAAAGTGTTTATTTATCCGACGGAACAAAATTGGGTACGATCGTTAGTCACATAAATGATATCTCCCCACAGTATACTCATCTAAGATCTTCCATGTTGGCTTATGTTTCTATAAATTTATTATCGATGATTAATAGATTTCCTGAGACCGCAGTCAGAGTCGCAACAGATTCGTTTTATATTTCGAGTAAATATTTAGAGTCTGTTATGAAATTTACAAGTAATGATGAACGATGGAGTTCGTGGAGAATAAAAAAGGAAATATTACACAATTATACAGAATCAGCAGATGTTCCGATGAGACATTTTTTATCGTAAGTGTAATAAAATATCAGAAATGTCGAAAGCGCCATGGTTGAGTGATTCAATAACTAGATACAAGACAGTATATCTCAATGGACCTGGTGGATGCGGCAAAACGACTCGAGCGATTAATGTTTTTAGAAATTCAGATATGATTGTGCTGACACCCACACATAGACTTGCACGGGAGATGAAACAACGGCAAGTACAATCGTGCACGTATCATAGTTTCTTTCGGTGGCGCTGGGATACATGGACTCCTGAACGAATGGGAGAAAAGTATATACCTAAAATAATTATTTGGGACGAGATATGCACGGTGTCATTGGATACATTAAAAATGTTTCTTGATTGGTTGTTGACGAAAAATACCCCTGTGATGGTGTGTGGCGATCATGGTCAACCGCCGCCTTTTGTTGGACCATCTCCACATGATTGGTTAAAAAATTTCTTTGATTATTACGAAGAAATAGACGATGATCATAGAGCTCTTGATGCAAATTTAAAGGAATTTAAAAAATTAATCAGATTATAATCAAACAAAATTCAGTGTGAAATAATACGTGGAGTAATCTCAGAGACCTCAATGAGTGATTTTTTGAATTTATGGAGACCCAACGATTTGATCGTAGCAAGCAGAAAAATAATCAGAGACGATTTACAACAGCAGTTATTTCAGCTGCATAAAGAAAAATATTCAGAATTATCCGTACAGTTGTGTTATAGACCATCAGATACACGAAAACAGAATATTGATGTTGATATTCCAGGACAGACTGAGAATCAAAATCTCGTATTAAATGATATTGTCGCCGTTGATATCAGTGTGGTCGAAGATGCATTACGCGCTGACAAATCTCCATGGGTGTTGGGATACGCTATGACGATCCACTCGTCTTAGGGATTAACTATTTCTGACACACGAGTTTGGATTGTGGACGATCGCACCGAGTGGTCAGATTTAGTCTATTTAGCGGTATCGAGGGTCAGAAAAAATATCTCAATTACGTAGAATTATAATTCCTGAAATCGTTGATAAATTTAACATCATCGATGATGATATAATAAGAAAAAAATTAATCGGATACAAACAATCTGATAAAAAAATAAACGCGACTTTGATCTTGATGCTGAATTTATTATTGAGTTAAAACAGCAGCAGAATAATCATTGCACAAGTTGCAATTGTATAATGCTGTGGCGGTATTCGAATAATGATTCAAGACAATTTACCGTAGACAGAAAAGATAATAGTCGCGGTCATACACGAGAAAATACCATGTTGACCTGTCTTGAGTGTAATCGACGTAGAGACTCCAGCGCCTTGGGTGCTGCCACTAGTGCTAGTTAAGTGATCGCGGTGGTAATTGTGCATCCGTGGGAATTATTTGTAGTTGTTCACGTACAAATCCACGTTGAGGAGCATCCGAATCTAATCTGTAGATTGCAGGTCTACCTGGCGATCTTGTCACGGTGGATATGTTGTGTGTGGTAACACTCCAAATAGGATCAGTCTCTCTCGCGCTACCACCTTCAAGTTCACCCGGTTCATATAAATATCTAACTGTAACATCACCCAATATTTTTTGTTTTTCAGTATCTTTTCGATGTATTGGCATATTTTTTTTGTGACTGCGCTAATGGGTTTCATGTTGGTTGTTCGTGTGATCTCGCTATTTAATGCAGCTATCACGCTTGGTAATCTTGCAACCCATTCACGAGATCTTTTATCTTGAATAAATTCTTTAGCATATTGATATCCAAATAACCGCTCAGCAAGTGTTCGATTAAATCGCTCAACAATTGCCTGATCACGGTGAATTGCAGTATGACCTCGTCGTATTTTGGTATTATGTCGTTTCATCAACGATGATACTGGACCAAGAAATTCCTTACCAGAATCAACCTGTAGCAGCTGTGGCCATCGCAGACCACCTTGTGGTCCACCACCTCGTTGATAAATTCGTTCAAACGCATCGGCTACTTCAGATGATGCTTTCGTTGATAGCGGCTCTGCCTCTTTATATCTACTTGCAACGTCAATGACAGTTAACGCGTACTTGTACGTTTTTCCTCGCACAGTATCATGTGGTAAAAACAGAATATCAGCTTGATGAACTTCATTAGGAACACTAACATCGAAATACGCGTACTGAATTCGTTTCGGTGGTGGTAGATAAATTTGCCATATTGCCTATTTGGATAACCACGCGCTAGCAGTAGAATGTTTAACCGCTGCTGCATCAGCGAGTACCAGGACCGCAATAATTATATCCTGGTAGATGTTTTTCTCCTGGGTATTTAGCCCATGGAGTACCTGGAAACTTTGACATCAAATTAGCAATATCACCACCCCGCTTATTAGGTAAAAACGAAAATTTCTTTCTACCGCACACAGAACATTTTCCACCAACGCTATTTTTTATTTTTTGTTATAACTGTAGCTAAATCAGTAGTTGGAGTTTTAACTCTACAGCGTAAACAATATAAATTCATGTTATAATATATATGGATATAATTGATTTCTCAGCAACTCGGCAGCGAGAACCTGTTAAGCATCATCCTGCGCTACCTAATTCCATCAGAATGATTATCATAGGACCATCTGATCGGGTAAGACGCAGTTATTACTTAATCTAATAATGAGATGGTTGAAATGGGATAAGTTGTATTGGGTAGCACCATCCGCTGCTGATCAACGATGTTATGAAGTATTAAAAGATTTTAACGGAAACGCGCGATTACTGGCCGAAGATAATGATGTTATAGAGTTTATAACAGATATTGATGAAGCACCGTCCGTTGATTTTTTAGACGGATTTATTAATAATTTAGTTGTGTATGATGATATGATGCTAGATAAACAATCAAATCCAGCCAGAATATTTTCTCGCGGCAGACATAAAAATACTGTTGTGATCTATGTTACACAAATACCAAAAGTGATCAGGGACAATTGTAATATTTTAGTTGTGTTTAATGTCGTAGACACACACACGCTGCGAAATATTCATCAAACTTGGTGCAGCGATGACATGGATATAATTAAATTCAGAAATTTCTTTTCACGAGCGCAAGCTACTCCGCATGGATTTATAACAATAAATTTACATGATCCTAGAACAAGATATCGTGTGGGTCTTGATAACATATTTGGATAAATTAATAAATTTAATTAAACAGTTATCATTCATATAATGAACAACTGTGCGTGATTAATTCAAGGAACAACAAATAAATGCAACAAAAGGTGTCGTGGAGAATATTGTAAAAAACATAATTATATTTTAAAGAAAAATCCTCATGCTGGTTCACGAAGTTGTGTTGGATGTAACAACGGCGTTAGAGGATTATATCAGATTTGCAAAAATTGCGGTGGAGATCGGTACAGAAGTTTGATGAACTATTACAGAAAAAGAAAGAACATAAATCCAAAACCACCATCAGAACTTGCATATTACTTGAAGAACAAAACAAAAGATTCCCATGATTCAGATGATGATTCCCAATATTGATAGCAGCAGAGAGGGTTCGTCTACAATTTTGTTTGGGACAAACAATAATCGTAGACGTGGTATTGAGCTCTATGAAGGGTCACTGTTTTTTTGGTCCAAACACAAGGGTGACCATTTCCTTAAGTGGTCTGTTCACCTTCTCTGCTGCTAATAATAATAATGGTTAACTTGAGAAATGTACTAAGAAAGATAACACAATAAAATATTAGAAATAAAAAAACGGGATCACAGATAATAATCTCACCTTTATATAACACAAAGAACAACAAATAGGTGACAGGAACAAATGATTAACAAATCAAAATAAACATTTCACTTGAAATAACCACATAAACAATCCTGTAAAGGCAACATCAGTACCAAATAAACATGTAAAGGCAACGTAGACAACATCAGTACCAAATTAGCAATCCTGTAAAGGCAACATAGGTAACATCGGTACTAAATGAACTATCCTGTAAAGGCAGTATAGACAACATCAGTACCAAATGAACAATCCTGTAAAGGCAACATAGGCAACGTCAGTACCAAATGTACAATCATGTAAAGGCAACATAGGCATCATCCGTACCAAATGTACAATGCTGTAAAGGCAACATAGGCATCATCCGTACCAAATGAACAATCCTGTAAAGGCAACAGAGGCAACATCAGTACCAAATGTAGAATCCTGTAAAGGCAACATCAGTACCAAATGTACAATCCTGTAAAGGTAACATAGGCATCATCAGTACCAAATGATCATTATGTAAAGGCAACTTATGCAATATCGGTACCAAATGAACAATTCTGTAAAGGCAACATAGGCAACATAGGCAACATCAGTACCAAACTAACAATCCTGTAAAGGCAACATAGGCAACATCAGTACCAAATGATCAATCATGTAAAGGCAACAAAGACAACATCAGTACCAAATGATCAATCCTGTAAAGGCAACATAGGCAACCTCAGTACCAAATAAACAATCCTGTAAAGGCAACATAGACAACATCAGTACCAAATGAACTATCCTGTAAAGGCAACATAGGCAACATCAGTACCAAATGAACAATCATGTACAGGCAACATAGGCAACATGAAAAGAAACCCACCAGGAAAGACGACGAGAGGAAACCAATAAAAAGACGAATTCATCTGGAAAGCCAGCATCAAGAAAGAGGAAAGCCCAATAGTCCACTTGCAGACTAAAACAGAAAAGAATTTACCACTCCAAATAAATAAAGTCAATTCCCAAACGCCAAAAACAAAGAAAATACCCCACCCACTCCCGCCCCAACTGAAATATAAGGGAAGCAAACAGATCTATAACTTACAACCATCATATCTCTCGCATGCAAAACATAGCATTTCAACACCACCCCAACGAAAAGCGAAGCTACAAAAATATAGCACGCACAACACAATTATTAAATACGGCTTTCGATCTGATCCAATAAAGCCGTCTTTTAGGAGAAAACAAAGTGGCCCTGGAAACTAAAGCGGATGGCATGATGGTGGTGATATCACCAAACGGCGACGTGAAAACTAAATAAATTAAGATATTAAAATCATACGACCACTATAAGCCAACTTAATTGGTATCTATTCAGAAAAAAAGGTACTCTCAATACAAACTCGAAACAAACAACTTTTAGGAAAATTCACAACTCGGGAATATTTTGTCTGGAAAGTAATTAATGCATTTCTCGGCGTTAGGGTAGGGAGTGTCCACATAAATAGACAACTGCACATAGAGTCGACATAACGCAGCAATTAAAGCAACTGAAAGGCGAAATAGAGGAGGATGGGTGGACGGAGGAGGAACAAGGACTACGGATCCAGGGAGCGGAGAAGACGGAACCCGCAGGGCTTCTTTGTTTACCGGAGGCTGAACGTGTGTCGGCCATATTGGAGCCCATTCGTCTCTGTCTTGCTTTGTCAGCATTAATAATAAACGGATAATCGGAAAAATTAATCTTGTTGACTGTCTGATTATCACAAAAATTAGCTCAGTGCATTTAAATATCATTTCAAATTGAACACATAATACATTTGAACCATGTATTTTACTTTGGCCATTAATCCTAGTGTCAGGCATTGAATAAATAATTCAAAAGTCAAAGCGACCATTATCAACCAATTTAAATATTCTAAATAAATATATTGACAATTATCTGACTAAACATTACGTATTTACAATTTTAAGTTTGAAAAACGATAAAAAAACACGACTCCTTACGCCTTTAATCAGTCACCTTCTTACCCTCATTTGAAACTTTGTCAAGGTATAGGAAGTAAATTTAGTAACCAAATACAATTCAATTTTAAAACTGAACTAGCAAGACGATTCAGCTGGCATTAACTGTTCATGTCTATCTAAGTGCTAATCAAATGTTCTATGTTGGATCGGTATACTAAGCGCTAATTGAATGTCTTATCTTGGATTAGGGTACTATCTAAGTGCTAATTTTATGTCTTATCTTTGATCATGGTACAATCTAAGTGCTAATTGAATGTCTTGTTTTGGATAGGGGTACTACGCAAGTGCTAATTGAATATCTGATCTTTGATCAAGGTACTACTCAAATGCTAATTGTATGTCTTATCGTGGATCAGGTTAATGGCTAAGTGCTATTTGTATGTCTTACATTGGATCAGTGTATTTTGTGGTAATTGATGGATCAGGGTACTATCTAAGTGCAAATTGAATGTCATATATTGGATCAGGGTACAATCTAAATGATAAATCTAAATAATAATTCAATATCATATCATTGGATCAAGGTAATACTAAGTGCTAATTGAATGTCTTATCTTGGATCAAGGTATTATCTAGGTGCTAATTGAATGTTTTATATTGTATCAGTGTACTAACTATGTGAAGAATGTTATTGTTACGGTTGGTTCGGTTGCTCCCGATGTTTGATTAAACTATTTTAGAAGTCCCACCCTTGCTCGATTTTGGTTGGAAGTTAAATTAGTAAAATATAGATGTAAAGTTCCGAGCCCCAGTCAGCACTGCCGACGGTTAGATGGTTAAATATACAAAAAGTGTTAAATTCAATGAATAATAATTTAATACAATTCAATAATTAATCATTAAAATCTCCAATTACACTCCTTCCGCTCGACCCTTTAATAACCTACTGCATCACTAGATTAGCAGTGTGAGATCGATTTCTGTATTTGTATTCTACTCATCTGTTGTATTCTGCTATCCTATTGCTCCCAATTCATTCTCCTCCTCGTAGACATGTCTATACTCCTCCTCGACTTCTCTATATTCCTTCTCCTCCTCATCCACTTTCCTACTCCATCTTCCTTTTCCTCCTCCTCCACCTTCTCTCCATTGACTAGACTTATTTAGCCTCTGTCTGTTCTGCTAGTCTCACTTCTGTCTCCCCTCTTGGAGACGCGGGACTCAACTCAACCGGAAGTTCTCTGTCCCCTAGAAAGCTACCCTTTTGAAGCTTTGTCTCTCCTTAGAATCTGCTTCTAAGTTCTGTCGCCAAATTACGAGTAGCGTTCTCGGAGTAACCCTATTTGCTCAGCAACCTTTCCAGGTGAAACAAATATTTTGCTTACGAGTTATGAGAGTTATAATTCGGATCTATATCGTATTTACACTTGCTGTGACCCGATCCAATCGAGCTTTGAGGACAATGTCCATCTTGCTGCCTGTCCACGTGGGGATGGATAAGAACACGCCTTGTTTACCCCGCGGCTTTCTTTTGATCTCTGAACAAACCTTCAACATGTAGGTGTGATACGGCAAACCTTTGTTCAGTTGGTACAATCTATTGCCTGTGCCGTTTCGAGATTCCGGGTCTCTGGCCCGTCATGTAACGTTGCGCAAGAGATTAACACTAGCCCGCGGCTGTCTTTAAACATTAAACACATGTCCGTGGTAATATAAACAAGACAGTAGATGTATAGCTTGTGCATGACTTTATAGCTGCGCCTAGAAAACGTGACACCCTAAGTGCTAGCCAAATGTCTCATCTTGTATAAGTGTACCATCTAAGTGCTAAGTGATCTCTTATCTTGGATCACAGCACTATCTAATTGCTAATTTAATACCTTGGATAGGGGTACTAAGTGCTAATTGTATGTCTTATCTTTTATCAGGGTACTAAGTGCTAACTGAATGTCTTATATTGGATCAGCCTACTATCAAAGTGCTTACCGAATATCCTGTCTTGGATCATGTTATTATCGAAGTGCTCATTGAATGTCCTATCGTGGAACAGAGACATACATTAGTAGTGAAAGGGGTCACCCTACGGACAATGGGAATTAGCATTACAGGGACCCCTGGGTCACTCTACGGACAATGGAAATTTAACATGGCGAAAAATCGTGGGTCACTCTACGGACAAGGGGAATTAACATGGAGAAAATCGTGGGTCACTCTACGGACAAGGGGAATTTAACATGGCAATAAATCGTGGGTCACTCTACGGACAAGGGGAATTTAACATGGGATTTTTTTTTTAAAAATTTTTTTAAAAAAGGGGTAGGCAATTCAAAAGACTATCTCTTTCCGAGAAATATGGCTGGCCCTGAAAAGGGCCTTTGGGTTTTCTTCTTCTTCTTCTTCTAATTTCTCCTTTTCCTCCACCAACTTCTTATTTTATCTCCAACACTCTTTCTCTTCTTTTTTTTCTCCTTCTCTTCTTTCTTCTCTTCCTCCTCTTCTTTCTTCCTCTTCTCATTTTCCTCTTCTTTTTCAATTTTTTCATTCCATTCTCTCATCCTTATCCTTTCCTCTTCATCCTCCTTTTCCTCCTTTATTTCTTTCAACAGATCACTAATGATTACCTTCATTTTTCGTAAATTGTTTATCTCCATCTTCACTCTATGGGGACTATATGAGTAGTGATCCTCGTTTAGGTTAACCATCATTTGCTCAAACATTCCTAAATTGTCCATCACGTTTTGCAATTTTTCCATTTTGTTAAGGTGGTTTGATGCCATCTTCTTTTTATTCTTTGCAGAATGGTTTGAACAACTAATACTGTGGGTTCTTATACGAAAAGCGCGAACGTGAAGGAAAACATCCCCTAAAAACATAAAATGGATCTTACCTAGATCATGACCCAACAACGCGCGGACGTGAAGGAAAACATCCCCCTACTTTCTCATTTCATATAATATAACCCTAACTATACTCTCCACATTTGCTAAGAAACCCATAATCTACTATTCCCACAAACTTTCCTGAGCTCTTACTAACACACAAACACATACACTTCTACTATTAATAAAGAGTTAGTGTTTATTTTCACACTACTCTACCTACACACATTGGCAAATTAATAGTTATTTCTTTTCTAGAGTATTGGGTAGCCCTGAAAAGGGCTGTTTTTTTTTAAACTCCAGATGCACCTATCTAATGGTTGCACCTTCCTGGCCTTGCGCCGCACACGCATCTTCTTCCCCAGTCTTCTTTCACCTTTCTTCTGGGGAGCGCAGAGGGAGGATGGTTCGCTTCAGCACCCCAATCCTCTGTTTCAGGAATATTAAATGACATCCTCTCTTCTCTTTTCTTTTCCTCTTCTTCCCTCTGTCTTCTCTCCTCTTCTTCCTTCTTTATTCTTGCTTCTTCTACTATAGCCTCCGCTGATAGTTCGTTTACTATCCGCCTGGCATATTCCAGGTGCATCTGGAGTTCTAACAGTTTCACTATTCTGCTAGTCATTCTTCTGGCTGTGTTGATCAATCAACAAGGGTAGCTGGACTGCCCAACGAGTTTCAATTTATACTGAAAGCGCGGACGTGAAGGAAAACATCCCCCTAAAAACATAAAATTTATCTTACCTAGATCATGACCTAAAAAACAACAACAACGCGCGGACCTAAAAGAAACACTCGCTCACTTTTTTATGCTACCCATCACTATTATAAATTTTTTTATAAATCACTTCAATAGACTATCCACATACACAAAACAATCCAATCTAACCCCAAATATACACCTCAAACAGCCCAAAAAACAAACATCATTTTAATCTACTATCCACACCAACCTACTTTATCACTTATAAACACAATCACACTAACACATACCCTCAAAATGTTTAGAAAGAGTTAGTGTTTATTTTCACACTACTCTACCTTCACACATTGGCAAATCGATCGTTATTTCTTTTCTAGAGTATTGGGTAGCCCTGAAAAGGGCTGTTTTTTGTTTTGTTATGGCATTCTTTTTAGTTTCTAAGAATGCGATGTCCTCTGAGGATAGACTTTCTGGCGATAGGTCTGCTTCTTCGGAAAGAGAAGAAGAATTCTTTGGTGTCGATACGACAATCGACAAAGCCTCTGTCAGCTTCAGGTTGCTGCTGTTGCTGTTGTTGTTGCTGCTGTTGCTGCTGTTTTTGAAGTATGTACTTCTCTGTCCATTCTTCTTTCTCCCTGTTCATTTCTTCTCTGAAGAGCTCTTCTATCAGGTCTTCAGTGATTTTTAACATTCTCACATTCTCTATTTCTTCTGGCTTCGGTATCAGACTGTGTCTGACCCTATGCAGATTCACGTAGGCTTCGTTGAGCTTAGCTAGTTTGGAGCACATCTTCTTAGGAGGATGAGTCGACAATGGATGGTTAGACTGGGAACAACCCGGTTCTTAAAGTGAAAGCGCGGACGTGAAGGAAAACATCCCCCACACGGTTTTTCGAGCCGCAACGTTCATGAGAGGGATAGTAAGAAATGAAGGAGCATCAATCCAACATTCTTCTAGCTAAACAAAAGACAAAGGCATTTTTCTAAACACAACATTTTTTATTCAAAAATCACTTAACACTAAACAACAACATTTTTAACAATATTCCAACACTATAACATCAAACAATTTTTTTCAAATAACAAACATTTTTTTCTTCAAATACAATCTACTTTAAACAAGGCTGACAACGTTGTGAATGAAATTGTGATTTCCACTGTTGGAAATCATTAGGCCATTGATGGACACTACGTTTCCTAGCTTGAGACAAAAGATAAGCATAATGGTCACAGAACCATCGATCTACTTTCACATCGTTTCTAGCAGAAGAACGAGGATCGAAATGAGTCACTAAATGTTCTAAGGAATAGCCCAGGCTGCGATGATGCAGAAAATACACACAATATTGTCCGCACACCAAGGAATCTGTGCCTTGTAATTTCACGTTATTGAATCGGGTGGTCTGAGCATTTCTTCTCATAAAGTCGATGATATCGTCTTCCAAAGGGGGCAATCCGTACGAATCGAAATATTCCACACATCCTTCTTGAGGAAAGTAAACGGCTACCCAGTGGGTTCCTGGGAGATGACTGTCGTCCGTGTTGATCACGTAAGCTTGATGGTCTTTAGGTTTGCGATGAGGGAGTTCATCTTTAGCACAGACGACGGGATTCCAAGAAGCAGTGTACGAACTGTGGTTCAAAAGGTAATAAAGTTCCCAGGTATCCATTGTTTTGTGTTTTTTCTTCACAGGTAATAATACGTCGTCAATTCGATCCTGACTTTTTGCTTGAAAATGTCTGACGAATAAACGGTTATTCGTTCTGTTTCCTCACTCTGATTCAGGAGAGCTTCGATACGATGGATCTCTTGAGTGGTTAATGGTGGACAAGAATGTTCACGCAAGTCTTTATACCACTGGTGCAACACGTCTTCGTTCGAGATGAGACTCCAAGCTTCGTCCAGATACTCGTCCAATTTTTCTTCTTGACTTAACATCAGGCATTTATCGTGTTGAATTTGACTGGGATGATCGTTTTGACATCCATAGCAATTTTTCTTGATCAATTCCGTCATTTTGTCCACCAAGTGTTTGGCAAAACAGGAGACTAAATGGGCTTCTTGTTCTGGCCATCTCGACTTCATCAAAACTTCTTCGTCTTTGTCTTGAGATTCTTCTCCTTCCACGGTCTCCTTACATTCCATGTCCAAAGTTTCTCCACTAGGTAAAGAGGGATAACAGTCTTCCATGGCTTTCTAATAATCTAGAATGACTTCTCTCAAACTGTTGATTTCTATGGTATTATCGAATTCTGCATACAGGATGACGTTCACTGTCTCTGTCAGTTTATCTGCAAACTGAAGTTCCACACGCATCTGGCCGGATTTTATAGGGTGGAAATGTCCCTCGTCGCTGCCTTGGTCTGGAGTGAAATCGAAAGCCCACAAAGCGTAGCCTCCTGCATAATCTTCGTACGTAATGCCGTGACTGGTGTTGGTTCCTAACTGACCGGTGGCTTCGTACAGGGACAAGTACGATCTCAAGTAATTTTTGCTGGCAAAGTCAGGTTCGAAAGGTCGGGTACACAAGGTTTTGCCATCGCGACTGACTTCGACTTTCTTCACCTTGAAGTGTTTAAAGTTGAAAGGATTTTGATCGAAGGCTCCGTTGAAGGCTGTATTCTCGACCATACCAAGGATCAAACGTTTCGGTAACTGTCCTTGAAACAGATGATCTTCGGTCATAGAAGCATGTCCAACGGGAATGGTGAAGGTTTTCACTTCCACGCGTCGGATGGGATACTTGGCGGTCGTTCTGCTCAACGTTTGACTGATGTCGTTTCCCACTTTGGGTAACACTTCCACACGGCGTACGTAGAGTCTGGCTTCTAGGATTTTGGTTTTGTACTCGTCAGCATTACCCAATAAATGGAAAGCGGCACTGCTCCGATTCAGTCTCAGGCGAACATTCACTCCGTTTAGCAAATATTTTTCTTGCAACCACATGTCCAAATGCAAACGGTCCATCAGTTCTAAACTTTTGTTGTCTCCTTTGATTCTGTCTCTTCGTTCTATAAATCCCGCATTGGTTTTTTTGGCTGATGGATCAGTTTCGAATGTTTCAAACTCGTCTACTTCGTCAGCTTCCCATACTACACAGGAATTGAGATGAGTGTTCTTGGCATCTATTCCGTACGTCAAGAGATTTTCCAGGTAGGCACGATAAGGGTAAGTATCCATGCTGCTACTGACCAGTTTGTTATTCAAGTACAAGTCCACTCCACTGAACAAGGAATGCATGAAATTGTTGACGGGAGCTATTGCTTCAGTGTCTATAGGACCTCCAGTCTTATCTAGAATTTTGACTTTCAGGTACAAGTAACTGCTATTGAGATCGATGTAATCTTCGGGCTGTCCTTTGATTTCAAACTCGATGGGAGCGGAATCGGTCAATGAGGAGACGGGGTGAAATTCCACCCACTGAGATTCTTGCATGGTCATCATGGTGGGGGGCATGGCAAACAGATCCAGTTCCGTCTTGGAACAAGCGCAAGACTCTCGGTGCATCATTTTTTTGTCTCTTTTCTCAATAATCGAAAACGTCTAAGTCTCGAACGGTTCTTCTTTTCTTGGCCTTTCTCGCTTGAAGTCTGGTGAAAGGGTGTTTTCTTCGTCGTTTCTTTCTGCCTTGTCCTTGCTGAATGCCTGACTCGGTAGCCTGCAGGGCATTTATAGGTGTGTCTCGTCGGCCTAAAATGTCTTTGCCCGTTTGCAGCAAGACATTTTTGCCTGCCCTCATGAAGGCTTCTTTAGGGTTTTGTTTGTCGATGATGACATTTTGGAGAAATTCTTTGCCTTGTGTCAGTGCCGCATCTTTCAAGGCGTGCAATCCGCGTGTCACCATCGGTTTCAACACCGGAGCCACCGAACGAAAGGCCGATTTTAACATATCTCCTAAACCGTGTCCTCGCTGTCGAGCCACCCCTCGGTACACTGGATACATGACTTACTTACGAGTCGTGAGAGAACCGTTTTCGAAAATGGAGTTTCACCGTGACTTTTCCTTTGGTGAATGGAATATCTTGTCCCAAATCTCCTTTTATAGTAATGTTGACCGTGTCCAAATACGACTTGCTGACCGGCAAATAGTGAGGATGGACAAATTCGCGGTGGACGTGGTAAGTGTTTCCACCTTCCTCGTCAGCGTTTGCGGCAGAATCCACTTTGAAAGGAATGACACGCAGTAACGGCACGGAGGTGTGTCCCACCACGTTATATTCCACCACATCGGAATACACGAACATCAAATTCAGTCCTTGGTTCAGTTCTACCGGGGTATGAAAATACTGGCCAAAAGACTCGTTGTCGTAAATGATGGATAATTCGGGGGGTTTTTTTTGTTGTTCTGCTCTCTTCCTCAGCTCCATGTTACCGCCCAACATGTCAAACAATTCATCGCAAAAATAGAAACCTATGCTTTTATCCTCAGGAAATTTTATCAGGAAGCGACGAGCTGTTTTGTGGTATTCCAGGGTGACAGTTTTGTTCTTGACATTCTTAAAAGCTTCCCCGAACACGCCATTAAACCTGGTGGCTATGGTGTTGACCAAATGTTGACCACTAAAATAATAACCTGGGGGAATGAACAAGTGATAGGTGGCGTAATGTCGATTTTTTGTGCCAGGGGTTTTATGCCTATATCTGCTATGGATATCCATCCACTGTTGCAATGACTCGTCATAAACTTCCACATCAAATTTATTTTGATTGGCAACGACATTGAGGACTTGGGTCGGGTGAATCATTTCTACTAAAGCCACTTCCCAATGGGCTTCGTGATCTAAGGGGATGGCTTGAGGTAATTTGGCCGTGTAACAGCACAACGTGTTGTGGGGAAACACCTCCATGGAACTGTCACTGGGTAAGGTTAAGTAAAATTGGTTTTGGTGACTCATAATTCCAGAGTTCTGTGGCTGTCCGAGGGGATATTACTGGATGTCAGAGGTGTGTCTCCGCCCAAAATGGGGTTCTGGTTGTGGTTGTTGTTGGAGTGGTGACTGGCACTGGCACTGGACACAACGTTCCCGTTCGAGGAGAATTTCAGGGAGGGATTGGGAAGCAGGTAACCGATGCAACTGCTCAATAAAATGGTCCACAATTGTTTGTCTCCTTGTTGCAAACTCAGATTGGCGATGGCTGCCCCGATGACACAATACACCACGAAGATTTGGCAGAAAAAGACGATTTGCGTTTTAGGCACACGTTCTCCACACCACACCCACAAGGGTTGTTTTTGTAAATCTTGCACAGAAGAACTAGGGGAAGAAGGACTGGTCGACGTAGCTGCGTCTGTTGCTGTGTGAAAGGGCATGATGGTCACTTCTTCTTTTTATAGTCGATGACTTGCGAAGCGTCGATCCAAGAATCGAAACTGGGTGGATATCCTTTCCAACGTACTTTGACTTCTTTGACACGTCGTTTGCCCACTTTACGGGTTCTGCGTTCGAGAATGCTTTCGATGTCGTACACGTCGTCTTCTTTTTTGGTGACACGTTGTAACTCGGGCAAATAAAACGTTCCTTTGAGTACTTCTCCGTTCATGTCTTCCAATTTATAGACGGCAGGATGACGGCCATGCACTCGTCCAGTGACGCGAAACAATTCGGTCGTCCAGTTAGGTAAGTAACCTTTGTCGAAAGTGCGTTTGGTTTTGCCAATGCGCACCCAATCTCCTACGGTCAACTCTCCACTTTTCTTGGGGACAGCCCTCGTCGGGGACGTACCGAACAGGCGCTCGAACACCAGCACTTCGTTGTCGGGAGTCACGTCTTGCGGGGCACGTCCGATGCTTCGATGGTAAGATTGGTTGTACGCTTGTACCAGGTGCGGTAAGATGTCGATGTACTTCAGAGTGTGGTGATGCGTAAAATATTTCCACATGCGTTCTTTCAAAGTGCGTTGAAAACGTTCCACGATGCTGGCTTTGGTTTCGGGATTCTCGGTGGTAAAAAAATGAATGTCACGTTTCTTTAATTCTTTTTGGAAAGCTTGGTTCAGAAATTCGGTGCCTTTGTCCGTTTGCCATCGAAGAGGGCGACGACCGCTTTGTTTCAACACCCGTTGCAGGGCTCGCACTAACTCGCTGCTGGATTTGGAAGTCAAGGGCACGACCCAGGCAAATTTGGAAAAGACGTCGATGACACAAAACAAATATTTGTAACCACGATTGTAGCTGGCCAAATGAGAGACATCGGCTAAATCGGCTTGCCATTGATGATCGATGCCTTCCACTCGGGTGCGACTTCTGGCAAACTTGCGTCGAATGGGTTTGTGTAAAGTGTAGGTAGCTTGTTCTTGTAACCATCGTTGCACTTGAGGTAAACGGAGACTTTTCAGTCGCGTTTTGGCAGCACGATACAATTTTTGAACTCCTGCGTAACCTGCAGGATGCGAGGGATCGTAGTAAATGCTGGCTAAGACTTTTTCCATTTTTGTGTTAATAAGTCACCCACTCTTCGGTGATGCTACTTTGGGTGGGTCGAAAGGGTGGTTTGGAAACGGATTTACGTGTCCGATGGGCTACGGGAGTAGAAGTCGAAGGTAGTGGTGGAGGTGGCAATGGAATGGCTTTGGTTTTCTTTTCTTTTTTCACTTCTGGTTTCCCTTCTTTCTTTTTCACTTCTGTCGAAGAAGGCGTGGACATCATCTTTTTAACCCAAGCTTTCATTTCTTCTCGTTGGGGTGTGGGGGACGGGGTCAACAAGGATCCTGCAATCTTACTCGAAATGGGAGCTGCTGACGGTGTTTGAAACACTTCGCGCGTCTCTTCTTCCTCAGGTCTTTGTGGGGTAGCATCTCTGGTGACGGTTGGGGATGACAGTAGTGGTGGTGGTGGTGGTAATGATGGTGCTGGACTTTTCATCAAGGTCTTAAAATCTTTTAGAGTGGGTAGAGCTGTTTCGTCTAAAGCTTTCTGGTGAAAGAGTTGCAGTCTTTGCAAGAGTTGACCGTACTTTTGCGATTTTTCTGTTTCGGACAAATCTTGACGATCCATCAAGGACTGCAATTCGTGTTGTAACTGGGACATTTCGCTCAAATTGGGATTGGGAGGTAAATGCGGGGTGCGTTGTTCTTGCCACCGATGGTATTCCATCCATCGTTTGTAAGGCACTAAAGCTAGTTTTCGTCCTTCCATGGGGTTGTCAGGGGTGAATTCTGAGATCTTGGGACTTCCGAAGGCCTTTTTATCTTGCTCCCATCAGTCCTCCCAACATGGTTCCCAAGACTCCTTTTAGTATGGGGCCTAACAAGAGAGGTAAAATGCCTCCACGTTGGACCAACATCTTCTTTTTTTGACGAATGGGAATTTTCTTTTGAACCATTTTCCGAAGAACGTGACGATGTTTGCCTAAGCATTGTTTCTGGTGTTTGGACAAAGGGATCGTGCCTTTCAAAACGTTCAAACAACATTCGCACACGGTATCGATGACCTCTTTGGAGGCTGTTTGAATGAGTTTTTTTCGTAGGGGTGGAGAAGCTTTGGACAGGACAGATAACATGTCCCCATGTTTGGCTAAACGTGGTGGCAGTCCTTTCCTTTTTTTTCCTTGGGGTTTTCTGGAGGGTGACATTTTTTTGCTTGTGGGTTCCGGGACATTCACCGAACAGACACTAACGTCGATGACTTAACGCACACCCTTTTATCTTTTTTTGGGACTATCGCTTTGTCATAAAGGTAACAATGTTTTTCCGAAAATCGCCAAGGAATCCTCCCCTTTGTTGGCGCCTCTTTTTCTTGGAACGACTGTGTCTTTTTTTAGGGTAACGTCGATGCTTGGCTAAGCGCTTTGTCGGATGACGCGTCTGCCTTTGTCTCTTTCTTTTGTGGCTTTTTGGAGGTGACATCTTTTACAAGTTCACTGATACCCCGACTTGGTCACAGGTCTTTTTATACTGGAACGCGTCGCCACTGATTGTCTTTACGTTTTATCAGTTTGAGGACAGGCATGACACGTCGTGCAGGGGTACGTAACGGACTAAATCGAGCCAGTTCTTGTTTGGACAAATCCAGTAAACTTTGTAACATGCCCGATCTTTCTTGGACTTTGATTTTGGGAGAAGGTACTTTGTGAGCAGCAGCCACTGCCGCTAAATTGGAAGGTCCTGCCACTGGGGAAGTTCTTTTGGGGGTCATCAACGGAGAAGTTCTTGGTGTAATCAACGTCTCCAAGTACTCTTCAGTTCCTGGTGACATCAACGGAGAAGTGGACAAACGTGAGGCTGCCGGAGACGCTGTGGCAGGTCGTGGCTTGCGAGTGTAAGGTTGCGTCCTGGCCGAAGTGCCTCTCTTGCGACTAGTTTTCTTCTGTGGACTTTTCTTTTTCTGGGGACTTTTTCTCTGTTTCTTTTTCTGGGGGCTTCTTTTCTTTTTCCGGGGTGATGGTGGTGGTGTCTGGTAAGAGGAGGGTCCTGCCACTGGAGAAGTTCTTCTTGGGGACTTGGTCTTTTTCTTTTTCTTCTTGGGGCTTCGTTGAACTTTTGTCTTAGGGATAACTTTGGGGGCATTAGGATCCCATCTTAAGAGTGAGCGAATGATGACCCCTCCTAGAGTACCGCTCCCTCCAGGTTTCAAAATGATTTGTTTTTTGGTTTGAGTGTCGATGCGGGGATCGGCCAGTTGGACCAAAGCGACTTTGTTTCGATCGAAAAAGCGTTGGGTTTGATGAGGAATCTGAATGATTCCTTGGAGTAATTGACGTGCCGTCACCGTGAACCATCGTAAGACTTCTTTGAGACTAGCTTCTAAGACACGAGCTCGTGTTTGTGGATCTTTTTCTCGGCTGATGCCATACAAGGCACGAATCAATTTGATGGGAAGATGCGACTGAAGGGACGTCATGTTCACACTGTGTGAGACAGACGAAAAAGGGTCTGAGGTTTTTATAGATTTTTTTCATGGGAGGAGTGAAATGAAGTCGAGGACGGAGACGTGTACAGGACAGGCCCTCCGTCTTGGCACCAGTGGTGAAACAAGTGGGTACGAAATCGCAAATCCTCGGGGGTCGTAGGTTTCAAATCGACGAGTAAATAGGCGTGTGGCGTTTGAGTGGCATCGTCGTACGCCTGAGTCAGCCAAGGCGTTCCTAACTGTTTGGCTAAGACTTGCACTTGCGATTTATCTCGAGGGCTTTTAAACAAGACCACGTAATGCGCATTGAGACTGATGGTGCGATGGGCTTTACTTTGTTGAAACAAATTTTGGGTGATGTAAATGACACTGGCATTACGGTGATGCCCTTTGCGCGTGAACCACAATTTAATTTCTTCTTCGTCTTCTCCTAACATGTCGTCGAAAATGACCAAATGGGTTAGACGGGAGTCAGAGACGATGCCATCGTCTTCTTTAGGAATGCCTTCCACAAACACGATGGAATCGCCTTGACTTTCTCGCAAGAGGTTGTACGCCGATTGCCACTCTTTGTAACACCACACGATCCGTTGAGGGGGCCGATCGATCAAATGATGTTTATGTTCGATCAAACGTTTGACGAATTCGGTTTTGCCTGAACCGCTAGGTCCAGCAATGAGCATGTTAAAGGGATGGCGAAGATACAAAGCCTCCCAACTGGCACGATCTAAGTGTTCGTCGATGACTTTGACAGTAGAGGAAGAGGGAGCAGAGACAGCAGAGGTAGCCATGGTGTGAGAAATGTCACTTGTGACACGAAAAACAAACAAGACAAGAGTTTATATACTTTTTCAGAACACGTTTATTGAATGTTTCAAATATGAACACGAAAGACAAAAATACATACAACCCAAATAGTGATGTACAGGAATATAAAACACAGCAAAGCGATCAAAGTGAAATATAAACAAGTGTCTGTACAACATGTTTTGGGTAACCAAGATGTCCTAGGGACAGTGTGTAATGTTCTTACAGTCTCTACATGAGGTATTGTCACACAAGTGTCCTCCCGGAATGACCTTTCAGGCATGTCCATGACAGTCCTGTCCTGAAGCGAGTGGTTGTTCTCGGTGACGGGTTCTTCTGGCACCGTCACTAACACAGGTTGAAAAGTAACTTTTTTCCTTGAACAACTCTTGTGCATACTGGGCCACTTCTTGGGTCCAAGCCTCAAAACCCCCCTTTTTCCAATCACGAACATCTGTCCAATGAGGGTGTAAGTCACAAGCTACACACACATCGTCATACACGTCTTGGGTCGCTAAAAGTTGACGAATCTTTTTTTCCTGTTGAGGTCGAGAAGTATCCAGATGAAAACGCAAGGCTTTGAACAAAAGGAGTTTTTCGTGACCATTTAAGGCCATGGAGGTGGTAAGTACTGATCGTAAAGAGTCCACAAAGAATCGGCTGGTAAACGAAATCCCAGAAAACAAGTCACTAAGACACACACCACTTGTCGTCCAAAATTGAATGGATACAGTTCTTGTAATAATTGATGGTAATGATCCACGGTTTGAATATGGTCATTGAGTTCCTTCCACGGAATCTGTTGGATGACATGTGACATAAACCGTGGCATGACAGCCTCTTTTTATATTCTCTTTTTTTCGGATGCAATACACGTACTTTCTAGCCAGAGATCTTCGTTCTCCAGTAGGGAATCTAAATCTTGCATACTGTAACCGAAACGTCAGAGTTCGTTTCGGTGTTTCCTCTTCCTCTAAGTAGATTCCACGTAAAATATGTTGGTAATCCTTTAACTTGTCTTCCTCAATGCGTTGCACTAGGTGAATCTCGAAGTAACCATAATCATGAACATGTCGATCATTAGCGACCTCAAAGTTTTGAACAATGTCTGACCATTGAAAGAATTTCTGACGAATCAGTTCTCTTATACCATTCAGGTACCAGTGGTTAAAGATCTGGTGACGTATCGGATGCAATTGTTCTTTACGTTTCACTTGTATTTTGACCAGCTCTCGGTAAATGCGTTCTCTCAACTCCACAGGCAAAGCACGAATGTTCTCTTGTAAAGTATCCATGAATAGGTCATACTAAATCCTCTTTGGTCTGACACAAGAAATGTACTCTTTGCACAAACATGGTTTCACTTCAGTGTCGAATTTAAATCGTTGAGTCACTAATCTACACATTACAATTCGTTCAGAAGTTTCCTCTTTCACCAAGTTGACATTGTGTGAAAGATGTTGGTAATTCGTTAACTCTTCCTCTGGAATTCGATGCAGTACGTTTACAATGTAGTAGATAGAATCGTCAATACCAAACCATTCCTTTTTATAACCAGGAGGTCGTTGATCAATGTCTGTCCAATGGAACACTTTCAATTGAATCAGTCCTTGTATAGCCTGAAGGTACCAGTGGTTCAAACACCGGTGACGTATCGGATGCAATTGTTCTTTACGTTTCACTTGTATTTTGACCAGTTCTCGATAAATGCGTTCTCTCAACTCCACAGGCAAAGCACGAATGTTCTCTTGTAAAGTATCCATGAACAGATGATTATGGTAAAAAGTTACTTCAATGTTTCGGTCCCACTAAGGGTAAGTAATGACAATTCGGTGACCATCGAGCATGTTCTACGTAGGCCGAATCTTGCGGTTCCCAGTGGTGAAGTGACACACCGCAACTGAAGCACTTGACTTTATCTCCTTCGCCCAAGTAGAAAAATCCGGCTCTGGCTAATTCTTCGGGGGTCGGTCCTCCCAGATACTTTGGCCATTTTCCTTTGAACGATTGAAGACGATTTTCAAAGTCGCAGTATTCCGACAAACGCACAGGAAACGAATATTCGTCTTTCACAGGTTCGTTTCGATAAGGGTTGGGTGACAGGAACAGGAGTTTGCTCAGGGCTGGATGACATCCGTAGGGGGGTAGACGTGAAGGTGAACATTCCCCTTTAAACCCGGTAAAATGTCTAAGAGGACGAGCGGCATCGCTTTCGCATCCCTCAGGTTTGACACGCACAGCATCACTTTCCATGACAGGGGCAGTGAAAACAAAGTTCCCATGATGCTTTACGGCATCACTCAGGTCACAACGTGCAGCATCGGTCCCATCGCAAGGCTCACAATCGCACTCGTCTGCAAACTCCGTTACGCAATTACAATGGTAACCACATGGACAATCGCAGTTTCCTTCCGGACATTTTCCGTCGCAATGCATGGGTCTTATCCATCCAGTATTAGTCACACTAGAGGAAGATACAACTTTTTTACAATCCCCAAACTGGAACGATGTCTTTTTCAAAGTATTCATCTTGTTCGCTCGGTCTTGGTAGTCACAATGAACTATCGATCTTGCCTAGGGTTCCTTTTTTATATACAGACCAATACCGACGTGACCGTACGGTAAGGTGAAATGATTGGGAAGTCGAACTCGCTTCTGGTACACGATTTGATAGACTTTTTCCAAGGGCCGACTGACGATGTGATGAGTGGGTAAACGTACAATCTTGTTCGGTTGGTGAGTGGTCACTTTAAAGTTTCCATCCTCTCCCGATTGCAAGGCTTCTTTCATTACCCCAAAGTTGACCACTCGACTGGTACGATAATTCAGAGTCAGTCCTTTCACTTTGCACGTCGTGTGCACTTCTCCTTGTTTGTCCCGGTATTGGTAGCCGTAATTTTTGGGACCGCCACTGACAAAACTTAGAATCTTGTCGTCGGGATGCTCGTCTGTCCAGGCTCCTAAACGGTCTCCTTCGATGCTAGGGTGATGTTGAATCGGGTGATGGATGTAGATGCAACTGTCCGTGTCAAAGTACAGGACGCGTTCTTCTAACAGTTCTAAAGCTTCGTACAATTTTAAGCGAGCATGGGCTGTCACGTAAGCCGCAATGATGACATTTCCAAAAGGGTCGTCTTGTACAAAGTCCAGATCTTCTTCGTAATTGACCAAGATCAAATTCTCTCGAACGACGTCCACGTGTTTCATGTATTTGGTTTTGTCGTGAATCATCTGGAAGTAGCGGGAAGGTTCTGTCAAATATTCCGTCTTGGGTAAACACGGTCGTTGTGCCATTTTACCCCACAAGCAATTTAACATCACTTTGGCAAACGATCGCCTGCCTTCGTTTTTCTCGATGTGGTCTAAAGTGATGCCTTCTTGTTCCCGGTATTTCTCTTTGAATTGTATTTGGTCTTCGGGAGTGTGACACCAGGAAGGATAGCCGCTGGCTTCTTGCTTCAGTTTCAAAAAGGCATCCACGTAGTCGGCGAAAATGCCTTTCTGAGTAGGGTCACCCTTGTGGTATTGTTGTGTCTTGGGAAAGTGGCAAATTTCGTACACTTCTAACAGTTGGTATCCCATGTCCAGAGCTTTGAACAATTCTACGCTGACCCAGGTTCCCGTCAAGGCACGTTCTTCCTGGGTGTGCTGACAAGGTTGGTCTTGGTTGCACGTTTCGGCACAAGTACGGCACAAGGGAAACATCAGTTTGCCTTGACAATGGTGAGGTAAGACGGGATGGTATAGGTTCGTGGGAGGCAAAACTTTACACTTGATCAAGCCTTCGTATTGTCGAATGTTTTTCAGGTCGATGTGTTCCGTTAACAATTGCGGGTGCCCTACAGGAAAGCGACAATATTTGCACACGTAGGGATACAGTGAACACACGTCCAAGTATTTGATTTCTTCTCCTTTCTCTTCGTCGGCTTGGTACAGCAAACAGGTGGCATTGGTCCTTCCTCCGTACAAACTATCCCTCGGGTTCAGCGGGTCCATGAACTGGTAACTTTCCACGAGGCGTTTAAACTCGGGATCGGTTTTCATACGGTGATCGTACTCGTGTTCCCACATTTCCACCACTTGGTATCCTTCCTGTTCCAACTTTAGGCGTCGCTGACAAGTGTCCTGGTACAAGTCTTCCATGGTTCGTTGTAAAAACTGATTTTTAGTGCTACGATCAGGGTAACAGACGGGACATCCGTGAAATAAGCAACCGTTAAACTCGTACACGATCTTGGGGTTTTCTAAGTCCCAGCCATCGACCGAATACGTTCCGATGGTCTTTTCGCCTCCTCCGTTGCGAGCATGCTGAATCCACTTGTCTTCCTTGTCGCACAAGTAATGTAACCAACGTAGGGCTTTGACCGAGTATTGACGTTTGACAAAGTGGGTCGTTTGAGGACTGATGACAGCCACGGTCTTTTCAGGCATGAATCGTTGTCGATACACTAAGGAACACGCTTTGGCAATGGTGCAAGCTTCTTTCAAAGGATCGACCCCTCCGTGTTCCATGAACAGTTCTCGAAATTTTCCACAGCAACGCCGTAAAATGTCCACGTCGGAACGACAATACTTTAGCATTTCTTCCTGAAAGTCGAAAGGGTCCGAGGCGTGAATCTGGTACCAAGCGTAGAAAGCTTCTCGTTGTTCGGTACGCATGTTGTCGGGGTCGTAATAGTGAGCCTCGGGCAAATGGGGTAGAACGGCGTGTTGATTGGCTTCCGTATTGAAAAAGTGTGGAAAGTACCCTTTAGCCATTTCTGTCATTCCAAACGTTTTAGGCATTCGACTCAAAGGCATGGCCAAATAGCTCATCGAATCTTTAAACTGCACTTGTCCCACTTGCATGAAAATGATTTTGGCTCCGTTCAAAGTCACTTTAGGACGCTCGGTGCCTTGTTCCGTATAGTACCTCAAAAGAAACTGTCCATCGTATCCGGAGAAATTGTGAGCCATCACCGTGGCATGGCGATGACAATCTCCGTAACGTTCGATGTCCTCTTGGCTCCACGTCTTGTCGACGGGGTCTAAGACCCATTGGGCAAAATCGGCTAACGTGTTTGGTCCCCGAAAGATTTTTTCACGCCCTCCGGGAATCTTGCTGCAGTGAGGGCAATGACTGAAGATAGGTTCTTGAATGCACTTCTCGCACGCTCGATGAGCCACGCAGAAATTAGGGATGTGAATGCCAGTCTCTTGCATGCATTCGAAATCGAAAAAGATGAAATTGCCTTTCTTCTTGTGACCGTCCTCTTTCTCTGGTGGGGGTTGGTATTTTTGCACGTAACATTGGTGTTCCAAGTCCACGATGTGGTGACAAATGTGACATTTTTTCTTTCCTGAACATACGTGTGCCTTGGTATTATTGGTACGTATGACTTGTTCACACGTAAAGCACAATCTCAGCAGTTGACAAGCACATTTCTTCTGTGAACCTTGCGTCTTCAAATGTTGTTGGTAACATTTAGGGCTGACAAACGTGCGCAGACAAGTGGAACAAGGCACTGGTTCTTCGCTCAGACAGGGTGGAGAGGCCAAACATCCTGAGCATTTCCATCCACAATGTTTGTGTTGCTCTCGATTATTATAACCATAGTCACATTTCTCACAATAATAAACATATCTCAGGAATCCAGTGATACTGGTAATGGTATCGAAATGGTCATCGTGATGATAAAGGTGAATGTATTTTCCGTCCTTAAAGTCTTGGCCTCGAAACAACAGAGGTCCGCGCACTTCTTGAGGGTGCACTTTCAAGGTGTATCGTGGAGCTAGGGCATCTTGCAATTTTTGCATCTCTGGAATGCCGCAGGGTGTGTCTTTGGGCAATCCGGCTTGTTGTAACAGGAGTTCTGCTTCATTTCGTTGTTTGGCTCGGTCGGAACGTTGAATAGTGTCCCAGGTTCTTTTCCATTCTACCGTGTCGTTCTTGTTGGCATAGGTTCGTCCCACCACGATGGCACGGGCTAAACACATCTGGTCATGAGGGTTGTTAATTCGGACGAGACTCGTTTTGGTGTTGCGAAGGTCGTCCACCAATAACATCTTTTTGCGTCCTGTCCCTTGAGGAGGAGAGACGTGGGTCATGTCCAGTGTGGCTTTACCATCGGTGATGTCAAACTGATCATTAGATTGTTGTACGTGTTGAATCTTGTCCATGACTTTGGAAGCAGTCAATTCTGCAGGGGTGCTAAACTCGATCCAAACAGGGGATTTCAAACCGTCGTGTTGTATGGAAAGTCTCAAGCGATCGTCTTCTTTGGGTTGACATTGCTGCTTGAGTGAAGTGAGCAAAGAATCCCACACCTCGGTGATGAACACTTCTGCTTTCTCTAACGGCACTTCAGCCTTGAAATCTTTAAACTTCACCGTGTATTTGTAAGCCGTGGTTCTAAATTTTCTAGAGGAGCGCTTTTCCGTCTCTCGAATGGAATAGTACTTTTCAGGGTTGACAAAGGGTGGTGAACTTGGTTTAGAGGTTTCAAATTCTGGTTCACTCATGTCCTCTTCAAAATCACTGGCATGAATTTGTGCCAAGATTTCAGCCCTGGTACGAGGCGATAGATCACGTTTCTGCCTCTTACTTTCTTCTTCTTTCTTCTCGAATGAATGGGATCGTTTCATCTTGAAAGCAAAAAGTCAAATGACTCAAGTTCAAACACCATAAACTACTTTATAGTCATAGCAGACCAGCGTATATAAAAGGGTGTGTGTCTTGTCCTTTCACTATTCATTTCACTCTCAAGCCGAGCACAACGATGGAAGAGACTGACCAGATGGAACGTTTCGTCAGAGCTTTGCGAGGGGTCATTAGAAAATTCTCTTCAGACCAGCCTACGGACTACTCTCCTTCCTTTAGAGATAAAAGTCAAGATACTTGCTATATCTGTCAGAACAAAGGGCATTGGTCTTCAGAGTGTCCAGACCGTCAAAAAAGAAAAAAAACAGGGGATAAAAAAGACAAAAGTCAAGATACCTGTTATTATTGTAAAGAAAAAGGACATTGGTCTCCAGATTGCCCAAAAAAGAAACAAGAGGAGTCAGAAGAAAAGAGGAATTCTTCAGAAGAAGAGAGGGATTGTTCAGAGGAAGAGAGGGATTCTTCTGACGAAGAAAGAAGACAGGTGAAGAAAAAGAAACAGGAGAAAAAAAGAAGAAGGGAAGAAAGTGAGGAGGAAGAAGAGGAAAAGAGTGTGACGGTGAAGAAATTCAAAAAACAGAGAGACTAAACAAGGAGAAAAGAAGAAATTAATGAACTTTTCATTAAAGTGTTGTGTTATAAATTGTGAATTGGATTGTAAAAAATGGAGAAAAGAATAAATGAATGATATAAGGTAAGTGTCTTTGAGTTGTGATTTTAAAATAAGAAGCTACACTCACGCACTCATACACAGACACGTATTAAAAGGGTAACATGGGTGAGTTTTTTTTTTTTTGAGTTATTGGCAAATTGAAATTGTATTTCTTTTCGAGAAATGTGGGTGGCCCTGAAAAGGGCCTTTTTTCTTCATGGTGCAGGGGTGAGTTTAAGCAATCAACTTTAACTGCCTTATGCCTTTGCCACGGCCAAGGCCTACTTCTGGACTGCGTAATGTTGATGATGATGATAATGATTGGGTTGAAATCACTAAGGGTGGTACGGTAGGCTTAGTCACAGGGTTGACGTGTTTAGCTCGGGAAGGTCGTATTCTCTTCGGTCGTGATAAAGAAGTCTGATACATTTGTTTCAGACTTCTTAACTCTGCTAAAATGTCCAACAGTACCGTGACCGTTTGATTTTCACCCTCTTGTTTCTTTGCTGCTACTTCTTCTTGCTGTTGTTTTTTTCTTACCTCTTCTTCTTGTTGCTGTTGCTGTAGGAGAAAAGCCTGTTCCGCTTCCTTTTGTCGTTGTATAAATTTCTCCAATTCTTCTTTCTGTCTCTGTCTAAAATTCTCCACTTGCGGTAATGAAGAAGGTAACGAAGGTTCCGGAACAAATTCTTGCGAGGAGAGAAAATCCACAAAATCCCAATTCACCTCTTCTGAAAGTAAGTCCGAGTTCCCTTGGGCAGTCTCCCCTGCTGGTGCACCCCAATGGATCGTTTTCTGAGTTTCCGTCATGTTGAATCACTGTCGCATAGATTGACTGCACACAAGCGCTAGCGAATCTAAATAGACTACGTGACGTCACAGACTGCTCTCTTCGGATTGGATGCGAGCTGACTGAATTCTGTAACGCGTGTTCGGATTGGTAAATGAACTCAATCCGTTTCAATCCTTCCTCTGCCTATAAATAAGCGCCGTTCAATGCATTGATTCACCTGTTCTCGTCGCTTCAAGATGTGGACTACAGTTGAGTCATCCACCCTTGTGTCTTCCATGATGTTTCGGACAGACTTGCTCATGTATGTCCGATCGAAGTGGACCGTTGTCCACAGGACCAACACCAGCCTGTGGATACGTAGGATCTACGTCGAAAGACAAGGATGCCTGAAAAGAGTGCTGATGTACGGACCAACAGTAAGACGCAGCCTAAGGACAAGAAGAAGACCAATGCGGTGCCATTTATGTTAATGAATACATTAACATAAAAATCAAAGGCCCTTTTCAGGGCCAGCCATATTTCTCGAAAAGAGATAGTCTTTTGAATTGCCTACCCCTTTTTTAAAAAAATTTTTAAAAAAAAAATCCCATGTTAAATTCCCCTTGTCCGTAGAGTGACCCACGATTTATTGCCATGTTAAATTCCCCTTGTCCGTAGAGTGACCCACGATTTTCTCCATGTTAATTCCCCTTGTCCGTAGAGTGACCCACGATTTTTCGCCATGTTAAATTTCCATTGTCCGTAGAGTGACCCAGGGGTCCCTGTAATGCTAATTCCCATTGTCCGTAGGGTGACCCCTTTCACTACTTACATTATTGATAATAACTGAATGCCTTATCTTGGATCAGGGTACTATCTAAATGCTAATATAATGTCTTATCTTGGATCAGGGTACTATCTAAGTGCCAATATAATGTCTTATC
This sequence comes from Sinohyriopsis cumingii, assembly GCA_028554795.2. Taxonomy (NCBI): domain Eukaryota; kingdom Metazoa; phylum Mollusca; class Bivalvia; order Unionida; family Unionidae; genus Sinohyriopsis; species Sinohyriopsis cumingii. Next base: position 3,788,506 of record JAPYKE020000151.1, read on the forward strand.
TTGGAATGCCTTGTCTTATATCAGGGTACTGTCTAAGTGCTCACTGAATGTCTGGGTACTACTCAATTGCTAATTTTATGTCTTGTCTTGGATCATCTGAATGGCATGTTTCATTTTGGGATCATTTGACCATGGTGTTTCAATTATTGGTCTATGTATGCAGTTTGGAACGAAAGTTGCCGTGCATAAATATCTAACTTGACCTTTGATCTTTATAGCCCGTAATGTACAGGACGTCTACTACCCTCTGTATAAACCACCCACACAGTTCGGTCAAGAAACTTATTCAAGCACAAACGTTATTTTTTAAACCAATTTTTCTTAATCATAGCAACCTTCATCTTTGACACTTCTGCACCAAATTAAGTAAGCCTCTTACATGCATTATTTACGAGCCCCAGAACTAAATTGATTTCCTTTCGTTTTCGGTGAATGTGACTTTGAACATTGACCTGATGACCACAAAGCCTGACTGCAAGTAATTTAACACTTGTTGAAAATGATTGGTCAAGTGCTAATTTTTTGTACAGAAACCATGTTTTGTTGTCACAGTCACCTTGTCCCAACACTTTTTAACCCTCAAATTGATATGTTTCTTTCTTAATCAAGTGCAAGGCATGCATAACGTTTGTCTAGAAATGGGAAACAACTAAATGCATTGTACGGACTCATTTGTCTTCTTTCAGTGAAAATTAATGTAACTTTTGACCAGTTAACTACAGGTTCATAAGTTATCGCTCCAAGTTATCTGTTGAAGCTGTATACAAAGTTTAGTCCGCATATGTGATGCTGAGCTAGTTTTATCGTCCAGAAATCAGTTACTTTTTTTAGCCAGAGACCGTGTTATTTTACCTTTCGATTCAAAAATCGGTTCGTTCTTATCACAAGTTCAACCCATCCACCAAGTTTGATACAGACACAGAAAAGTTAATGGACATATGGACAGACAGACAAACAAGATCATAGCATTGTACACTCTGCCAAAAGGTAATCTCATAAAACATCACCTAGAATTTTACATAATTTACCATTCCTCTATGGTCTATTGTCTTTCTTTTATCTAAACAGTATTTGAAACGAAATAAAATTGTATAAATGATATAATGCTATTCTGTTTTCTTTTCTCTTCTTACATTGGACATAACAATGATATAACTTCAAATATTATTTTAAAGACTCATATGGAGAGTAGTTGGCAACTATGTCAATACTACGCTGGACTGACAAACCACTATGATTTAAATGACCTCATCCCCTACAAAGAAAACGTTTTGGACACATACAAGGATTTATTTCCACAGATAGAAACTGAGAACTTCGACAGCACATCTTTGATCTTTAAACATTATTGGTATTGTATTCCATATATAAAAACATTTTATGTGAAATATGTTTAAAGTAGAGTGAGCACTAAGAGTTATATATATATATATATATATATATATATATATATATATATATAATATACATTTATATTTGTGTATACTGATATTGTTCAGGCCAGTGTAGACACATTTCTGATGAGTACAATTATCTCTCTTTTAACTTTGCCCTCTAAATATCAGATACTGGAATAAAAAACTGACCTAAACGTTTTATCTTTTGTTTGTGTTGGATTTTTAACCACTCGTCTATCACATTATTGATATTAACGACACGCCTATCACATTATTGACATCAACCACATGTCTAGAACATTATTGGCATTAACGACACAGTTAGTACATTATTAGCGTTAACCACTCGTCAATCACATTATTAGAGTCGACCACATAACTAGCACATTATTGGCATTAACGACACGTCTAGCACATTACTGGCGTCAAGCACACGTCTGTCATTATTAGCTTTAACTACACGTCTAGCAAATTATTAGCATCAACCGCATGTCTTGCAGATTATTGGCATTAATGACACGTCTAGCACATTATTGACGTCAACCACATGTCTAGCACATTATTGGTATAAGCCACACTTCTAGCACATTATTGGCCATAACGAATCTTCTAGTCCAATACTGGCTTTAACCACACGTCTAGCACGTTAATACCTTTAGCGACAAGTTTGACATTAATTTCTTTAACGACATGTCTAACACGTTAATAGTTTTAATGACATGTCTAACACGTTAGATGTCTTTAACGACAAGTCTAACACATTAATAGTTTTAACCTAACACTTGCATATTATTGGTTATGTAATGGCAAGGAAATGAGACCTGAGGATCCTTCCCTGTGGCATAGAGAAGCAATAGAACCGGGTTCACCGGGACAGTTATTGAATATGCCTCTTCTCTATTACGAGTCCGATGCTCTACCTGGTAATGTATTATGGCCTCCTGTCATAGAATAACTCCTGTCTCAAAGTTGAATGGCTTCAAAAGAGGACTTTTGTATTACATCAGCTTGGAACTCTAATTAAATACATAACTTTTCACTCCCTGAATAAAACCAGCATGGAATATAGTAGATGACAGAAATGACATAACCTAGATTCCAGCACGGAACAGAGTAGATGATAGGTGTGACGTAACCTAGATTCCAGCATGGAACATAGTAGATGAAAAGAGTGACATAACATAGATTCCAGCATGGAACATAGTAAATGACAGGTATGACATAACCTAGATTTCAGCATGGAACAGAGTAGATGACATTTATGACATAACATAGATTCCAGCATGGAAATAGTAAATGACAGGTATGACATAACCTAGATTCCAGCATGGAACAGTGTAGATGACAGGTATGACATAATCTAGATTCCAGCATGGAACAGTGTAGATGACAGGAAAGACATAATATAGATTAGAGCATGGAAGATAGTGGATGACATGTATTACATTATATTACTTTTGACCACTTTGACTTGATTTTGTGACATTATCCTTGTTTTGATGTTTATTTTATTATACATCTATAGACCACTGTGACTTGCTTCTGTGACAATAGCCTTGCTAAACATCTTTTTATTTATTTCTCTCTCAGATCAAATTCATTGTCAAAACAGAGCACGCGCACGTTTTCGAAACATAGTAAGAGAAACCGACCAGTACATACCAATAGTCAGTGTTCTGTTAAAGCTGGGTTTTGGAAATAATACTTAAACTAAACGAACTAAATAAATAACTTATAATATAAATCATAAAGAGGCCTAACATACACAAACTGTTTATATATCTATGAGTTAATATGTGACTGATATTTTTAAACTTTAACACACAGAATATATTTTTTTAAATTCTTAACTGATATCATGTCTATATTTTATCTTTCTCTAAAATGTCCATCCGTTTTCAACTATGACCTTTACAAATGGGTCATGCTAAGTACAGAGAATGCCGGTCATGTGTCATGCTAATAGAGAATGCCGGTCAGGGGTCATGCTAAGTATCGCAATAAATCTTGACTAGCTTAATTACCCTTCCCACGATGGGGTTATACAAGGAAGCGTAGACATAAAAGCAAAAAAAGTAAAAACGTATATAAAAAAGATTGGGATACTCGAATTTAAAAGAAAGTTTGAAGATAAAAATTAAAATTGAAGTAAAAGTCAATATATTTTAAAAATTCTTTGGTAAGCGGGACGGGACACAGAGAAAATACAAATGTCGGTGTGCATGTTTATATATAAGATACTATATTATATATGTAAGACAAATCGCTGTTTACCGTGCATTGTAATCACGTGATCTTTGACATGTACGAATATCTCTTGAAATTTGGTGGAAGTCGACATCCTGTTACTTTATCTCAACAGCCAGCATCCGTCTTGCATATCGTTCTACACTCCAGTTTCCGTACGTTGATTCACCATACCGCCTCAAACAGGAAACTAAGCTGAAACCCTTAAGTTTTATTTCCATGTGATAAAGCAATTGATCTGTCAAGGTTATGTGGTAATAGGGGATTAGTATTTCAACAAAATTTGTATCTCTACACTTACGATATAGTAAAGTACAACAACGATTACAATACGATACAATAAACAGCCAAACAAAGTAAACAAAATAAATTCATAAAAAAATCATGCATTCAAAGTACAAACTACAATGCCAGTACCATATCGTTATCTGTATCTCCATCTACAAGTTAATTTAGTAATCAATCTGTACTTGATTGATGCATTTAGATGGTGCTCCCCAGGATAGTATGTACACTACAAGTTAATTTAGTAATCAATCTATACTTGATCGATGTATTTAGATGGTTCTCCTCAGGATACTATGTACACTGCTTGCGTCACCTGGGTGTGCTAAATAACGTATGGGCAGTAAGTAGAACGGCAACATATATCAAAGTCGTGCTGAATCTAGCATTATACTCAAGATCTTGTTAAATTGCAAATTCACTGTAAATTTGGTTAGAATTATTAAAACGGAATTATTTAAATGTTCACAATTCATTGATGTATTCTAGAACGATGAAGAGCATATCTTTGTATAGAATGAAATAAAATTATCGGACAATCGCACTGATCGGACATCCTATAAATGAATGTCCATATTATGTTATTATTATAATCAAACTGTCCGAGGATTTTATGTATAAGTCCGCTATACGTCGATCGCGACCATTACTTTAAAGGGCCTGCTAATCTCCAAGTGATCTCCAACCGTTTTAAGAAGGAGTTCGATATATAATTTACCCTAATAGAGAACAAAATACGGTTAGAGCCTACAGCGTTTGAAAGTTGTTAGACTGTAAGAAATTCGAGGAGCATCTCTCTCTCTCTCTCTCTCTCTATCTCTCTGAAAGGATCAAAATATGCCAAACTGCTGCATCTACGATCTTATAAAGATAAATATTGAGCATGCATTTCCACTAACCTTTGGAGAACGAAATGCAAACGAGAGTGAGGTACACATAATGCATAGAAGACATTTCATTAGAAATTAGCCGTGAGGTATATTTACTGTACCAGACAACACGTGCATTCCGAAGATTCAGTTCTAAAGCAAAATATGTCTTTCGAGAATACTATATTTGGGAAGATTATACTTCTAAGAGTAGTGACTGTTTCCACAGATTAATCAATAAATATATACAAATAACTAAATGTGAATATTTAAAAAATAGAAAACTTCAATTGAGTATGAATTTTTTTATCTAATTTAATGGCGGGCATAATGAAAATTTAATTCTGATTTATCCATTTAATTCCCATTTTCGCTAAAGTGACCCACTTAGCTACTAGTGAGTATGAATTATTTTATCTAAATTGAAGGCGGGCATAATGAAAATTTAGTTCTAATTTATCCATTTAATTCCCATTGTCGCTAAAGTGACCCCCTTAACTAGTATTGAGTATGAATTATTTTATCTAAATTAAAGGCGGGCATAATGAAAATTTAATTCTGATTTATGCATCAGAATCAGATGTGATTCTATTCAAAATTATCATGTATATTTCCAGTGGTTGAAGCTCAGTGCATTTTAGTTGTTAATCATATCATTTTACTCAATGTAGCCGACCATTTAGCGTATTGTCTGCACGTTTGAGGCACGCGCATGTCATGTGATCTTGCTAATGTTGCTCTAAAGAGTGTTTCAGTAGTTATAACTTCCTTTGTGATTCTGTACCATGCATTTGCTTGAATATATACATGCATTGTGAGTGTAACCGGACAAATAATGAATAAATAGGGAAATTATATTTATATATATATATATATATATATATATATATATATATATATGTGTGTGTGTGTGTGTGTGTGTGTGTGTGTGTGTGTGTGCCTCAAATCGAACATTTTCCTTGTCGAATTGTAGTAGAATGCATACAAAATATCTTTCAAATATTTTTTTGTTGTACAATTATATTGATTTTTACTATGTAAAGTCTCACATGCTGCATTTTGTATGAATTACCAATCATTTAAATTAATGACATTTACACTTTCCATATTATTCCCCTGAATATCTCACCCAGTATAGACAGGTGCTTTTAGCAATAAGATACTGATTAAATGTACTGAAAACCTATTGGTAATTTACGGTGTTCACAATCTAAAATTTGCGCTTTCCTACCAAAAGATTGTATGTTTAAACCAATTGTAAATATCAGGGTCTACTTTTTATAATTTAGAACTAATACAAGTACTGGCTATGTAACCATGACCATAATCATGAATGTAAGATTTAAAGATGCACGAAGACTCATGCTAATTAAAATCGCACATATCAAACGGTATTCTGTACGGTATATGATTTTTGTTTTAAAACTGTTAACACTTAAAGCGTTAGTCGCGAGATAAGTCATGCAGATGTATGGTAGGTCTTGTCGGGACATATGTTTCTTTTTAGGCATGTAATTATTTACACATCTAGATTCTTCGGCTTGATATGACTGGTTATTAAAACGTTTCGCACGTTGGGCTCTGGAACAGGCACTCTGCCGAAAATATTGGTGTTCGTCCTCTTCGTGGAAATTAAAGATGTCATTTTGCAATAGTTTTCTTAATTTCGTGGACATACACACACACAAACACACACACACACGCACACACAGAGGCCTTAAACAAACCGGGTTGAGTCATGTGGATTTATTTTGTCACGTTGTCTAAAACATATCTCCGCCTGTCTACTTTTAAAGCCGATATCGTGAAAATAATCTCATATATTGTGTGTATATTTAATTGCGAATGCATATGATCACAACAATTTATAATGTTATAAATTGCATCTCAAGAAATAGTATTCAGTGAAGTAGTCGCATATGATACATATTAATATGTGGAACTAGAAGAGAAAATAGTATGTCCTGTATGGCACAACCTTGATTGAGCTTCGGATACAGCTCTGTAATGTATTCATTGGTTTGTACGTTTACTTACAACTGTCAATTAGGGAATGAAGATTATCAGAAAATGATTCCTTTGGCTGACACATTTATTAATCAGGCTTTTAATTAAATGTGTGGACCAAAGAGGAATAATGCTCTTTCGCTCCTGATAATGATCAATGAAAAGATAATGATCAATGTGATACCCCTTTTACCACTCATTGTCTCGTCCCCTTTTACCACTCATTATCTCATCCCCTTTTACCACTCATTATCTCGTCCCCTTTTACCACTCATTGTCTCATCCCCTTTTGCCACTCATCGTCTCATCTACTTTTACCACTCATTGTCTCATTTCTAACCAATGTGATCCCTTTTACAACTCATTGTCTCATTTCTAACCAATGTGATCCCTTTTACCACTCATTGTCTCATTTCTAACCAATGTGATCAAATTTTACCACTGATTGTCTCATTTTCTAATCAGGGTTAGACACGAAAATCGCTTGGTGTCAAATATGATCAAGGTCCTGAGATCTTCTGGGTAATAACAGAGGCACCAACCTGCTTTTTTCTGAAAAATGGGGTCCTCATGAGAAAATGGACACCATCGGAGGTACCCGTTGGTGATGACTGGTGAGTGAGCTATTGTTTTTAAGTCATATAGACAGGAAATTCGTATTTGGGCACATCAAACTCTAGTGGCTGGTCATTTGGTCATTTGGTCAATAAGACTTATCACAAGATCATACATCATTTTTATGGCCGAATATTAGAAGTGATGTTTCCAAATAATGTACAACTTGTTATACTTGTCAAATGGCAGGTTTTACTCTTCTTGAATCAGTTTTTTATACATATTCTTCATGGACCTTTGGAGTTTCAAAAAGATAAAATTTATTAACATCGGATTCAGAGACTTATCTGTTATATTATGTCTCTGATGGCGAAGTAGCAAGAAATAATTTTTAGCCTACTAGCAAGAAATAATTATCAGTCTGCTCACTCTGAAATGGAATTAAAGAAACTCCAACAAACAAGATTTATCATGATATTGAAATTGTGGATTCTACACCTGTAAAACTATATCCTTACAGGAAGAATCCTCTCAGACAAGAGTGTGTTAAAAAGCAAATGGAATATTTGTTGGAGAAAAACATTTATCTTCTGTGAAATTATATTGGATTTCATTTCTTCTTTGTAACGCGTAAATAAGGATTAATTTTGTCCGTCTCAGTAATAAGGAAAATTATACACCTCATTTGGAAAACATGTCTAGAGGGGACATGTATACACATAATTTTCGGAAACTTGTCAAAAAGAGACAGTGATACACATAATTTAGGAAACATGTCTAACAGGGACAATTACACACCTAATCCGGAAACATATCGAGAAGGGAAAATCCTTCAGCACCATATCTATATGTGTGTTCAGATCATGTTTTCTTTTTTGCGGGTGTGTGTGTTATTTTTCTCTTTGCTGTTTATTGCTTCCTTTTGTCTGTTTTCTTTGTTTCTTTTTTATTTGTGCTGCTTAACTAAAACACACATTAGTTGGTTATGAATTTGTTAACAAACAATAAAACTATATATCACAAATAAATATTCATCAGTCTAAAACATGAAGGAAGAAAGGTGAGAGAAAACGATTTGCATATGCATTGATATATTGAGAATGACGTCATCTCTTTACGTTGCACACTTCGCACGTCATGCAGCGGTAGTGATATCCAGTAGCTGTGTCCACATACACTGCGCATGGTTCCAGACCGTGTGTTAGGTCCATATAACGGACATATACGGAACATCCAAAGGTAAATAAATAAAAAAATAAAACATAAAAATATGAATAACTAAATAAAGAACTATTCATTATGAGTGCACTGAATCTCATGGTTGTACACATAATTCAGAATATAAAACGTAATATCAGACTGATAATAACCTCACAAAAAGTGAATTAGCTAACTCTATCATAGGCAGACACACACACACACAGACACACATACATGTATATATAAGACATCATTAGTACCAAGTGATTTAGCTGACACTATGAAAGGTGCATCTATATAAAAGATACCATTGTTCTGTATGTGTGATGTGGATATTAAACGTAGCTTTAAAACAAATTCAGTCATATCGCTATGATGTCTGCAATGTGGCAGTTTATAGTGATGTCTAGCACTGGGGCATCATGCCGGTGACATGTATCATCATGCACCAACCAGTTACATTATCATGATACTGAGCCAACCAGTCCCAAAACTAACCTATTAATGCTGAGGGCCTAGCGAGGCAGCTGTTTGTACCATTTGTATGTCTTTGTTTTGGCTCGGCCTGTATTCGAACCCACGACCTCCCGCATCAGAGGCGGACGCTCTAATCACTAGACCACAGGAGTGGTCCCAAATATCATTGGTACCAAGCGAACTAACTGACAGTATGATCGGTGCAGATAGAAAGGTTTTCATTGGTGCCAAGCCATTTATCGATGACAACACTATTTTGCATATGCAGACATTTGCTAAATTATAAAAGACACTTCATTACGCTTTACGATTAGGGCCAACATATATATACCGATACATACATACATAGATGCATACCTACCTACCTATATACATACATACATGCATACATACATACATACAGTACTCTGGTGGCTTATCGTAGCCGATCACTGTCAATCACCTCTCTCTCGGGCTCGACCAGTGCTGGTACGTTAAAAAGCTGGCTAGTATCTTCCCATAGGTTGGCGGTTCTTTTCAGGGTTTTCCTTCACTATTTATTCCGAAAGCAATGCATAGCCATTATTGTGCTTAAAAAATACGTTAAACCCGACAGAAACAATATATAAAAATTATACGAATACCTTACACAGCAAGCTGCTTCAATTAGGTTGTGCAATATATGTGATGTTAGTAGATTTTCATGAGTGACAATACTAAATGATTCATCTTCACGAGTGAAATGTTTCCTTATATCTTCTAACAAAACATACAGTTTCTTTCCATTATGTACTTTTAGGGGCAAAACAGAGATTTACATGGAATTACGATTAACGGCTATATTACTATATCGATATAAAAAGTTCCGAAATTTTACAAGAGTGTTAGGACAGCGCCTTTAAATTTAGCTCGTACATCTAATTCCTAAAAATGTGTTATTTGTGAAAATGATTGGCTCTTTTTAAACATCAAAGGAATATATTTTTAGAACTCATTTTTTTGCGTGGATTGATACAGTGAACATTGTTGCGGAGGGATATTGTAGAAACAGCACAGCGGTGTTATCCAGCATACTTTTGAGCGCAATTCCTGTTATCAAGAACGTAAAGATTGTGGGTTTACTTGTGAGGAATGTTGGTTTTTTATTTTGTAATTTTTCTGCACTGAAACGTGAATTGTTTAGCCTTGGCAAACTTGCACTGCTATTCGATAACAGACGCTTTACAGCTCATTTAAGCATCTAGTATTAAAATGGTTTAATTACTGATTTGAACTATTATCACAATTTAATCATATTTGAAAATAGTGCATACATCGGGGATAGATGAGTGTTGATTGACAAACAAAATGGAATGATAATTAAACTTTGAGTATTGCATCTGTTGTGAAAAATTGCTTGCCGCTATTATACACATACTTTAAGAACAGAAGTCAAATGGAAAATACTTAGCTGTATGTTGGGTCCTGTTAATTGTCTTCTTGATATGTTTAGATAAACACATTCAATATCGCAATAATGCACGAATGAAATCTTGATGTTGTGTTGATAGTTCGGAAATGTAATCAGACATGATGTTTATCACATTAACTACAGTCAATCATTGGTGCTTTGTTAATATTTTGGACATATTAAAACAAAAATGATCTGTTGTTGTTGTTGTAGTAGGGATTAACGCCAGTTTTCAGCACACGATAGGCTATAGATGGCGGCCAGTATTAACGGTGGAGGGAGAACCCGGGAAACCCGGAAAAGAACCACCGACACATGAGAAACTAGTGGCAAGCTTTCTCACATACCCACATTGGCTGAATCCGAGACTCGAACCCACGCAGACAGAGGTGAAATGGCAGTGATCCGTAACGGAGAGCGCTTTAGACCACTTGGCCACTCGGGGCCCCCAAATTTGATCTATATATGTTGATGAATATCCGTGCCGATTTCCTTTGCTTATCTGGCTCGATATTAATCTAGAGAGGTCACTTTTATATTCGTGATAGTAATACCTATCTTTATCTTCGCTGAGTTTGTTTCATTTTTATAATCGTGATAGTAGTATTTAACGTTATCTTCCCTGAGTTTGTTTCATTTTTGATCACATTAGCAGGCCTAAAATATATCTCACGTTTTGTCTTCTTACACATACAGAATTCATTTCCATATGTGCCTTTCTATCTTCATATTTTACTGGACATCTGCCCGTCTAAATTGTGTTTCGGCGGCCTTCAAGATTTGCGTCAGCATTATGTAAAATTGATTCAATTGCAAATATGAACCATTTTGTATTGATATTTATGACAACACTTTCTTTTGGTGTCCAATCAGATATATATATATATATGATTGATTTTTTCCTCTATGCTGATAATTAAGTAATTTACCGCGTCAGCTTCCCGTTTCGTGCTCGGCGATCATTTGGTCAAATTGAACGAATTTATTCCAATAAAAGCATACATGCTAAAATTCCTCTCTTGCTTAAATCTGTGAATTTATCATCGTTTATATTTGAATAAGTAGCACATGTAATTGTTCCATAAAACGAAAATTGTCAATAAATGTTATTGATCTTTCATCAAATTCGTCTTTCTCAAATCTATCAACTACAAAATCATTAATAATAGATGTAGACTTTCTCATATTTATACAAACATCTCTAGAAAGAATTCTTTCTAAAATGTACCAGCTATAAAATGCATTAGATTTATTTTTCACGAATGATATTGATATGTTTAAGTCTGGATCTTTTTATTCATTAAGACGTTGATGCATAGATAACATATATTGGTGTAAATTTAATGACTTTATCATTATTAATGAATATCATTTCAACATGTTGGCATTACTACTGATGTTATTACCCTTTATCCTAAATATCAATACAATTGTGCCATACAGTCTATTCCTGTGTAAACTATTGGTCGAGTTAATTTAAGGTAGAGACAATGTTTGATGGCATGTGTTTGGCTGCTTTTATTTCCCATGGTGTATTTGAGGTCAGGACTGCTTTGTAGTTTTAATTAATGACATTTTTTTGCTCAATTATGCTTTAAAACCACAATTGTGAATAAAAGGAGATTTTTGGTGATGTTGCAGTTTTGTAAATTTAAGACAGAACTAATTTACCATCATATATATTGTCTTTCATGAGTAATTGTTTGTTCTTGTACTTTGATTTATAATTTGTTTTGAAAAGCCAACCGCGCTTTACCAAAGAACTTTTGTTTTCCTTGATGGTCAACGTGAGTGAAATCATTTTTCATAAAACCGTTATTCAGCAAGAATGATACTGATCCCTTCAAATACTATGAAACGAACTACTTCTTTGTTTAATTCTCTTTGATTATTTGAACTTGTCTGATACGTTTATCTGCTTATTCATAAAGGTTGACCGTTATATTCAATTCATTTTCAAGATTATACTTCAATGGCCTGTACGGATTATGGGTTGGAAATAGATCTGAATGCATACACAAATTTCGTTTGTCTTTTTCATTCAATCTATATATGTTTGTCACGTGATTAAACTTAATCCATTTAAGTTTAGTTAAACATTTATCCTATTAGTATCGGTATATATACTGGTTTTCTGATCACAAATTGTATCGGGTTTACCAAAGAGTTCTTCATTTGTACTTTCAGTTTATTGATTTATCGTTTCTTATGTGCTATGCTTGGATTTCCAATGAAACCAAGCATCGTAACAATCATGACGTACTCCATCGTTACATGTTTAATTTCCTGTGAGTCGAATTGAAAAATCTAGCCGAGTCTTTATTGAATCTAAATGTCTCATTTTCTCATGTATGAGTTTGTGCTAAATCTTCAACATAAAATATTCCTTCATTATCCTATCAGTTAAAGTTTTCTAACTTGTATTCCGCAGGGATACTTACACTTATTTTTCAGTTTACGTCTTCTAACTTGTATACCGCAGGGACACCGACACCTACACTTATTTCGAAGTTCAAGTCTTCTAATTTGTATACCGCAGGGACACCTACACTTATTTCTAAGTTGAAGTCTTTTAACTTTTATACCGCAGGGACACCGACACCTACACTTATTTCTAAGTTGAAGTCTTCTAATTGTTATACCGCAGGGACACCTACACCTATTTTTCAGTTTGCGTCTTCTAACTTGTATACCGCAGGGACACCTACAATTATCCCTCAGTTTAAGTCTTCTATTTTGTATTCCGAAGGACACCTAAAATTATTTCCCACATTATACAAACTTGAAGTGAAATTCTTCTGGTTTCAAATTCAGTACAACACTTCCACATTCTTGTCGTATGAGTCTAATAAAATATGTTTTCTGAAAGTATTTTGGTCAGACTAAGAGGAAAATTGTCAAATATTTTCTGGTTCCAGTACTTTCTTGACTGTTTTTACTTCCTTACACCAGGCTTTTTTGTTAAGATATCTATCATTGTCAATATATATATATATATATATATATATATATATATATATATATATATATATATATAGAGAGAGAGAGAGAGAGAGAGAGAGAGAGAGAGAGTCTCCAACAGTTGGTCAAAGTATGCGTGTAAGAAAGGAATATTGGTTCTCGTTTGACATAATATTCCCATCTATTTTTCGTCTTTTTACTTTTTCAATATAAAATACTTTGATCACAAACAATTACTCTGGTCTGAAAATCCATAATATACTCCCTTTACAATAGGTAGCCCCAAATTGTTCTGAAATGATGCCTTAAAGCTGAGGGACTATATCTGGCAACAGTGAAAAGGTACGTTATGTTGAAGGCCCAATTTTTGACTCAGTGTTGGTGAAAATAGTTTCATATTTTTGCCCATCTTTGTTCCTATAGAAACGCATTAATATCTTTGTCCATCCTTGCTCGTACAGAAATGCATTGATATATGTGTCCATCCTTGCTCATACAGATATGCATTAGCATATTTGTCCATCCTTGCTAGTAGAGTAATGCATTGCTATATTTGTCCATCCTTGCTTGTACAGAAACGCACTGATATTTTTGTCCATCCTTGCTGGTACTGACATATATTGATAATTGTTCTTACATTGGTGTGCCTCCCGCCTAAATATGCAGACATGTAATTATTGTTAAGATATACATTTCTCAAGATCCCATATATTGCACACATACCTGTTCGGCTCTCTCTCTTGCGGGTAACGTGTAGTGTACGTACAGCAATATGGCGTCGGCTCGATTCCTCTTCAAAGCGTGAATTTCGTTTATTGTGAATTATGTCAACTTATTATATCTGTTATCTCTCCTTTACTGAAGAAGAGTAGCATCTTAATGTACTGTGCAATAATATATGTTTTTGTGTATCTAGCGTCCATATGTCGTATTTGTAAATATTTGAGTCATTGAACCAAAACCAAATTTTTTGAAGTCTGCTGCCCGAGCAGGGGGAGGGGAGCGGAGGGAAATAATTTGTGCCCCAATGAATCTAATCGTCATCTTTATAAATTATATTACCTGTATAAGATTGGCAGTCACATGCACATATTGTAGTTTACACCTGATTTTCCCAGTTATAGTTTACATTTATAATTTGGGTCGTGGCTACATATCCGGTACAAGTATTAGTCCTACAATATAAGAGGTGGACTGGGATATTTGTAATTGGTTAATACATACAACATGCACACCGTTTGCTTCATCCTAAATATAATTTGTGCCTAAGAAGCAAATATCACATACTTTGTGCACACCTTAAATTACAAGTAGGTTTTCAGGATTTTAAGTCAGTCTTTAAATGTTTACATCAGCAGTCCGTATTCGCTGACTTATGACAGGAAACAGATAGAAAGGATAAACGTTAAATTATTGGCACTTCATACAAGATACAGGAATTGGGACTTTACCGATTATAAATTATGACCTTTTTTACACAAAGAGTATTTGAAATCCTTTTTGGATAATATATGAAACAATTTTGACAAGAACAATGATCTAGTTGAAACCTAGCTATTATAGGATTGTTCTGTTTTTTCCACTATTATCCGCGTTTCAGTTAAAAAAAGACAAGTACGTATACAAGCATATACATACATTGCACAAAATCCAAAAGGAAGTTGTAACAACTTAAACACTCTTCAAAACAGCATTTCATAAGCTCAAGTGACATGCGCGAACTTCACGCGTGCAAACAATGCGTTAAATGGTCAGCAAGCTCGAGTAAAGTGATACAATTAAGAAGTAAAGTGTACTCATCTTCAACCATTTCAAACAGACTTGACACCGTTGAATATATCACATCTGAAACATATATCATTATTACGCTTTCATTATTCCCGCATTTAAATTAAATAAAATATTCGTCCTAATCTGAGGTTTGGTATTGGTCTAAATATTCGAATTAAATCTTATTAGAGTTTTATTGATCAATTTGTAATAAAAGTAACACCTTTCAAAAATACAATTTTCCAGTGGACACATGTTAATACTTATATACATTTAACAGTGATCTCGGGAAGTCATGTTAGTAAGCATGGAATATACAGAAAGCGAATAAAGTTAAATAAAAACATACAGACAGACATATAAACACAAATGGTCCAGGAAATTTTCCTCAAATGGTTAAACTTTTTGTCTGCAAGATTTTTCTAATGACCTAAAAATGATTCAAGCTTGAATAAGCTAATTTATTCTACATTTCTAATGAAATGCGCTCTGTACATTACGCGTACCTGTTCTCGATTGCATTTCGTCGTCCACAGCGGATTGAGCATGAACATTGTGTAGATTGTTTTGTTTGTTATTTTTTAAACGTTTCCACCGTTCTTGCTTTACCAAATTACAAGCCTGAATCTCCTACAGCGACTGAACCTATTTTTATTTATTAAAAACCGTATTTTGCTATAGCCCAAAGAAAACACTTTGTTGCTACAGCCCCAGGAAAACCCTATTTTGATACAGCCCAAGGAAAACCCTATTTTGTTTTAGCCTAAGGAAAACCCTATAATGCTACAGCCGAAGGAAAACCCTATGCTGCTACAGCTTAAAGAAAATCTTGTGGTGCTACAGCCCAAGGTAAACCTTGTGGCGCTACAGCCAAAGAAAAACCCTAAGCTGATACAGCCCAAGGAAAGAAATCGAAATCAAAATGGCCTCTTATTTCTTAGAGTTATGATACCTGGCCTATTATTTCTTAGAGTTATGATACCTGGCCTCTTATTTCTTAGAGTTATGATACCTGGCCTATTATTTCTTAGAGTTATGATACATGGCCTATTTTCTTTTTACAGTTATGATGCGTTGCCTATTATTTCTAACAGTTTTGATACTTCCTTAGCATCATATAGAAAAGCGAATTCCTTGTCAATACCTGAAAATTGGACGCACTTTTTATTGTTTGATTCCACTCATTTCGATGTTGTTGTTGTTGTAGTGTTTAGCGCCATTTTTCAGCACACGATAGGCTATACATGGCGGCCAGTATTAATGGTGGAGGAAGAAACCGGGAAATCCCCGGAAAGAACCACCGACCCTCGAGAAGCTACTGGCATGCTTTCTCACATACCCACATTGGCCGAATCCGAGACTTGAACCTACGCAGACAAAGGTGAGATGGCAGTGATCCGTAACGGAGAGCGCGTTAAACTCGGGCTTCCCCGCATTTCGATGTAAAGCCTTAAATAATTATTGAGTTAGATGATTTGAATTAGATACTCAATAAATTATGGCCACTTTTTGCGAGTTATGGCTAATATTTGTCTAAAAATAGATATTCAGACGGCACGCTGGCAATCAAGCATGCTGACATTACTTCAAATTTCATTGTTACAAGATCGTCGATTTAGTCATTGATATATTTTGGTCTTTATCTAACGTTTTAATAGTCGAATTTCATACAACATTACAACTTTCGAATACTTTTGGCTTTAAACTTTTATTTTTGTTTAAAATTTAACCAATTTATCTGCCAAGTTCATTTTTAAAACGGTTGAAAATAAATTGGAGATTAGTCTGCTGTTAAACGTGAAAATATAACTCTCTTACACAAACAATACTCCTGTAGCACCGTTTTTAATTGTAATAGTTTATCAGGATTCATTTATAGAATTCCCGGTCAGTACAATTTTGTTTTTCATTTCTGCAAAGATATTGCCCGTCTTCTATCTAAAATACATCAAATAATTGTGACTATTGCACAAATACAGTTTTGATAATTCCAACGAAATTTACAATGCATCGCAATGTACCAATGTATCAATGTACCAATCTACCAAGGTCGTGAAGTAATTATAAGATTAAGCTCGATTTAGACATATTTTGCCAAGTTCCTTCCTGGAAGTGACTCAGGACACAACTATGATCCAACCAGTTGATATATTAACCGAGGCAGCAACATCTAAATACACGGATAAAATAAAGATTGATTACTAAGTTGAAATGTAGATGGAGATAGAAATAAAGTTGTTATTGGCAATTTCATATCAACGATAGTAAAAGTGCAAGGTGCTCTAGCAAATGCTGAATAAAATTCAATGTGGACGCATCCTGGTCGTATGTTTTTATTTATTTAGTTTGGTTGTGCCAGTCTATCCTAGTTTAATCCAACTATTTTGTACTGTATCATCTTTTAATCTTAACCATGTTTGAGCCGTTTGAGCAAGCGCTTTTTAAATAAGCCAACGTTTTGAAAGCGAACTACCGTTTTTGCTTATCAATTTTTAATTTTATTTTCTTTTTCTTTTAAAGTTATAAGTTTTTCTTTTGCTCTTGCCTTATGCTATGAAAAAGATAATTTTTGTGGAGACATGTCGCCTAGGAACACATGCCTGTACGGATCAACAGCTAATCACATCGAACCATATACCGAAGACTTCAGTTTCGTTTAAGTTGCAATTGTATATCAAAATATGAAATCTTGCGTGAACGTCGATATGTAAAACGGATGCTGACTATTGAGATAACGACACAGGATGTCGCCTCGAGGAGCATGAATCTTATAAACACATTCCTATTCTAACTTCATGTTCATGTCAAGATGCCTATAAAGTAACGAAAATGATCTTACGTCCTAATGTATTAACTTTACTACAAGAAATGACAAACACATATTAGATAAAAACAATTCCTTAGATTAAACTTGAACCATTTAAATTACTTTATTAGCTAAACAAAAAAACCTATGATAACCATGAGTCATTAGTGTTGAGTCAACCGTCAGTCCAGGTCAGAAGGAAAATCTCATGTATCTTCTGTTTTCTCACAAAAACTATTATATGCATTATATTACCATAAATAAGGTAAGGAAACATAAATAACCCGGCTCTAAATTGAGGTTCAGAACCCCCTCCCGCGCAAAGTAATTTGTCAATCCCCTATACTCATCAGAGTGCAGTGTCGCAAGAATGGTCTGCTCCACCTTCCTAAATCAGTACAGTCTTGAATAAGTCGGACATTAACTTGTCAAAAAGCAGTATTCGCGAAATATAAATTATAAACTGTGGTATACATATACGAGTTAGTTAACTACTGTAAGAAATAATACACGTATGTGTCTGTGTGTTTGTGTGTCCGTGTGTGTATTCTTACATATATCTGAGGAGTGTGTGTATGTCCGTGTGTGTGTTAGTTATTTTAGTCATGTATCCGAGCTATTAAAAGCACTGCCAAAAACCCAGTAGGTCCTGCTTTATACTGCTGTTGATTTCTTTAATGCAATATCTTTTTAAACCCATGTCAGTATTGGCAGACTAACCATAAACAAACGGGACTACACTGTAGCATGAGCATTGAAAAAATACGGCGATATGCTATATTTGCAGCTGATGTATTTTTACTTGTATGAGTTACATCAGAGAGATTTGCTCCTTTGGAAACTTCCCAGGCCATGTCATAATATATTATTTTGATTTGTTATCATTTTCATCGGTTTTCGTGTGTCACTACTTTTCCCCAGCAATGCTCAGATGCTAGATTCGTCTTCTTTTTTGTGTGCCCTAAGAATCGCTTTTGAATGGTTGACATTGGTACCTGAGTTTATTTTTTGTTTTATATGATTACACATATCCTCCAGTATCATCTCTTTTATTTCATTCTGTCAAGTAAAGCACAACTACTTTGTTAGCTGCTTCATGATAAATTTAAATCTGCAAGGTGACCGTCCTGCAAGTGATGCACACTAATGTTGACAAAATCGATTAGATCAATCTGTTTCTTAAAGAAACTGGTTCTATTTTAACCCACATAGGCATTGGTTACTATTCTTAATTGGACTAAAGCGTCATCTAGAACTTGACATGTAATGTATGCTGTTTTATTAGCTTGTGCTCACCTCGATTAACGGCTGCATAGTCGGATATATGTTGCAGATGTTGTTGTTATTGTTGATGATGCAGTTGTTGTCGAGTTTTATGCCATTTTTCAGCACATTATATTCCGTACATGGTGGACACTATAAGTGTTGGAGGAAGAACCGGGAAAATTCAGGCAAGAACCACCGCCCCACGGTAAGCTACTGGTCAGCTTTCTCACGTATCCACATTGGCCAAGCCCGAGACTCGAACCCATTCAGACAGAGGAGAGACGGCAGTGACCCGTGACAGTGAGCGCGTTAGACATCTCGCCCACCCGGGGCCCCTGGTTATATAGGTAAACCAAATGTGGTTCAAAACAACGCCCTGAATGGAATACCGCCTTCCCATTGGCCAACTGAAAATAAGTTATAAATAAATACTGGACATCATTTTCTTTTAACCAGTAAGAGGACAGTATTCCATTAAGCGCTTTGTTCTTGCATATTAAGCGGGCGCGATCAAGTACATGTCGAGCGGTACCGTGGAAAAATTATTTGGCATTCCTTAAAGGTATGATATTAAGTCAAACTTTTGATAGGGATACACAGTCGAATGTCTGAGCTAAACATCGGTACCAAATTTATTACGCTACTCGACATGTGGCTTGAAATAACAGCGTTTATTCTTAAATGGGTCGCGCAAGAAATGAGAGAAGTGTCCTCCGTTGTAGTTATTATATAGTACATGTATGACAGGTCAATTTTAAGCAACGATACAAGCCCCTATG
Organism: Sinohyriopsis cumingii; assembly: GCA_028554795.2. NCBI lineage: Eukaryota > Metazoa > Mollusca > Bivalvia > Unionida > Unionidae > Sinohyriopsis > Sinohyriopsis cumingii. The sequence goes on from JAPYKE020000151.1 coordinate 3,808,554, forward strand.
TATTATACGTGGTTCTAATATTTAAACATAGATTAGTTGTATTTCATAAGAATAGTATTATACGTGGTGCTAATATTTCGCTAACTGCCCGTTGCACACTGCAATCAAAATAATTCAACTCTGAAGTTAATATAGAACTTATGACAATATAGAAGATATGACAATATTTAAACATTTTTAAAAAAATGTACAAAATTTGGACTGTAATTTCATAACTCGTATTAACTGTGTGATATACGGAATGCTTACAGCAACTTTTCTCATTATTGATTCATTTATTCATATCCGGATACTCTCTTTCGGTGACACATATATCATTTGGTGACTTTTACAACGAATACATTTTCCCGAAGGGTGACATTTTAGAAAGAAAATATATGTTGTCCTGTGCATAGAGTTTCAACAAAACACTTACATCAATGAAATGAGTCGAATATAATTGCATCCTTATGTTTCGTATCCGTTTCACTAGCTCATGTGATTTGTCTTGAAAACAGTTCAATGAATGCACTTGTTACTGCGTACATGCCGTCTAGGTCCCGGCCAATGTAGGCTCGTGAGAAAGCTTGCCGATAGCTTCCTGTGGGTCGGTTTACCCGGGTTTTTCCTCAACCACTTATAGTGGCCACCATGTATAGCCTATCATGTGCTGAAATTGGCATTAAGCCAAAAACAACAGCAACAACAACTATTATTTGTTTGATACAGTGACTATTATACCAGTACACCTATTAACTGTTACGTATGGCACATTCGGGTGTCGAGTTTTAATTCTTATGGGCCTATACTGCTGATGATAAATAATGAGGTACAGTAAAAGAGGTTTGTGCACGAGCACACAACCGATAACTATTCCAAATCCCAGGTTGATCTAGGCCATCGACCAAACAAAACCAGTACAATGATTCCTGTTGTATACAGATTAGTTTTCGACCATGGTAATTGTGGTCTAACGAAGTCATTTTATAAGCACAAATGCTTACTGTATTCCACTGTATGAGCAATTAGGACGTCTCATTATTATTATTATTATTAGTAGTAGTAGTAGTATTATTATTGTTGTTGTTGTTGTTGTTGTTGTTTATCTAATACGTCCTTGTTCTCAAATTTAGAAATATTGTGAAAACATACCTTATTTTTATTCTTGGATAAATCTCTTCAAAACAAATATTTAGTTTTTCCATTGGCAGAAATAGTCCAATGCATAAAAATGAACATTCCATCAAGATTCAATACCGATTTTGAAGAAATAATAGTTTCAAAGATAAATTAATTATTTTGTGAATTCTGTATTCGCTAGGGGTAGAGGCTAAATGTTTAAAAGTATATATATATATATATATATATATATATATCGAGAGAGAGAGAGAGAGAGAGAGAGACTTTAATATTTTATTATGTGTATTATAATGAATATTCAAGAAAAGGTCCGTGACCTGTGCATTAAACAAACCTCTAGCATTGATTGATGGGGATTTTAACAAGGATTTGCATGGACCAGTTTTGTTACACAGCTTTTCATTGGCCTTTACTTTTTAACAGGGAATGCTCCAATATACCGTTAAACCCTAAATATGCATACATACATTTAAACATATCTACCACAAACATACTCCATATATAGTCTTTGTGTTTTCATTTAATGAAATTGCGGTTATTTTTTATTGAGAATTTAGAAACAATAAAACTAATAAACTGTAAATGCTTTAAGTTGCGGTAGATTGTTAACGCTGCTGAATGGAACTAATGTTCTCTACTTTGCATATCAAGATAATAATTAGCATTCTTTAAATTAAAAAAACAACACAAGAGTTTGAGGCTTTGGTAATGCCAGTATGTACAGGAGATGAATTGTATGCTTTGGTAATGCCATTATGTACAGTAAATGAATTAGATGCTTTGGTAATGCCAGTATGTACAGTAGATGAATTGTATGCTTTGGTAATGCCAGTATGTAAGTAAATGAATTGGATGCTTTGGTAATGCCATTATGTACAGTAAATGAATCGTATGTTTTGGTATTTCAGTATATCAGTAAATGAATTGTATACTTTCGTAATGTCAATATGTACAGTAGATGAATTGTGTGCTTTTTTGGTAATGCCAATATATACAGTAAATAAGCTTTGAAATGCTTAATGGGTTATGGTATACATTATTAGTTTTTGAAGAAATATTGTGGACTACAATATAATGTTAATGGAGTTGCTCCCCTTTAAAAGGAAATTCCCAGTAAAGAAGTAAATACTTTCTTCCACCATACTACATTGTTGTTTAGTATCAGTGTAATCGTATTTGATGTAAGTAGTCAAAACCTATAGTAGTAGAAGGAGGAGGAATGGAACGTGATTATATTTTTACAGAACTAGATTTACAAGTCTTTTATATACATTAACCAAATAATGGTGTTTAAGATGTTCAGAAAGATATCATTGATCAGGAGGTAGATGATGATGATGATGATGATGACGACTGAAATATATAGCTGACAAAGGCTGCTTGTGAATGTCGGCATTGTAGACATGTGTCTTTTTAATATATTGAACACCGTATTGGAATGTAAGCTTTCCGCACTTTTTTTTAAATATATATTTAACACTCGTTTGTAATGTGGGATTTCCGGATATGTGTCAATTTAATATAGTTAACAATGTATTGGAATGTAGGCTTTCCGGAAATGTGTATTATAACACTGCATTTGAATGTAGGCTTTCCGGACATATGTCTTTCTAATATATTTAACACCGTATTGGAACGTAGGCATTGTTGACATGTGTCTTTTTAAAATATTTAACACTGTATTGGAATGTAGCCATTGTTGACATGTGTCTTTTTAATACATTTAACACGTATTGAAATGTAGGCATCAGGACATGTGTCTTTTAAATATGTTTAACACCGTATTGGAATGTATGCATTGTTGACATGTGTCTTTTTAATATATTTAACACCATATTGGAATGTAGGCATTGTTGACATGTGTCTTTTTAATATATTTAACACCGTATTGGAATGTAGGCATCTGGACATGTGTCTTTTTAATATATTTAACACCGTATTGGAATGTAGGATTTCCGGACATTTGTTTTCTTTAAATATATTAAATGTATCAGGATTGTACATACGAAATTCATAGAGACAGGATCAAATACTGCTAATGGTTGCCTCTCAAATTCTATATCCCAACTATATGGTGACGACGAGTCAATTGAAATTGTGGTGTCAAGATTATATCTAACGGTTTGTACTTTGTAACGGAAGAAATTTGCAAACATATCCAGAAGGTCGACTGGAGAGAAGATGGTTGAAAGTGATGTAGATTTGTTCCTTGACATTAGTTTGTTAGTAATCTCGAAGAGCTCTTTACAGCTGAACTTTCCATGATTTTAGTAGTGTAGTGGGCTGATTTCGCTGCATAGACTATATTTGTGACATTCTTCTTAGCGGCTTCATAGATTTACTTATGAATAGTGAGTCTGGTGGAATACTATATCAATGTCGTGATCGATTTTGCGTAAAATACAAGATCGAATACACCCATTTTAGCCCATATAAATACATTGTCCACAAAACATATTGTTCTTGAATATTTATGTGACAATTATTTGTGCTTGTAATGTGTAACGTTTCATTATTATGTACTATACGTTTTAATTGGATGTACTACACCCACCCACCCTTTTAAGCCTATTCTTATTATCGAAAACCCTTAAATACACACAACGGCAGCAGTCCTGGCTTTCACTGGGTACGATTCAAACCCCCGTGTCTTTCTAACCACTGAGCCATCACTAATTCATACGTAATCCAGATAATACAAAACAAAGTTGGTATTGACATATATAAATTATAAATTACCACGACAACACCTTACAAAGCTTGCTTGATATCATCCAAACTGTTGCAGGTGTTGGTCACTCTCAACTAGTAGGCTCCCGATCTGACTGATCTACCTTCGATGTTACCATCACTTCAATCGCTACTACTACTACTACTAATGCTATTCTTTCTCATATTACGTCTGTTGTTAATGGTATTAATTTTACCAATACGCCATACCAAAAGCATGTACTAGATATACTATATATGTAACAGTACGCCATACTAAAAGCATGTACTAGATATACTATATATGTAACAGTACGCCATACTAAAAGCATGTACTATATATACTATACATGTATCAATACACAATACCAAAAGCATGTACTATATATACTATATATGTACCAATACGCTAAACCTAAATCATGTACCATATATACTATATATGTACCAATACGCCATACCTAAAGCATATGCTATATATATACCCACACGCCATACCAAAATCATGTACTTAGTTTTATATCATATATAGATAACTGATAAAAATGTTAAGCGTCTAGAATTAGCACGTGTAATTCCTTTGATGTGAACTACTTCTTACCAGTTTCAATAAAGTGCTGAACTGTCTTTATTTAAACTTTGATTTTATTTTGTTTTAGCAGATGTTATTTTACATGCACTTTTGCCCTACTGCTCCTCCCCCAAACATCCCCTATTTGCTGGGTTTCATACTCCATTTTGGTCAGTGAATGCACAACAATTTGTATGTGGCATAGTCAGAAGCGTCCATTATTACCAAAGTATCGTTACTCTTGTTCCCTCGTGGAAGGTGGTTGTTATTTCGATCATAACATTTGACAAAAATATCGGCCGTCACGTACAATGATATATAAATATCAATGCAAAATATATGTGGTAATGTATTGCAAATACAATTTCTTTGATGATGTGTGAAATGTGTACTATTTCTAAATCATGTCTTACCCTCTCCATTCATAGAAGAGGGTTGACATTTTCATTTTAATCTTTGGCAAAATAAAGGTTGTCGTATATCACCTCATACCAATTGGGTTGCAAAATTTATCAAGGAATCAATAAGTGGGAATGTTTAGGATGTCGCAGCGCAAAATGTATACCGTCACAGAATAAGGCAATAAAAAATAGTTTGATATGCTTTAAGAACTATATGGTTTATTAACTGCATAGACGCATACACCGTTACATAGGGTGGTTCATTTATTTTTGTTGTTATCATTTACTTATTTTATTTTATTTTTGTTTTGTTTTATTTGACTGAACAATAAATACGTGCATCTCACTGTAGATGGATCGCGGCGAGATTCTCGTGTAGCACGGTGTGCACGGGTACTTTACCCTTGATCATGTACATTCATTTTTTTCGTGTATTTGTAGGAGTCTTACTGTTAGATGCAATACGGTGATCGCTTGGATCTTGTCAGGGAGTGTGAAAACTCTTACTTTGAACTACAACCATATGGTATCACGGTACCAATTGTTTTTCCATATACCTCAATGCTAATGTTTTGTGAAATAAATATACTTTCTGTCCTACTTGGGCATGCATGTCACACGCTGTCATATAGAACAATGCTAGATTGTCAATTTGACAATGACATAACCAGGTACTCCATTGCATTTAAGAGAGATAACTCTACTGGAACTAGACAGGGGTAAGAGTTATCTAGTCACAACAAGCACATTTTCAGTCATGTGTACCATATTTTAAAAAAATCATAAAAAATACAAAATATGATCTAGATAGAAATTAACACAAACTCACATGTTGCCAAGAGGCTCAACTTTTTTTTAAGCCAAACAGAAAGTACAAGTCTTACATAATGCACCAATAACAGCTAGGTTTGTTCTTTAATTCTGAATACAATGTTCCATACACCTTAAGCTCCGCCCACCTGGACTTGCGCAATTGGTACCGTTATACCTATAGCAAACCTTAATTTTTCCAATAATCTGTGAAATAGTTCGGGACTGTATAAGTAACAAATATACTTAGTCTCACTTGTGAAAAACAATTTGATGAGGTACTAACCTATGTCTTATATGAATGTGTAAAGAAATGTCATTGAGCTGTTTGAACTATTGTTTTCATACTTTTGCTTCACTATCAAAATCATCTTTTGAAATAAAATGAATTCTTTCAACTATGAGTTGTATCTTATTCATATCAGCAATTATTGAACTTCACATAGGTGATATGGGATAAATCACATTATGTCATATTATGTAATAACTAGGTCAAAGGTCAATGTACCAAATAGTATGCACCTGTCCTACTTCAAAATGTACAATTCACCTAAAAGAAAGGAATTTATATTTGTTTGGTAGGTGCAGAACTTAACATCAGAGACAGGTGGACATGACCCAATCTTATTATAAAGTATAAGCTTTGACCACTTTACACTATCTACAGATACAAGAGGTCACTAACCACCAGTCCTCACACAAAGGTCCACCTACCCATCCTCTTTGTAACACAAATAGTAAGCTTTCCTCCTTTGTAATGTGAATAAAATTGTTTCAATAAGCCAGTCAGTCGCCAAATATAGTAAATCGCAGCTTCTAAGTGGTTATGTTTGGATTGGGAGGTGAAATTAGGGGAATAAAATACAGAAAAATGCCAAATATAAACACTAAGTATAGCACATCAAATGGAGTTAAAAACAGGAGGAAAGTGTTTATCTAAAAGGGAGAGGTAGCTTATGATAAAGGAATTAAAGGTGGCAAAATCAGCAATGCGAAAAATGAGAAGTGAAAGTTTGATGACCTTACCTTGGACAAATATATGGGGCAGGGCCCAACAGGTCCAAGGACAGCCCAAAGGCAACTGTGCTATAACATCCCTTACAGGACCCAAATTTCAAGTGAAGTTGTGTTCATTTCCATCTAATATAAAAGGGTGAATAATTTAGATAATATAGATACATATAAAGTATATTTCTTCTACATAAGAATTTAATAATAATTGGCATAAGATAGAGAGAAACTTATCTCAGAGCCAAGCAGAACATACCTTATCAGTTTTTAAACTTGTAAACTTTACTGTGAGAAATTATCAAATTGCTTCTACTTACATTTGCGTCAAGATTGAGGGCTAATATAATACTTCACAAATCTTCTCTTTATTTTCATAATCAGTCACTGAAAATGTGAGATTTTATTTCCTTGAAATGTTATGACTGGTGTAAGGGAGATAACTGAATGATATACATAAGGTGTGGTAACCTTGAATACATTATCCATGTAATATAGATGAGTTCATCAACAACCTGTATTAACTTCATTGCAATTAAATTATCTCAAAATACATTACTGACAAAGTGAGAACCTAACATTTAGACTCCTATGTTTAGTGGAGACCTCAAGAGTCATGTAATTTTAATTTCTAAGATGACGCAGCTCTTTCATATCACATAGTTCATATTTTCTACAATGCCGGCATGTAGAGTGCAGCCTTCCATAACCATGCAGATATCATCTCATGCCAATTTGGATTCTTGCGATGGGATGCAAAGTTTCAAGAACAGTGTGGATTTGAATGGAATGAATACGCACTGTGTGACTAAAATGGTTATCATTCTTGTAATGTTGGACCAAACATGGAAATTCCACAGGAGCAGCTTGACAGAAAGAAATAGGATTAATTGAAAGTCAATAGTAGATTATAATTGGGCTTATACAAGTGCCAATGGGAAATGCTGACTTAAGGAAACTGTTCTTGTTTGTTGGTATTCACTGCTACTTCAACAAAAGGGAATGCAAGAGAACTGAACTAACTACATGAACAATTTCAAAGCAGGAGAGTGTAAAAAAAAAAAGGGACAATTAGAGCAGGACAATTCAAATCAAAATGGGAAGGAATACCAAATCCTTAATAAATTACCTAAAAATTACTCATGCCAGAACATCCCACATGGTACAAGTGATCTATCTACAAGTGTACTTAGAATGTTCTCTATCCTGGTTTATGGCATGCCTTACAAGAATAAGATAGTTGTTTTTGTACACATGATTTTTCATCTTTTGCAGGTACAATAGCCAATATTTGGCCAAAATCAACTATATTATGTTTACATAACTTATTTTGTTGCATGCATTCCAATCTAGGAGGTAACAGCACATACATAAAGGCATCAGGTAACACAAGTCTATATCTATCATAGCTATAGTTATCAAAAGTCCCCATCCAAAGCCATCTTGTGCTATTTTCTAAAGATTTTATACATTTTATTCTTAAAGAACTTTCAATATTTGACCAAAAGTGTTCAGCACACATTTGTTTTCCTACATCAAACTAGTATAGTTCATAAATGCCGCCCACATGTATGCGTTTCTATGGAAACACTGTGAGGCTATTCTTTCCTTTAGGTATCACGGTACCAATTGTTTTTCCATATACCTCAATGCTAATGTTTTGTGAAATAAATATACTTTCTGTCCTACTTGGGCATGCATGTCACACGCTGTCATATAGAACAATGCTAGATTGTCAATTTGACAATGACATAACCAGGTACTCCATTGCATTTAAGAGAGATAACTCTACTGGAACTAGACAGGGGTAAGAGTTATCTAGTCACAACAAGCACATTTTCAGTCATGTGTACCATATTTTAAAAAAATCATAAAAAATACAAAATATGATCTAGATAGAAATTAACACAAACTCACATGTTGCCAAGAGGCTCAACTTTTTTTAAGCCAAACAGAAAGTACAAGTCTTACATAATGCACCAATAACAGCTAGTTTTGTTCTTTAATTCTGAATACAATGTTCCATACACCTTAAGCTCCGCCCACCTGGACTTGCGCAATTGGTACCGTTATACCATATGAATAAGTGTTACATTTTATACAATTCCAGTTTGTACGCGTATTTGTATAGTCTAAATTCCTTTCATCACTTACAGCCTTTATTTGTTATTCTGCGGATTAATACGTTAGAAAAACAGGCGGTATGTTACAATTTATCGCTAAGGGCTTTATTTGACATAACACTATTTAGTAACATATTTATGGATTTCTATTCTGTATTGTGTTTATTCCTTGTTATGACCAGATTCGTTTATGTATAGCTGTCTGTCTGTCTGAATGTATTGACGGATATACGAATTGACTGGCTAGAATAACCAGGATGGTGTGAGGCTATTATCCTTAGTATGGCAGTGAAGCCATTTCAACCGACATTTGTATCTATTGTATGATGGGAATTGCTCGATATGGACGTATATTTCTGGAGAAGGACCAAGAATTATGACGTGAATTAACTCCGAGATAAGGACCATTACGTTGTGTTATTTATACAATGACGTGTTTGGGAACCATGGACACGTGTTTGGGAACCATATTTAATTTGCTTTGTTACACGTGGTTATTTGAACCTATACTTAATTTATTTTGTAGTATATGGTTGTGAACCATACATATTTGTCCATTATTATCATATGGTTGTGTGAACCTCTTAGTTTTCATTGGTATTATATGGTTGTGTGAACCATAGTAGTTTTATTACTGCATCATATGATTATGTGAATCGTACACGTGTCCGTGTCTCGTATGACTCCGTAAATATTCCTTTCATTGTGCACACTGTCAGTGTGAGAACCATTCTCGTATTGTTGCACATACGGGCATCTGTAACATGTTCAGTAAAGTAGTAGTGGGCGGGTGTGCGAGTCAATTTGCATATGTGTTGTAGTGAACATTTATTCATTTTTTATTTATTTCATAAACCTGAATATCCCCACATTGTGTTGCGTTATCATTCAATCCAAGCATCCATTCGGTTTAAAACTTGTTACATGCAAGTAGGACTATTCATGCACCATTAATAATACATCGTTGTGTGCGCTCGTTCGCGTATTCGTAAAATTAAAGACAATATTTTATGTATATGACCGAGTAGCTAATTAAACTTAAGATAACGACTGCGGTAGATCAAACCGAAAGTATTAGTGAAGTTCGTAACAAGTCGCTAACAAACATAAAATTAAAGGAATAAAACCGTCACGGTTTGATTACAAAGCCTTATCCATATGCGGTCATTGTCTTTCGATCACATGACGATATGGTGTTATCGTTCGCCTGAATTCGAAACTGACTTTGGGGAGCTAGCATTTGAAAGACTGAAGTCAGGCCAAGCTGTATAGTTTATTTCTAAAATTAGATCCGTCAATCATAAAAAAGATATAAAAAGTAAAGGGAATTTACAGTTCTGTTTAATAATTCCTAAGATATAAAAAAGGCCTTGGTTATGTAGTCATTATAGTCAGGTCCTCCCCGGGACCTGGGAAATTAGTTTTCTTTACAAATATATTCGCATACAAAAACTGTACAGCGCCACCATAAAACAAGTATGACAATTCACTCGATGATTTTTTCTTATGTTCATATCATGTAAGATGTTCTTGGCAACGTACTGTGGCTGAATTTTCTGTGGATATTATACTTTTAGAAATCGTACATGATCTAAGCACACAGGTAACCAAAATGACTGATTACATTTACTAGAAAAATCAGCCTGAATTAATCTAAAGTACATTATATTTAGCAGTTATTAAAATATGGAAAACAAATATTGACAGACTAGACAATACCAGCCTCTGGAAGTGCAAGTAACGAATTACAAAATATATAAAAGGTAAACAAGGTATCTGCGTTTGCTACCATTTCTTTATGACGTCCAGGAAGTGAAAACGGACATGCGGAGCTATGTGTTTTCACAGATGCACATCTGGAGATAAAGCTGGATACTCTATTACCCCAAATTACCTATCTATCTACACATATCAATCATAAGCCACAATAAAGTGGCTTGAACGTCTCCCTCGGATGCGGGTGGGCGCGTGTTCAAACGCCAGCCGAGTGATACCAAAGACTTGTATAAAAAATGCTACAAACAGATGCCTCGCTTGTAGCTCACTATTATAAGGTTATTATTCAGACTGGTCGCCGTGGTGTCAGGATAATGTGGCGGGATGGGACATGATGCCGAAAGTCACCTGTATGATGCCTCAGTGCTAGGCATCACTACAAACTCCCATACCGCAGACATCGTAGCGACATGACTAAAATTCTTTTAAGACTGCGTTTTATATTGTACTACCTTCGGTCTTACAATAGTTGTCTCCACTAGCATTTCATAGGGGTTGCGTCCCCATGCACACATTTAATAATATGTGTGCTCTTTAAAAATATTCAAAATATTTGTATTGCCCATTAGACAAATTAAATCAAAGACTGGTATTAAGTAGAAATAAAATATCGTTTGTTCTTAAAATCAAGCTGTTTGGTGCAAAATAAGTCTGATTACTTACACCAAGAAATGGCTCTTGTAATCCCGTAATCTCCAAAAGTATTTTATCAGAAATGGACTCTTTCACAATCCCACGAATAATACGTACAATTACGTGCTAGCTTACCACGTGTTATCAACATGAATCAATAGAGTGCTGTATATGGTGTTGATATCAGTTAACTGTGAAGTAACCAAATAAGCTGACATCATGCACAATAACATAGCATTAATATAGATTCTATCAGTTAACTGTGAAATAACCAATTAAGCTGACATCATGCACAATAACATATTATTAATATAGATTCTATCAGTTAACTGTGAAATAACCAATTAAGCTGACATCATGCACAAGAACATATCATTAATATAGATTCTATCTATCCCTTAACTGTGAAATAACCAATCAAGCTGACATCATGCACAACAACATATCATTAATATAGATTCTATCATTTAACTGTAACATAACCAATTAAGCTGACATCATGCACAACAACATATCATTAATATAGATTCTATCAGTTAACTGTAACATAACCAATTAAGCTGACATCATGCACAACAACATATCATTAATATAGATTCTATCAGTTAACTGTGAAATAACCAATTAAGCTGACATCATGCACAATAACATATCATTAATATAGATTCTATCATTTAACTGTAAAATAACCAATTAAGCTGACATCATGCACAATCACATATCATTGATATAGATTCTATCACTTAACTGTGAAATAACCAATTAAGCTAAATCTTGCACAGAAAGCTATATTTTATCAAGACTTATTCCGATAACTGAGAAACATATAAGAAAACCCTTTCAATATAGTGACAACTTTACTAGAAAGGACGAGATCAAAGATATTTACCGAAATCTCACCTGACCATATAAACGGTCACGTCATATACGAAAAGTGGGCGGGTTAGAAGTCTTTAGATAATAAATTTGCCTGCAGTTCGAAAACAACAGAGATAATCAGACGACTACGCGTTCCTAGGTGTCAGCCATTTAGGGACAGATAACACCGGTAATAAGCTAATTGATTCTAAACGATATATTTCCGCCTAGCCTTGAAAATAGTGTCACCTGATGGAGAGAAGAAAATAAAAAAACGGCGACAGACACAGCTGGAATCAGTGTTACCGCAGTTAGACAAACGCTTGTGGTTATTCAGATAAGAAGTTCCCTGGCACTGGGACCCAATAAATGCTGTGGTAGAATATGCCAGTATTGATAGTGTAAAACACATACACAAATATCACGTTATGATCAGGGGGCACGACCCTGCCTTAAATGTGTCATCGGTGTCGATTCAAGGAACCAACTACAAATTATAATAACACGAGTAGATACAAAGAAAAACAGCAAGCGTCTGTGGCTGCCCAAGCACAAGCAGTTACAATACAAAAATAATAAAACAGAAACAAGCTAAATAATAGCCAGCATTGAAGCGATTACAGTTTTGATCCTGATAAAATACCAAGAGTAAAGCAAAACATCGACAGAAAATTCTCACTTAGAAAGACGATTCACCCTCTACTGGAGTAAAAGCAAGTCCACAGTGCCACAGCTAAAGCAGCTCGCACGACAACACGGAATTTGCATACCATGTTGTAGGAGTGAAGCAGAAATACATGAGTTATGAAACCCATATTTGTACTGATACCACACCTATTGCCACCACCACCGGTTGTCAGTGACGAAGCAGCAAAAACAATAAATTCTAAGACCGTTTGCACTTGAGCATAATATCGGAATACCCAAAGTTGGAATAGTAGACGAGCATGAACAAAACCGTCTCCGTACTGAGAATGAACTAAATATCATCTTGCATCTGCTATTGCTAATGATGCTACACAAGAATCCGAAAAAACAAGATTTTAAATTCTAAAGCGCATCCGCAAATAGGAACATCGTGTAGCCATTATTCCACCCATATACACACATCGAAAATAAGCTCGTACAACTATTGTCATGCATGATTCCTAGAATATTACAAAACTATGGCCTCCCTGGAGTAAAAGAAGACATTTTTTGAATGCGCCTCTGATTTTGCCGTTTAGTCATGACAGGGCTGGGTATAGGACAACTTCTACTACATCGTGGATTCTCAGTGGTGTCCGCGTAATCTTGAACCTCAAGGACAGCAGCGCTATCAATGATGAATTTGGCAGAGGCATATAAGCTGAAGAAATACATAAATGCAGAAGCCGGATGGACTCTCAAAATATGTTCGCGATCCGTGGTTCATCTTTTACCGTTTCAGCTGTTTATTGGAGATCCCTCCGGTGGCCTAGTTATTAGAGAGTCGGGAGTTCGAACCCCAGCCGAGTCATACCAAAGACTTACAAAAAATGGTACTAACCGCTGACTCGCTTGGCGCACATTATTAAGAGGTTAGTGTTAGAATTGGTCGGCCTGGTGTCAGGATAATGTGACTGGGTGGGACATTATGCTACATGTCTGCGGCATGATGCCCCAGTGCCAGACATCACTATAAACTGTCACACTGCAGACATTATGACTGAAACATTGTTGTTAAAGCTGCGTTAAAGATCTAAATCACACACTCACACTGTTTCTTGGATCCAGTTGCATACATATACCAGAACTGGGTACTGTCAAGGTTGGTTATAAACACAAATATATTTTAAAACAGATGTTTTGTTAAGGCAATGTTGTAGACATTATATCCGCTCAGTGACAATCAAGACCTGCCACCAAAATACCGGCGATATATGGGTAAAGTCAACTTTGGTGGTATCGAATTTCTCGTACAGTTTACCAAATCCACACTGAAGAAATTCAAAACATTTAACACGAATATTTCTGTTAATGTGTTCACATATGACAAAGGCTTTTAACCGCTTGCCTTATCTTCCATCCGTCGGAAAAAAGATTCTGATTGACTTGTTGTTGCTGACGGAAATTAAAGAAACAATTGGTATCTCACTACGTATGGATACATGACCTTGAGCGACTGCTTCACCGACGCAGCAAGTACACTCACTAAATATCTATAAAGATGTTGTATGCATGTATTTAACACTCAAGAACTGCTCATCAGTCGATACTGTCCGCGGGGTGCAAGTACACAAATACAGACCTGCTGATGCAAAAAGGTGTGTTCCTAAACATTCACGAACGACTATTACATACTTGCTGAAACACAACAACGATCGAAACTTGCAAAGAAAGTCTGGTTTGCATTTGAGTACAAAAACCTGGGAGACTATACTGATCTGTATGTAGACACTAATATGTTGTTGCTTGCTGACAATTTGAAAACTTTCTTGATCCTGCAATGCACGTGTTCAAGCTCGATCCCGTCCATTACAGAATACGAGTCGGAATGCATTGTTGTTCAAAACCAAAATCTAGCTGGAATTGCTCACTGATATTGGTCTGTATCAGTTTTCGAGCGATCACTTCATGTTGGAATATCTGCCATGTTATACATAAGCCAAAAACCCCAACATGGAACAAATATAACCCCACCGACACCAATATGTAATGGTATCTCTAGCTGACAATAATTTGTATGAATGGCCCATGATGCAACCACTTCCGGTTGGTGGCTTTTTATGGTTCAATCCTGCCAGAATTGATCTATAAAAACGTGCGCAATCACAACGTGCATATTTCTTTACGAATATTCTTGGACTCTGAACTAGAATACCCTGATCCCTTGCGTGATACACACACCAATTATCAGTTGGTCCTAGAAGCGCTGTTGGTGCCCATTACACAGTTGTCACTTTGTCAGTGCGTAATTATTGATGAATCCGGAGGCAAATACACTGAATGCTCCAAACTGGCACGCATTTTTAGGACCAAACGCAACTATATACTGCATGTGCAAAATCTGCAGTTGTACTTGTGATTGGGTATGCGTGTAAACAAAGGTGATCGAATGCTAAAATTGTCAGCGCTCTTCCTTAGCTCGATATTGATTAGATGAATACAGATCTACGACTAAAGGCCCTTAATCGTTTTGAGAAGGACTTGTTCATGTGTTGATAATATCATGGAAAATTAGTGCAAATGAATCGATCGTATCCGTTATACAGAACATAACCAACATCAAGGCACATTGCGGACCCGGCCTTTTCAAAGAGAAATATCTTTGGTGGTAGACTTATTGCCGTTCCAAGTAAAACAAAAATCAAATCTCTTACTGAAACAAAATCTATATGGGATCATCCGTGCTGGACTTGTCGAAGATGATCATGTACGAATTTTATTATGACAAGATAAAACCATTTTATCAGGATCGGGTCAAGATGCTGTATGCCGACACGGACACATTGTTGATGCATATTATAGATAATGATCTGCATGCGGACGAGGCAGAGCCATTTTTGGTCAAGGAAGTAATTTGAGTATTTGAAAGAACATTAGATGCTTAGTAACACCAATAAGAAAGTGGTTTTCATGTTAAAAGATGCATGCTCGGGGAACCAATCGAAGAGTAGGTCGGACTGAAACAAAATTTGCTAGGCAGTGGTATTACCGCAGAGGTTTAGCAATAACATTAAAAACTGCCAAAGGTGTTCAACAGTTAATTCTAAAGAAAGATCTCAGATATCAACTGCACCTGAGACCGTGGTGAATTAGCACACTCGGGAAATAAGATCGGATCAAAAACATTACCAAAGCATTTGCGTTTATCAATGCAATAAGGTTAGTGTTTACCTCCTGATATAAAATAATTGATATTGCCCGATTGAATCACCACTTACATGTTTCGTCATTGTGCTATTGTAAACCAGCATACGATTGATATTGGTTAATGTACCAATACAATTCATGATGGCACGTCCTTATTTGCTGGAACGACTTGCAATTCTTCTCTCACAAATGCGCGGCTGATAGGTTTTGGCCCATCAGGTGATAATGACCACAGCTGTTGATATAATATTTGTTCCAAAATGAAGAATACGTTTTTGGACCTTACCGGGTCAGTGGTACGATGTTGTTGTCCACCTTTATCTCTCCAGGTGCATACAAGTACCAAACACATTTGTCTCCGAGAGATTGTGACCCGTTTGGCTTTGAAATCATGAATCTGAGTCACAGTGACGGTCTTCTGTCGAATTATATTGACTGGTTTTAATCGTCGTGCAATTGTTCAATGCTGCAATGACTAATGGAAGATGTGTTACTCATTCATGAGACCGCTCTGTCTGAACAACAATTTATGTGGGTATTAATGACAGAATAGCCGCTGTACAAGAGTACTATTAAATGGTTCCACAATACCTTAGTCACGAAATATATTGACATGCCCGTCGTGTACTCGCACATGGTGTTTGGTCTGTTTTACAGCCACTAATTCGAGAAATTCTAGGCCAGGATCCATTTGTAACAGTTGTGGCCATCTGCGATCGAGTACATCTGCCACATTGGAGACTGTTTTGATAAGAGCGGCTTAGCGTCTTTGCATCTGCATTCGACATAGACAATCATAAATGCGTATTTGTAGGCACGCAGTTTACCCTGTTTGTCAGGAACACGATCATATGGAAAAAAATATTTCTTCTTGATTCACCTCCTTATGTGTTTGGACATCAGAACAAGTGCGTGAAATCTGTATTTGTAATGGTAAGTAAATTTATTTGGTCAACCTTTCTCGAGCCATCACATCAGTGACCAGGGTTGCGCTGGCTAATTTTTCCACAATGGCTTCACCACTCAATACCCACGGGGACTGTAGTTGATCTTAAATCATTATCGGATCTCAGTATCCGCTGCATGTTCGCTTGCATCGGTATGATTTAAATTTTAATGAATGGAACTTTTTCCAAAAGAGAATGAACCTCCTTATGCAATCTTGACCTTTATATCTCCTTTGACGACACAGCTTGCGATTCGTTCTCCTAATTGTTGGATTAATCTCATTTAAGTGTTGAATCATATACACGTTGGCACGTGGACATCCACGGATGCAGTATAAGCAAGTACATATCAATAATATACCAAGGTTTGCATGATTTTATCAAGGAAGATGATTTTCACCTGTATAATTTACTCCATGATGTCCGTGGTAACTTCGTTAATACAGACGCCATATCGCACCATTGACCTGTCTTAAATCACTGGTGGTGGCAAAATCTATTAAACATTTTCTTGGTGTTTTAATCCGAGATGAACGTGCATGGATGATGCCAAGCACACGAGAAATTAGTATCGCCAATGTTGATTCGTTAATAGACTTTGACTCTCACTGGCTCTTATACGTGGTAGCTCCTCAACGTAGTTTGTATTTTGACTCGTATGGATTGCACCACCAGTTAAGATTGTCAATTATTTATCTAAGCGTGGACAGCAACCGTTGTTTCATTCTGCAATGCCATTACAAAGACGGTTGGATGGTCAAATATATGGTCAGGGTGTTGTTGAAGCACTTATTGTTTTCACAATAAAGTACGTGCAATATTATACAATGTCTATCAAATTGACTGGCCGTTACTCAGCCCGAAGACACCGTGCTGATGCAGATCCTAGCATATTCGCCACCAAAGTGGATTTTTCTGTGTTTGCTAGTCGTGTTGTTATCTCGATCCAAGTGAGCGTATGATTTTAAAAGATCAAACTGGCAAACTTAAAATGTCTAATGTAGATATAACAAATATTATTTCCAGGTTCAAAGGCATCTTTGTAGTAAAGAACCTGGTTGAGTTCACTAACAATGGTAAAGATAGAGACAATGGTTTGTAGGTTGCGTTTATTAAAGTCAGTGTTGCTACTGGCATTGGTGGGCCGAAACAATACGTGGATCAGTACATATCTAAAGTATCCGCACCACCTCGCGTATTAATTTCATGGTACAGATTGGGAAAATATTAGTCAAATAAGGAGAAAAACCAGACATACTTAGTAAATGGTCGACTTGTTTTTCCTTCTGATGCAGACGATTTTGATACATTTAAGTCTCGCATTGTAAAGGTGCGTCAGCCAGGAGCATACCTTGTATCATAACCAGAACTAAAGATGCGAGGGGTTCAGTAGGAAGGATGATAAATGAAAAGCACTATCTCGGTCTTGATTTTGTACCACCGATTCTTACATAGTTGTAATAACAGCATCGTTGATCACCGGATATGAATTACATTCGACTCACTCAAAGTTGATATGAAACGTCAAGGGAACCGAGCTTGTCGTGAAATGCAAACGCGCATATTTAGTCGTAGAAGCTATAGTTTCGAGTCTATTGTTTTAAAATAAGTAAGAACAAATAGTGGAAAGCAATTAGCTTTTTAAATTCAGCAGTTAATGTATTTCCAAAGAATACAAAGAAAATGTAATCTAAAGGATCATACGGTATTAAGAATTCAATCCCGAATAATCATAGAATTATAGACACAAGTCATAATAATTTAAAGCTCTGAATAAATTAAGTCCAAAGCTGAGGGTGTTGATGTGTCTGCCGTAACCTGTACAGAGCTGATGTATCAAGTCTTTTATTGAAACACAGTAATATAATCCCAAGTTTGAATTCACTTTAAACCAGCGAATGTCTTTATCCAATAATTATATCAGAACGCTTCTATAATTTGAAGACAAATATTCCATCCGAAATGAAATACTGAATACAAATATAATGCATCTTCATTGGTCTTAAGCGCGAATGAAAAATTATTCCATGGAATTATTATATAGTTTTATACTTGACATGAGGTTACAATTAGCATTTTCTTTAAAACAATATTCTAATGGAAAAATATTAAATTTTTATAATGATCATGATATTTACAAAATAAAATGGTGTTAATTATCATTAGAAACCTATGCTAAAATTAACAATATAACACATGGACTAAGGAAATTCCGAAACCTTGACCTAGACCCAAATTAACATATACTGATAACGATTTTTAAAATAAGCCCATACATGTAGATAATAATTAAACTATTCATTATGTGTCTATAACATAAAATTAGAAAAGTCAATTCAGATAATGCAGAAGTTGAACCCAGTTTTGGACAATGTCAAGTATGCAAACTAAATATGCATCATGCTATTGACGATCTTGCTGCAACAACAACTGTCGGTCTTGTTGTGATTGGAATCGAGACAGCATCAACCAATGTAGGTATACCAATTGGCATCATTGTCGGTGCTTTATCGATATTAACTAGTATCTCTGCGGGTATTAGCAAATCAATGTCTACGCGACCGCATTCCCAAATTCTCACCGAGTCACTTGCGGCCAGTCAGAGAAATCGAAATACGATCAGTAAACTGTACTCGATGGCAAAATAAATAAGTGCGACTGTGCTTGAAACAGAAGTGGAAAATCGTAGGCAATTAGGAAGACAAATAAGAAACAATGTGAATTTACAGAGACATCCAAAATGTTGCGCAGTCAGTTGCTGATGGATCAAAAACACATTAGTTTGCAGTGTGTGTATTGATCGGTACCTTTGGCTTTCCTAAAAATTACATCACTCGGCAGAGATTTGTTTCTATAATCGCAACAGGGTATCAACAATGCTGGGCTTTGCCTTTTTGGAAACCTTGTGTGGGCAATTCCATCCGGATGGGACTCTACAGTCCCCGTGATTGGATCACTAAAGTCTCGTCGGTAGGGTGATGACACCCCCACGAGAAAAATTAACGTGCAACGCTCGCGTTATGGCTCAATATGTCATGAGGAAGAGCGGAGCACAGGATAAAGTTCACCAGATGGGATTTAAAGGCAAAACAGACAGTTTCATTCTACTAGAGATTACAAACGAACGCCTTCCTATTTATATTAGACATGTAAAATCAAGGGCACCTGACCATTATGACATGCGTGTCATAATTGTTTTCAAAGTTATTCTGAGAGACTCACATAGCAGCATATGAGAATAACAGAAACATGAGCTAAGCTAAGAAACGTTGGGGTTTCTTTTGTTGCACTTTTACACGTAAACTGTGAAAACATCATTGATTATGAGAGGATGAAAAAATGTATTTTAATGGAATGGAATTGTGTACTCTGTATTGGCTGTTTCGCTTTCTCAGTGGTCAATCATGTCATGAACAAAGTGATTCAAGGAAGAATACCAGCATTATTCTGTCCTCATTTTTTGCACGAAATAGACATGCATCTCCGGTCACAGGCTTAAGGAGTGTCATACTCTGAAATTAGCTGCTACACCTGTTTCTGTAGCTTCCTGCATCCATTCAATAGCAGTCAGCCAGGTCAGTTAGTATATGTATCGGGCTACTGTTCACTGTCGCTCTTTGAAGTTTCAAGATGCACAATGAAATAAAATATCACAAAACTACACACCTTGAAACTAAACAAATGTCAGTTAGTAAAAACGAAATGGACTGAGAAATGCATCTGATGATAAAAATATCACATTATCGCGTAAAACTGGTGTTTATTTTTTTAGGAAAAAATAAATACAGGACAGGATGGGAAAGGGGAAAACTACACACACACACACACACATACACGCACACACACACACACACACATGTAGTCACTTGCCACTCAAAGTTTCATCATCCCGTTATTGGTGTGCACCTTTATTGTGTATTATGTACACTTGGAGCAATTAGACACGTAGACGTTTGCTTATCAGTCAGTCGGACACGTGCAAACTACTGTTCAATGTCGCGCGTCCAAGTTTAAAGATGAACGTTAACCACTGAAAGACAGTATCACAAAGCAACACACCACACAACTTAAAACTAAACAGATGCTGATTGATAAAAACATGGACTGACAAAAGCATTTTATCTTAAATTTGTCTTATTATCGCGTAAAACAGGTATCTAAAGTTATATGACAAACTAAATATCAGAACCGGATCGGGGGAGGGAGTTTCCGGACCCCTGGCTAACCCCCCAGAACAAAACCGTTTGCACCCAAACGGTCTCAATGGTCACTTTAAATTGAACCCTCGTTTTATTAATCAGCACGTTTGTTGGATAGTATGCACAATATGAGTAAACTGACACATAGACGTTTGCTTTATTTCTCTTTCAAGGAAAGTCAGGACCTATTTGAAATGTTGGACACCCCCCAACAACAAAGAAACCTTGACCTGAATATAATGATTGTTTATTTTTCCAATCAGAAATTAGAGACAAGCCATTCTACTAAATTTAGAAAATAAAGTATAACGGCCTTTACGAACGGCTAAACGTTGCAGTATACAAAATACCTGTATAAGTTGACTTTAAAAATGTCTCATTTGTAAAATAATCCGCTGAATACTCCCAATTCGCCATCATATTACTAAAGTCTGCTTTCTATCAGTGGCTGTTCATGCAATAAACAAAGGAACTTTTCACGAGAAAAGTAACTGGCTTTGTCACTTGTTCATGAGTCTATCATCAAGCACCAGTCAAGAAGAAACACTTTTTCGTGTATTAGTGTCCTTTTCCTGAGTCTTATCATCAAGTACCAGTCGAGAAGTGATACTTTTTCGTGTATTACACTTTTTCGTGTATTAGTGTCCTATGAGTCAATCATCAAGCACCAGTCAAGAAGAGACACTTTTTTCGTGTATTAGTGTCCTTTTCATGAGTCTATCATCAAACACCGGTCGAGAAGAGAAACGTTTTCGTGTATTAGTGTCCTTTTCATGAGTCTATCATCAAGTATCAGTCGAGAAGTGATATTTTTTCGTGTATTACACTTTTTCATGTATTAGTGTCCTATGAGTTTATCGTCAAGCACCAGTCAAGAAGAGACACTTGTTCGTGTATTAGTGTCCTTTTCATGAGTCTGTCATCAAGTACCAGTTGAGAAGAGACACTTTTTCGTGTATTAGAATGGAATACTGCCTTAATGGAATACTGTCTTCTCATTGCCCAACTGAAAATAAGTTATAAATAAATGCAGGACTTCATTTTCTTTTAACCAATGAGAGGATGTTATTCCATTCAGCGGAATTTATCTTATGTGATTGCGTTTTATTGGGCGGGTATTTAAATATAAAACGGCATTGTGCATATCTTTAATAAGAGCATCCTTCGTTGTGTACTACAACTAAGCTAGCAGTAAGTCTCAGGCTCTGTAGTGGATGCCTACTATTACATTATTATATTGTCCTTCGCTGTGTACTACAACTAAGCTAGCAGTAAGTCTCAGGCTCTGTAGTGGATGCCTACTATTACATTATTATATTGTCATTCGCTGTGTACTACAACTAAGCTAGCAGTAAGTCTCAGGCTCTGTAGTGGATGCCTACTATAACATTATTATATAGTCCTTCGCCATGTACTACAACTAAGCTAGCAGTAAGTCTCAGGCTCTGTAGTGGATGCCTACTATTACACAATTATATTGTCCTTCGCTATGTACTACAACTAAGCTAGCAGTAAGTCTCAGGCTCTGTAGTGGGTGCCTACTATTGCATAATTATATTGTCCTTCGCTGTGTACTACAACTAAGCTAGCAGTAAATCTCAGGCTCTGTAGTGAAGCCTACTATTAATTAATTATATTGTTGTGACTTCTAACTGGACCAATACAACTTAATCCGTCCACTACAAGCCATTACGTGAGTAAGCCAGGACGACCACAACATCTTGTCCGTGACGGACATACAGTGTAAAGGATTAAACTCCACCGTAGGAAGGTGGATTTTCCACAAAACATGCTGCGAGTACTGTATATAGAACTTCGTGATTATTTTGGTACGAAATTGTTGGAAGTCCCGTAAGAACTTACTTTTTTCATACGACAATTTTCACGTATGTGCTTGTTTTCCAGACTTTACAGTATTGCACTACAAATGTATTGATAGAGCACAGATGCCCTACCATGGTACTAAGTAAGTTACATTCTTAGCCAAGTTATGACAGATAAGGGTATCGCTATTCGCCCTACCACGGTTACTGATATAAACACAAAGAAAAGCGGTAACTCTATTTGCGTTACCAATGTCACGGTGGCGCTTATCGTACATGTATAAAAATAGATGGAGCATCAACAGTCCTCACTGGACAGCTAAATGTCACAAGTATACACTTGAAATCAGTCACGTCTATCAACACAAGGTTATTCTGTACAAACTAAATATTCCACAAGGCCTGAGCAGCAGAGGGGCTGTACAGACCGAAACTTTTTGCACAATAAACCCCTCCAGGAAACTATTCCTCGATAGAGGGCTTATTTCGACGAAATAAACCCTTCTATTCAGAATACAGGACAAAAAAAAATGTCCCCCGAAAACTCGAAGAGTTTCCAGGGACAAACTCGTTGAGTTTGCACTGACAACTTGGGTTACTTCAATAAATCTGAAACAGTTTCCGTGGCGGGGTCGTTATTGAAAAATCCATGGGTCGGGTCCATCCCCTCTGCTGCTCTGGGAAATGAGTTTCCAAGGAAAAACATTTTTATGTTGCAAATAGTGTATCAAGTCCAATACGGTATCTTGTTCTGGGATCGTGTAAATTTATTGTCACAAATCCGTGAGGTTTTCTTTGAGCATGACTGAAGAAATTTTTAAATTTATTTAAATCCATATCGCCACCACACCAGGTTTGATGAATATTTCTCAGTGTATGTGTATCAACTCCATTGAATATCGCAAGAAGATTACAATTATCCCTGATTACTTTAGGAATTTGTGTATAACGCTGAGTAACATAAATCACATCAGTGTTTTTGTGACGTCCCCGGGAAAATATTCTTGCGGGATTTTTTTGCTTGTCCAACATAACATCATCATACACTACTAGGTTGTTAATTGATTCATCAAGATCCTCGACGCTGGGGGCTTCTTCGATATCAGTGATAAATTCAACAACATCCTCACCGTCTTTACTCAGCGCGCTTGCACTCTCATTAAAATCTTTTATAACGTTATAGCATAGTTGATCATCTACAGATGGAGCTATCAAATACAGTTTATCCCATTTCATCCACTTCATTATCAAGTTCAGCAACAGCTGTGTTTTACCTGAACCGGATGGCCCAATTATAATCGCGCGGATAGAGTTTGGTAGCACTGAATTATGCTTAACTGGCTCTTTCTTTTTTGTCGCAGAAAAATCTGTAATTTCCATTTGTATATAAAGAATAATAATTATGGATCTATATTGTGTGAAGTGTAAGGCACGAACCCCTACGAATGATCTAACAACCATTACAACAAAAAATAACAGACAAGCACTTTCTGGTAAGTGTACGCGATGTGGCACAAAAAAATTTAGATTTCAAAAAAAAAGCGAGAATTTAGCGGAGGTGACATTGCAGCCAAACTTGGAAAGCTCCCCGGAACTCCCTGGGCAAAGTATCCCGGAGAAAAACATCTCCCAGGATACAATTACTGCGGTCCAGGGACCCGACTAGATATCAGACTTGATGAACAATCTAAACCAAAACCGGGAGAGTATCCGATAAACGCTATCGACGCAGCGTGTCACATACATGATGTTGCTTATCGAAGTAAAGATCTACAAGACAGGCATATCGCGGATGTGAAATTAATTCATGCACTAAGCGCCATAAAAAATAAATCATTTAAGGAGTCACTCGCTAATTGGTTAGTAAGATCAGCGATGAAATCTAAATTAGTATTAGGCGCTGGATAATTAAATAAAAATGCAAGCGATTTATTATTCCCCAATCGGATACTGGAGAGGTAACTCAGCAATTAATAAACTCGCCAACGCGGCATCAGTAACACGCGAGGTTGCCAAAAATTGGCTATCAAAACAAGCAATATGGCAAATCTACTTACCACCACCTCGACAAATCAACTTTGCACATTTTGATGTTAGTGTGCCCAATGAAGTTCATCAGGCTGACATACTATTCCTGCCTCATGATACTGTCCGTAGAAAAATATACAAATACGCGCTAACAGTAGTTGATGTTGCCAGTAGATACAAAGAAGCAGAACCGTTAGCGACTAAAACAGCGTCCGAAGTCGCCTCTGCGTTTAAACGAATTTATCAACGAGGACCTCTAAACTGGCCACGATTATTACAAGTTGATCCTGGCAAGGAATTTCAGGGCGCGGTGTCATCACTGACAAAGCAGCATAACGTTACCATACGACGAGGACATACTGAAATTCATCGGGATCAGGCAATTGTTGAGCGATTTAATAGAACACTCGCTGAGAGATTATTCGGATACCAGTACGCGAGGGAATTCATTTACGATACGAGATCTCGTGAATGGGTTGCAAGACTGCCAAACGTGATAGCCGCACTGAATAATGAAATTACCAGAACAACAAACATGAGACCTGTAAATGCAATCACAAAAAAATATATACCCCGCGTCAGTGAACGCGGACAACAGCAACAAAATGTTTCAACGCAGCCAGGGACGCTAGCGTCCCCACTGCTGGGTAATGTCACCGTTAGGTATTTATACGAACCAGGCGAACTAGAAGGAGGAAAAAAAAGAGCAACCGATCCCACATGGAGTGTTACTACACATAAGATATCCAGCATAACCAGATCAACTGGGAGAAACGCAATCTACAGATTAGATTCGACTGCTCCTCAACGCGGATTTAAACGCGAGCAACTTCAGGTGATTCCCGAGGATACACAATTACCACCCCGATCACTAAAGTGATCCGCACTGAAGTGATTCAATCATTTAAATAACTGCAGCAACACCTCTGCGTCGGTTACACTCAAGACAGGTCAACATCACATTTTCACGTGTATGACCGCGACTGCTATCTATTCTATCTACGGTGAATTGCCTTGGGTCGTTTTTCGAATACTGCCACAGCAATAAACAATTACAACTCGCACAGTGATTATTCTGCTGTTGTTGTAATTGTATTACAAATTCAACATCCAAACTTTGTTTGGGATCAAACTCTCTACCATTTTTTTTGTCGCTCTGTTTGTAACCGGCTAATTTCTTTCTTATTGTGTCATCAGCGATTGAGCTGTCGTTGACAACATCATCTAATACAATTCTTTGTAACTGACCTATCCTTCTTACTCTTGACACGGCTAAATAAACTAAATTTGACCACTCGATGCGATCATCAACAATCCAAACTGTTGTATCTGAAATAGTTAGTCCCTGCGAACTGTGGATGGTCATAGCGTATCCTAGCGTCCACGGGGATTTGCTCATTTTCAGTGCCTGTTCAACAGCATCAACATCAACTGTGACAATATCATTTAATACTAAATTCTGTTTCTCCGGACCCGACGCAGTCAGGCGCCCTGGAATATCAACATCAATATTCTGCAATCGCGTATCAGCTGGTCTATAACACAACGGCACTGGCAACATGGGAAATTTCTTCTGATGTAACTGAAATAACCGCTGCTGAAGTGTGTCCCTGACTATCTTTCTACTTGCCACAATTAAATCACCTGGTTTCCACGTTTCCCAAAAGTCGCTCAGCGAAGTCTCTGGAATTATTTCACGCATTATCTCACACTGGACTTTATTGGTTTGTAGCCTGATCAGTGCCTTAAACTCTTTCAGCGTTTCATCGAGTGCTCTAACATCGTTAGTTATTTCCTCATAATAATCTACAAAAGTTTTCAGCCACTCGTGTGGAGATTCACCTGTAAATGGGGGTGGTTGACCATGATCGCCGCACATCACCACTGCGGTATTTTTCTTTAGCAGCCAATCCAGAAACTGTTTTAATGTATCCAACGGCACAGTGTCTATCTCATCCCAGATGATTTTCTCGGGAATATATTTCGTTCCCATTCGTTCAGGTGTCCACGTGCCGCCGCTGTATTTGAAAAAACTGTGATACGTGCACGCGTTAACATCCCGTTGTCTCATCTCCCTGGCAAGTCTGTGTGTGGGTGTTAGCACAATCATGTCAGAGTTTCTAAATAATTCAATCGCTCGAGTTGTTTTACCAGAACCACCAGGACCGTTCAGATAAACTGTTTTGTGTCTTGTAACAGGATCGTGCACCGGCGGCAACAACGAAGTTGCCCCCGACGAAACCATCGAAGATATTTCTGCGCTGCGATACTCATCCTCGATTTCAACATCAGCCGATTTACAATATCCGTGTAACATTTCATTCTTTATTCTCCACGAGCCCCACGATGGACCATCCGATATAACATTATCCAACAGCGCTGAGTGTTTTTTATCAATATAAAATGAATCCGTTGCAACTCTCACTGCGGCAACAGGGAATCGATTGATCATCGACAACAAATTTATGGATACATAAGCCAGCATCGAAGATCTCAAATGTATGTACTGAGATGATTCTCCGTCAATATAACTAAAAACAGTCCCTAGTTTTTCCCCGTTTGACAGAAACACATCTTTGCGGTTACAGAACATGTTGTTCGTGGCTGCATCAGCGACAATAAGATCCAATTCAGTCTTGTCCATGATTAATCGACTGTGATGTTGTTTATGATCATACGCTCCACCTTGAGTGAATTTCCCTATTATTCTTCGTCCTAGATCTTTTGCTGTGCTTTCATCATTTCTGAGTTTGCTTTTAAGTACTTCAGGAGCTTTCTTGATGATAGCGTCGATAGAAGTTTCTGGATATTCTCGTGACCAATCTTCGATGACTTCTTCTAACGTAACCGGCGTTGGAGTTGGCAACCAAACTTCGGTTTGACGACAATAACATATAATCGCTTCGCTGACCGTCAGCGACAACAGTATTCGACTGTCAAGCATGTATCGCAATAACACTATCGGTGCCCATCGCTTCTCAACGAAATGTCTGCCAAACCAAACATAACACACAGGATGTAAATCCTTAGCGAATTTAAACGACGACACACAAGCAAATCCGGTCAAGTCAAAATCGGGTAAAACACCGTTGACAGCTACTCTTGTCATGGTATTGCCAGCGTGGCCAAACCGTTTAAAATATTCGCTGCATTCTCCACGCCCAAGGAAACTTCCTGGATAACACGCCGTCATGTCCACGGATATCATACCGCGGTGATCATACTGAGTATTCCACAAACCGCCGTGTCCGTATTCGACACAGCTCTGCTGGATATCAGCAAGAAAACTTTTCGGAGTTGGTCTCCATGAATTTCGTTCCCGGGCTACATGCGCGACAACACCCGGGACAGTAAAACAGTGTGTCAGTAACGTATCAGTGTTGCCAGCATGATATTTTTCTGCGAGTTTTTTCATTTCCTGCTGTAACGCCATTGTTCTGTATATTTCCCCGTTGGGTCTCACAAACTGATCATATTCTCCATCTTCGCTACTTCTGAATAACCACACAGACACTGGATCGGTTTTACTTATCTGATAAATAAAATCAAACATGCTCCCAGAATTGCTTTGCAATTCCGGATAATACTTCACAACACGGTCTTGCGGAAATATCCTAACCGAGTCAGTCCAGGCGTGACTGTTATGATCGATAATAGTTATTGGTGTTCCACGGGAATTGTATTTACACTCATACAATACCTCACCGGTTAACGATGAAACCGTTATAGGAAATTTTAGTAATCGCTCTAGCTCAGCAACATCATTTATTGACGCTCCTTTATCCGCTACTCGTGTCGCCCACGCTGTTATTTTAGTTTGTCTTAGCGGTGTTAGGCCGTTTCCTCGCATTGCATTTTTAAAATGTTCCATTACTCGCTCAGCTACACAATTCAACACCGACACCTTCATCGGTTTGAGTTTATCAACGCGTGGTTTCTTCATCGGATAAATTCCATAAACAACTGCGGTCACAGGATACGCTCTGGCATAATATGGTATATCAATCCCAACAAGTACTCCCGGTTTTGAGTCTTTACTTAACAGAACGGTTTTTCCACGAACGCCTCTGGCATCAAGAACAGGGTCTAGTTTGTCTCTGATAATCCACGTTCCCTCGCCGACTCCAACAATAAATTTTATCTGTACGAAATATCTTCTATCGTCGAGATACCCAATTATGTTACGCGCGATTGTATCGTTCATGGTAGCATCAATGATACGGTCACGAGAAATGCTTTGCATTTCCCGAGAAACGCTCGCGTTTCCGAGGATAATTTTATACGAAGACCACGTGTGTGCGGCACCATCACGACGAAACTCTTCTTTGGCATTCTTGATAACACCAATTACCTCTGCTAACTCTCTTCGTCGTGGATCAGCGGTTAACCGGTCAAGATCGAATCTAGAACCTGATATGGGTTTTATTCTGGATAGTCTTTCAAAACCCATTATTATAATTAAGACAAATATTTAAATAGACAAATATATTATATGATGAACCAATGCAAGTGGATCAAACTAAATTCATCAGCGCCGTGTAGCAAACCCTGCAGAGGCGAATACTGTGGACAACATGCTCAACAGGTCCGCGGTGGGAGTCTAGGACCGATACCGTGTATCAGATGCGGCATTGGAGTACGAGGAAAAACGCAATTATGTTCAGCGTGTGGTGGAAAACGCTATCGAGAACTAAAACGGTATTATGATAAAAAAAATCCAGACTGTGATAACGCTCTCAAATGCGAGCGTGATTACATAAATAAGTTTTCAGACAAATTATGAATTAGACAATGATTTGCTTATAGTATAATGAATCAAGAATTCGTCCGACATCCAACTATTCCAAATTATGAGGCAAACCGAGATGGCATAGTGAGAAACTACAGGCTGAGGAAACAAGTTGGTACAGTTGATAATGCTGGTTATTTAAGATTTACTGTTAGGAAAGGGAGGTATTTATGTCATCGTTTCGTCTATGAGGTTTTTAACGGAGAGATCCCTAAAGGCCTTGTCATTGATCATATTAACGGGAACAGACTTGATAACAGTATTGAAAACCTTCAAGCGATCACTCAGAGCAAGAATACCATACGAGGAAGAGTTAAATGTAAAACAGCTATAAGAAGAGCAGTGAAATCTGTGAATGTTGAGACTCGTGAAGAAATAATATTTCAATCAATGAGCGCAGCCGGTAGGTATTTCGGTATTTGTCCACCTTCTGTACAGCATGTCGCAGATGGGATCTACAAAACAGCATTTTCAAAGAAGCTCAAACAGAAGATTTCATTCTGTTATATAACTCTTATCGTTGACACAAACGACGATAACTCCTCCGAGAGTGTGTAACGCTTTGCAGAGTTGTCGTTGCTGGTCAGAGGATTTGCTCCCCCTAAGAAAGCCACCTTGATAAAATATTTTATCGAGTTCATAACATGTAATCATTTATTTACCGTAGAATATATATTTTTTTACAAACAATATCCTCGTTTTACTGAATATATCCGACTGTTTTGCTCTTCTGTGCTTGTTATATGACCGCGCTTAAGAAAACATACAATTAAAATATTTTAAACAAGTCCCGCCCACTGCTAGAGCGAATTTCCAACTCGCAAGTAACAGTTGGGTTATATACGAAATCGCTCCCTAAGACCTTTGGGTCGATCGAAAGTCAGCACGCGCAAGCAAAACCATAAATTTAATCCGCCAATGGCGGGTGTCTTTTGTGCACCATCCAATGGTCGATTCAATGGATGGTTTTTCTCTGCTGCTGACCGTAGAAAATGACCCACCTGTGTATGTTTGTGTCGTCATAGGATAAGGTCTTAGGATAAGTTAGGATAAGATTACATGTTCATTGTGCCTTTACTTGCTGTCATACTCGAATCAGAGGTTAAAGGTTGTCTGTTCTGTACCGTCTCTTAGGATAAGATTACATGTTCATTGTACCTTTGCTTGCTGTGATACTCGAATCAGAGGTAAAGGTTGTTTGTGTTGTCAAATAAATGTTTGCCGGGCCTGCTAGAGAACTCGATCCTAGAAGCCAGGGCTGTCTCGTCTTGTAAATAAATGTGCCTCTGAGTCACTTGGCAGTCAGAGGGGTCCGTCCTTAGGATAAGTTACGTGTTATATGTTTGTCCTTGTCAATTCACTAAACACGTCCTCTTGAGCCTATAGAACGTTATTTGACGATCTAGAGGCTCTTGCAGGGGATAAAGTGTTTCGTGTTACATGTTGTATTGTCATGTCGGAAGCAGTCCTCGTGGGGTTCTAGAACGTTATTTGACGATCTAGGCCCTTGCAGGGGATAAATGTTTCCGACTGTCTCGTTTTGTTTTGGAAAGCTAGCGTTTCTCATGCAAAGTGTTTCTATTAAAAATATAAAAATATATAATAATATGAATCACGAAAATATAAATACCATACTTGTTGAAATTAAAGAATTACAACAGCGAGGTTTTAATATTTTACTAGACACTGAAACAATTATGTCAGATTTTGAATCCTTGAATGAGCTATCACGCTTGGGGAAGAACAATCTCCCTGCTCGTTATAGGTTCATTAAGGGTTTGCAAGATCGTGTTTACAGATCACTTGCCGGGATAACTGAAAATCAGGTATCTGAATTTATTCCACTGTGCCGTGCAGTTGAGAAGATTCGTCTTGGATTGTCACAAGAGTATGAGACTCGAAAATTAATTAGCACCAGGGTGAGACGGTTAAAAGGTTATATAAAGAATCTAGACACGGAAATGCCTTGCATTTCTGACAAAAATACTAGTGTTTCTGACTACGAGGCCGACAAGGAAGTATAAACCGCATAGCGTGTGACTCACAGCACAAAGTGAAAGTAGAACCTGAGAACGCTAGCGCCCCCCCCCCCCCCGCTTGGAGTGTAAAGCACATTTCCACGGGTAAAAAAAAAAGTGTATTATTTTTTTTGCCCTTGGAAACTCAAAGAGTTTCTCAAGTGAAGGGCGCTTTCAGATTTTCAGGATTTGCTTAAGCGTTTCAACATCAATACAGGAATGAGAATAGTTCATAATCTGTTCTCGTTGACACCAAACTATGATCATATGATTTTGCTGTAGCTCTGTTAATTGTGACGGAGTTAACAAGAAGTCTTCGTCACCATACACGTCAATAACTATTTTAACGGGGAAATACTGTTCTGGGAATGTCTGTATTTGAAATGCGGTTTTTATTGCCTCGTAAAGAATTTGCTTATCATGAATATGAACTCGTGCATGAATGTACTCGGGTTGATACATTATACACAACCGTTTTTTTTTAAATGCGTGCTAGCACTTTCAACGATAACTTATGCTGGTTTTGATAGGGTATTTGCACGATAAAATGACGAAAATGGATCAGTGCAGAAAAAAAAAACTATTATAAATATTATGGATCCCTTGACTTAGGACTTCACCAGTAAGTTTATACTAACAGTCTCGTCACGCAGGTCCAACAAATTCCCCCTCTGGTCGGTGAGTTTGAAATTTATCGTTGACAACCACGGGTTATGACACCGTAGATAGACCGGATTGATTGGTTCTTGCACAATCAGAAAACCAGGGGGGTCTCTTGGTGTGAACGTATACAGGATAAACCCCTGTTGTGCCGTCGTAGTATCTGATGCGCTGTAACTGCCATCGATGACGTCACATACAAGATTGACCGCAATAACATCTGTGATATTTACGATCCCGGGTGAGATGTGTCTGCCATCGGATGCTGTACTGTTGTCGTGCTTGAGAATAACAGGTTGTGGTTTTATTCGTTCGTACGCGGCAAGAATATCTTCGAAAGATTGATCGATGAGATCAGAGACTGATTTTCTCAGCTCGGGCACGTTATATCCAGGAAATTTAAAATCTGAAATATCATTCACTTGAATGCCATATTTAATTGCAAAATCTGCTCTGGCTATCTGTCTATAATTATCATCGATATAGTCTTTAAGATCCAGTAAAGCCTGAATTATTCTTAGATTTATAGTTTCCATGGCCGATGCGAGTTTGTTTAGTTTTTCTATGGTTGTGATAATATTATCACGCGGACTTGTTAAATCAGAAATATAATCTTGGAAATATACTCGCAGGAGTTGTAGCTGTTGTTTATGTACTAGATTGATCGGAATAAATAATTCAGATTCTATATCATCTAGACGGTAAACACGGAGCTCCTGCCCCCCCTTAACACGTGGAGCTTCTATACTCCAAGTATCGGGCATTAAAGTACTTTTTCTTGCTAGTAATTGATCTGCAAGGAGTAAATAATAATTGTACTCGAGGTCGTGTAGTGCTTCTTTATAGGTCATAAAATCCGATTTTTCAGGTTTTGGTGGACGAGGTTTAACCTCGGGGGCCTTTGGCCATCCTAATAATGTTCGGATTGAGCTGTTATAAATATCCACGGCGTATCCTGGCGTTGAGATTTCAATGACCGCAGACAGCGTTGGTTCATGAGCTGTTATAGATATTTTGGCTTCCTTGCCGGTGATTCGTTTTATTTGGCGTTGTATCTCATTATTGATTTCTTCGATCTGATAACTCCCAGTGGGAAGTGTAATTGTATTCCAGTCAAGTTCACCCTGTTCGCCGGAGTCGGCTTTGCTTTTCCCGAACACGAATGAATTATTTGGCTGCAGACCACCAAATGATGCCGACCTAACATTGGGCCAGCTGTGATACACACTGAGCTTTGCTAACGCGATTTCACTCACTGGAATTGGAGTTCGAAAATTAATACCGAATTCTGGTGTCGTCGAGGACACTGAGATCATTGTGGTCCTTACCGGTGTTGTGTTTGTGACTATTTGTTGAAGCAGTTCTATTGACATTATTTATTTGTTTAGTTTTCAAATAGTCATTGTACGCATCTGACATTAGTTTGAATTCAGAATCTGATATCGTAGCGTCGCTACTTTGCACGTCTAACGATGATGATATCAGCGATGATAATTTCTGATATGCGGTCATGGCTGTATTTAATTTTGTCGTGTAATCGTGTAATTTTGTGTTAGCACATGATGATATTTTTTTTGCTATGATGCCGAAAACTCCAGCTGTTGTTGTGGCCGCGGAAACACAGATCGTGGCGGCGACTGCTGCAGTTACCGGAGTGACCGCTGATAGTATTGCTCCGGCAGATGCAACAACGGCAGATACTGAATAAACCATAATATCCAGCACTGTTATGCGGCGCTTGTATTTTTTTACTTTTTGACTAGTTACTTCGATGACAGTTTTTAACTCAGATTGCCACTCACGGACTTGATTGTATCGATATTGTTGAGCATCTGGCGTCGTTGACATTATTCAATTACGCGGTAACCAATTGAGGCGTTGCAGCGACGAATTCCAAACAAAACCAGTAAGATGTTGCTGTTAAACTATCGTCCTCGGCTTCAAGCATAAATGTTTCCTCGGTTCCGCTGTTTAGTATTACAGTGCAAACCCCGGAATACTTATCGGTGGAATGTCTCCAAGGATATGTTGTGAAGATTTCAAATTTAGCGGCTGAAAACACAGACAACCTGTAAACACCGGTGGCTGTTGCTGTATATTTGATAGTGTTATTTTGTCGTGACCATGTTGCGAATCCCGATGATACCGTGAATACGATGTTGGTGATATGCCCCGGAGTAACTCCAGTGGGAACTTTAATCAAACTGGTTTTGTTAACGATATCAGGAATACCCGATACGATATCCTGCTGTGTTTGTTTGATCGTGTTAATGTCGGTCTTTACATCAGCGAGTTTTACATCGACGACTGGAGGAGTCCCAAAGAACTTATCCACGACCTCATCAGTTTTTACGAAGTTTCTTCGAAATCTTGTAAACGCGCCCACGTGAACATCATGCTCTGCACGCAGCGTATTTAGTTTACCGTTGACGATGTCCACGTATTGTTTGTTTGACGCATCCTGGTCGGATTCGGGATTCGCTAACGCGGTTATTTTGTTGCCGCTCATGCTGAGTTCGCCTGTCATCGTGTCACCGGCTTTTTTCACACATTTATCAACACCTTTATCAATACTGTCTTTGATGCTTGCGATTGATATATTCGAGTCCTTGATCCGGCCGCCATCACTAAATGCAACGAAGTTATCCTTGGTAGCTCCAAGAACTCTGCGAATTATATCATTCCACTTAATGTTGCTCGTTCTTAGTTTTCCTTGCCTGTCTTGGAAAATAGCAACTTCATCTGGGTCAACTCCAGCTATATTCAAAAGATTATCGACTTCATCTTTGGTCGCATATTTTGAGAGATCAGCATCTGTGCTTGGTTTACCTCCTCGTGTGAAAGGTCTTCCGTAAATATCCACCATTATTCTTATTGCTGTTTTTCAAATGCTAGCATTTCTCGATGCGGTATATTCATACACTACTTTATGAGGAGGAGTTGCTGGATTTCTTGAGATTGCATCAAGAACATTTAAAACCTCCCTCCCACAAATGGGCGGATCAATTAATGTTTGTGTTGGTAACGTCGACTGCCACACTGGAACATTAGAAAATCTGCTGACATACTTGAGAAACTCAACTGGCGGTGCTAAACCGTACGAATCAAAATAGATAATTCCACGTGGATCGATCGCGTAAGCAACCCAGTGAGTTCCCGGACCATCTTTGTTGTCGAGATTGATAATGCCAGTTTCTGGATTATTCGGTCGTTGCGGTAATTGATCTCGCATAAATACGCCTCTGAAATGTTTTACACGCAATTTTTTAACAGCATCGAGTAAATCAAAATTGCTCAACGGCGTTAGAATTTTTTTGGATACCATGATGGTGGAGTTCCTGGTAATCTTAGACCGCGTCCCTTTTTTTTCTTGTATCCTTTTCCCGTTGCCTTTTTTAGTGCCATTCCAGCTGCAGTTCCAACTGCACCGAGTGCTGCGGCTTTTGCTACGGCTGGTGCTGCCGCGGCAATCAACGCCGGTATTGCTGCGAGAAGAGGAAATATTCCACCGGTTTTAGTCATGTCCTTGATAGCTGCAGCAGAGAAATCAAGTCGGACGCCGGTTTTTGCTGTTAGTGCCTTATTAAAATGTTTAAGCTGAGTATTAGTCAACGACAATTTGTTTGGACCACCAGTAATCTGATCTCGTTTTAGTGTTATTGATGTCCCGCACATGCTTGCGTTCTTTGATTGCAATTTCTTCGTTTGACCGGAAGTCAAGGTGACATTAACATGACTGTATGACATTATATCCTAAGTTTGATTTTAATTGCGTTACATATTCTCGATTGGAGCGTCGATGACCCTCATTCGTCAGCCAACACCTTCAAGCAGCATTGCTTTATCGGAGAGTATGACAGCAATCGCTCTGTAACCACCAGCAGGAACACCTACACGAGCTCGGAAATGTAGGTCGACAACAGATTGTTTAACCAGATCAAGATGTTCCAGCGAAAAGTAATAAATCGGATATAAACTCATAAAGTCTCGCTGTGATATTTGCAGGCCAGTGTCTACATTAAGGTCGCGCCCCATAAATGACATCAGACGATGATACGCGCGTGCGACACGATGATGTTCGAAATCTATTAATATATCCTCAGATGGCTCCTGATGCCCATTTATTCTCAACGAAACTTCAGAAACTCCAAGTGTATCAAATACCATTGGATTTCTTTCCTGGCTATCTGTTCTAGCACGGTATTGAAATGCAATGAAAATATGTCGTGGTGCTGATACTCCTTGTTGCGATGATATATGCCATGTAAACAACCCACCATTATCACCCTGAATAACGTCTGTGGTTGTTGTTTTCCAGGATAGCAGTGATTTACCGCCCGTGTCCATGAAAGACAACAGTCGTTGTTCTTCGGTGATTGACGGAGACAACACTGGCATCCACAACCACAGTTTAGTTAGTATTACCTGACCAGGGGCAACAGCAGCATCTCGCCAGATAGCGTCATTATCATCAGGTTTTCGCACAAGTACAACTGTGTGTTTGGCACCGAATATGACCTTGTGGACATCTCTGCAGAATCCAAAGATGTGAGACAATGGAATCACACCTGAGAACTCTTCATCTCCACTTAACATCGATCTACGTGTTGCAAAACCCAAATTAAAATTTTCGTTCATCGATGCAACTGCGTCACCGGCATTATTCATTGTTACATTCCTGTTCTCGGGGCTGTCGGTTATATCCTTTGCAAACATCATTGATGGTCCGGCTGATCTGGTGTAATCATCCGAGTATCTCGCCAACCCGAGAATTGTTGTGGCAACGTCGACGTTATCATGAATTGTTTCAATTTCTTTTCCATCTATCATGTAAATAGCGGATTTAAATAACGCCATGATGCCGTTGTTAACAAATCCAACTCGGTCGCCGATTCCGTAGTTAGTGTTATCATTCTTTAAAAGCCTACCTTCAACTTCGATGAAGGCCTCAGCGGGCAAGAAGTATCTACTTGTATCCTGGACCTGTAGTTCAATTCTTCCGCGTTGGTTAGGATCACGTGCTTCATAAGAATAATATTGAAAATCACGTACAGAATCATCTTTAAGTACTGGTTTGGACATATCAAACGCGTCATTGGATTTTCGTGCAAACATTATTATTATTTGTGATGATCTAATTAAAATGTTATCGTCACCGGAAACCACTACCAGCTATCAAATTAGCAGTTACACTATCTTGCAACGCTTTGGAGGTAATTCCTGCTGTTGCGATCTCAGCTAATTTCTGATTTACGGCCTTATTTACTACGCTACTAACATTTGCCGGCATAGCTTCAGTGGATGGTAGTTTTACTGGCACCAACCTCTCGACTGGGTTTTTTTTTCGTATCAGCTGTGCTAGTCGATCCTTGATTGATTGAAATGCTTTCCCGGCAAGACTACCAACAGTGCCAATGGCTTTATCCTTGACAACATCAGCGGCTTTCATCGCGAATTGTTTTGCTAACGGTCCAGCTTTCGGAGCGATTCTTGTGACTAAATCCCTAACAACATCACCGACTCCATCTCCGTAAACAACCTCGTATACTGGTAATCGTGAGTTTACTACTCTGACACTTCTTGGTCTGCGAAAAGAATCGTGTAGTATCATTTTATTTAATTATTGTTTATCTAACTGAATTTGCTAGCAAATTTAATTATTAGTCGCTGTGGTAACCGTCTGCGAGTTCATCAATGAGCCCCCGGTAGATGCTGATATCCATGATGCCACGCTGAAATAGTCTCTGACAGATATCTGCGGCTTCATTTATAATTTCCGGAGAATTGTTTCCGGCACGTCTTCCTCCGATGAGAACTTCCAACCGTGATACATCATCGATGATATTATTAGGGCAGGCAATAAAACCGGATCCTAAACCCTCCCCTGTTGATGGTACAATTCTTGGGGATAAAATGTCTTGAGGCAAACTTTCAGAAGATGTTGTTAAGCTAATTATCGGCGACCTAGTTTGTTTGAATTTTTGGCCCCGCGGACTTCCTTCAGATGCAGCCTCGTATTCACTTAACGGAGTTAGGTCAGGATCTATTGCTCTTCGCCGTGAAGGATATTGTTGTCGTTCTGTGTGTTGCAACGGTGATTTTTCTTCTTGAGGTTGCGATGGTGGAATTTCAAGTTTACGTATAGCATCTACAAGTCTATCGTATTTTGTATCGTCCCTGCTGATTTGTTTTTTATTTTCACGTATACGATACGAATATTTGATAAAATTATCATCTGTCATAGAACCGTGTTCTGGGTTTAAAGACACATCTCTTCTAATCAATCCTAACAGTATTGTCTCAGGTAATTTCTCTTCTGGTACATTTTTAAGAAGTTCAATATAATCCGGCGTAAATCTTTTGGCGGGGTCAGTAATTCTCCCTGTTACTCGCTTACCAGCAGGTACTGACACAACAACTTCATCGGGTGGAGGCGGGGGTTTAAGTCCAGCTGAAATATCCTGTAAAATTTTCCTTTGCTCTATTAAAGCCTCTTTGGTAACAGCTGCGGATTTTTCAGTAGCTTTGGTCACGGGTTTAAATAATTCCTCCGTAGTCTCTGCAAAGCCTTCCCGTGCTTGCTGTCTTAGTTGTAATTTTTGTCTGACACTATCACGGACAGGAAGAAATTTCTGAATTGCTTCGAGACGTTCTCGAGCTAATCTAGTCGTATGTGCTTCTCCAATATTTGCCATTATTTATTTGTCAATGATTTAATTCCGCTAACATAAAAATGTTTTTCCTTGGAAACTCATTTCCCAGAGCAGCAGAGGGGATGGACCCGACCCATGGATTTTTCAATAACGACCCCGCCACGGAAACTGTTTCAGATTTATTGAAGTAACCCAAGTTGTCAGTGCAAACTCAACGAGTTTGTCCCTGGAAACTCTTCGAGTTTTCGGGGGACATTTTTTTTTGTCCTGTATTCTGAATAGAAGGGTTTATTTCGTCGAAATAAGCCCTCTATCGAGGAATAGTTTCCTGGAGGGGTTTATTGTGCAAAAAGTTTCGGTCTGTACAGCCCCTCTGCTGCTGCCTGTAAAGTCAGGCATGACATTAGGATTCCTTTGTTAAAAAGGACTGGGATATCACGGAATAATATATCCATACCTCTAATAATAATAATAATAATAATAATAATGATAATAACAAATATCAGGGTCAGTTAAACGAAACTGTTTTATCGGTACCGTAAAGGATGAACTTTTATTATTGGTAGTTTCTGTTCGGAGCTGCAGCACAAACACGGACCATGAAGAATTAGCAAAATATTTTTACTATGCTTACAAAGGTCATTGACTAACTTAAGAGACATTTGGCCCAATATAGTTTTGTTTCGTTTGATGGTTCACGGCAGACAAGCATAAATGAGTTATTAAGGGTATCAGCAATTTAACAAATGTGCTTTGTAAAGGTCACGTCCTGTTGATCCGATAATATGTGTCGAATCCTCATCCTTTCTATTGTGAGCAGCAGGGGGGGACCTCAATTGGACGTCATATATATATAAATGAAATCACAAACGAATTTTAAAAAAATAATGACACCGATAAAGTAACAAAATAAACTAACCACTCAGAGTTGTTGTTGTTGTTGTTGTGGGGTTTAACGCCATTTTTCAGCACACGATAGGCTATACATGGCGGCCAGTATTAATGGTGGAGGAAGAACCCGGGAAAACCCCGGAAAGAACCACCGACCCTCGGGAGGCTACTGGCAAGCTTTCTCACATACCCACATTGGCTGAATCTGAGACTCGAACCGCCGCAGACAGAGGTGAGATGGCAGTGATCCGTAACGAAGAGCGCTTTAGACCACTCGGCCACTCGGGGCCCCAACCACTCAGAGAATTTTCTCGGTTGGTTAGAGGTTTTGGTTTGGCGTTAGTGACCTAACTTTTTTAGTATTTTTTTCGTTGAGGTTTTATTTTCAGCAAATACGTTTCAAACAAGTGGTCTGTCCGTTCCCTCCCCCTCCACTGCTCTTGCACTTTCCTATGAAATTCTCCTGTTGAACCATGTTTGCGTATAGGAATACAATCTGCTAACAAGATTTATTTATATAATATCCGATTAGTGCAATTAATTGCCACCTGTGATCATTTTATGCAAAGATATTACTCTTCGTGGATCTAAAATACATTTTTTAGCTGTGCCAGTTTGATATAAAGTTATTTCCCCTTCATATATCGATCTAAAATACACGAAATGTGAAGATTTTATAGATTTTACCCTTCAAATTATCTAACATGCGCCTATAAATTGCTAATGTTTTGAGCAATTATAGGTTTAATATAACCGATTGTGGACTTTCAATTTAATAATGCCTTAGATAGCTTGTTAGGATAAGCATGTTTGTGACATATTTTGCAGAGTTACTGCCCATTATTGTCTTGCCACACCCATGCATCAATTAAGATATTACCCTAAGAAAGCAAGGACCATCTCGATAAGTTGGCGAAATCAAGGCTGATTGCTATGGTAACGTATTGATACAGATACACAAAGTTGTATGATGCTGAACATTTCATGCCAGTGATATTAAAATTGTAAGCAGTCTCGTAACAAAATGTGTTATACGTAAAATACCAGTGTATCCTGGTAGTTTGTACTTTGAGTGCATGATTTATTTGTTTATGTATTCATAATGTTTAGTATGAATGGCTCTGATAGTTTATCCTAACGTAATTCGTTCATTCGATTTCCCGCTTATTTTAGGTGTTATCTTTCTTGTTTAGTGCTTGCCTTGTTCCGTCAGAAAAAAACAAGATATTCTGAGAAGATTATTATGTCATATTACCCCATGACCTGAATGATCCTAAACTTATCAAATCGAGTTACATATTAACGGTTTTATTTTATTTTCCTGTTCAAACATAATGTATTTAGCTATTAAGACCGTATCTTGAATCTAACAAAGTACGGAAACTTGAGAGAAGGATCAAATGTAGACCAGATGCTGGCCATTGAGATAAAGAGGCAGCATGTCAACTAATGGAACAAGTAACTTTTACACAAAGTATTATTCTAAAATAGTTCTTTAAATTAAATTACTACAATTTAAACTCCTTTAATAGTCAAGCAGAATAAAACAATTACCAGGACTATAAGGAAGTTGTTCCTTTCAAACTTTCATATATATTTCTACTAATTAATGAATATGAATTAAATATTCCTTTGAAGCAATTGAATGCGAAGTCTTGTAATTGTATTATTGAATCATCTGCATGAATCCTAGGTGCTGCAGTTGTTTCGTCAGTTCGAACAATGAAAAGGCAATAGCATATGCAAACAAGCTTATCATATGGCACTAGTTTTTTTTTACAAATATATCTTAATGATTTGCAAATAAAACTATGATCAGAAAGACCCACTAAAATGTTTACAGTATGACCCAAACAAATTAAAAGTCATCTCATTAATGTTAAACGATGCTTCTCATGAAGGTTATATAATGTGATCGATCTTCCATTTAAACTCATATCTTATTAGGAGAGTTGCGACTTATTTCATCGTTAATTGCCGTTAAAATCTTAATTGGTCTTACCACCACAAGCACCACCATCATCATCTTATTATTATTATTACTATTAGTATTAGTTTATGGTTTCCTTGCAAAATAAAAGTATATTGCTAATTTTTGTTTCGTTACTGTCAGAGCGAGTGGGAGGGAGGGAGAGAGGTATTTAAACTGGTGAAAACATGTTAGTAATATTGATTAGTTTCCAACCGCTCCGGTGGCCTAGTGGTTTAGAGCGTCCGACTCGAAAGCTGGATGTCCTGGTTCGATCCCCGGCAGAGTCATACCAAAGACTTACAAAAATGGTACTAACAGCTGCCTCGCTTGGCGCTAAGCATTAAGAGGTTGGTGTTAGGACTGGTCGACCTGGTGTCAGGATAATGTGACTGTGTGGGACATCAGTCTACATGTCTGCTGCATGATGCCCCAGTGCTAGGAATCACT
Organism: Sinohyriopsis cumingii; assembly: GCA_028554795.2. Lineage (NCBI taxonomy): Eukaryota > Metazoa > Mollusca > Bivalvia > Unionida > Unionidae > Sinohyriopsis > Sinohyriopsis cumingii. The sequence goes on from JAPYKE020000151.1 coordinate 3,850,823, forward strand.
ATAAACTGTCAAACTGCAGACATCGCAGCAATATGACTGAAAAATTGTTAAAGCTACGTTGAAAATCCAAATCACACACACACACACATGACTAGTTTCCTTCGTTTACACGGAGTTACGTCCCTTCGAGAACAAAATATAATATTAAGAATCAAAGGATGTACGTCTTTAGAAAATATATAACTTTCACTTGAATTTTAAGACATAAAACTTGAAAAGAGATATCAATTTCAATAGCTAAGAACATATCGATAAACGACTGGTGAACGAAGACAATTAACGTGTTCTGTGCAAATTCAGGAACAGCAGTTCAGCAACTCAGTCAGCAACCTGTACATCCATGTCCCCACTATAGAAGACTCTTACGGGCCTGAATCGGACAGATCGGCATCTTCGGACCCCTCCCCAGTGAATCGATGACATTGAATGGTCCTCATTAACATCGATAGGCGAACATCATGGTATAGTACATGTGTTGCATTTCAGATGATCGGGGAAGGAGGATGTATGTTATGATGTGATTTAAATTTTTAACGTAGTTTTAAAACAAAATTCAGGCATGTTGCTACGATGTCTGCAATTACCAGCTTATAGTGATGTCTAGCATTGGGACATCATGCCGCAGACATGTAGCATCATGTCCCACCCGGTCACATTATCCTGACACCAGGACTAACAGTCCTAACACTAACCTCTTAAGGCTGAACTCCATGCGAGGCAGCTGTTAGTATAATTTTTTAAGTTTTTGGTATGACTCAGCAGGGGCTCGAATCCACGACATTCCGCATCCGAGGCGAAGGAGGTGGAAACATGTTGCACTGTACGCTATACTACTTCATGTAAATAATTTCAGACAGGCAAACCTTGATTTACCAACCTATTATACAACGTACTATCTCGTGCAATGATATTCTTTCAGTATTGTCAACTCTGATCTACCTGCCCATTAAGCAACATCGCTATGACTTTATTCAGGTTGCTACAGTGTCATCAACCCTGATTTACCAGCCGATCTTGCAATATACTAATGATCTGAGTCAAACATATTCCATATGCCTTGTTGACCTGGATCTACCAGGTTATTATACAATATACTAATGATTTCAGTCAAACATATTCCGTATGTCTTGTTGACTTTCATCTACCAGTTTATTATACAATATACTAATGAGTTCAGTCAAACATATTCCGTATGTCTTGTTGACTTTCATCTATCAGCATATTATACAATATACTAATGATTTCAGTCAAACATATTCCGTATGTCTTGTTCACTTTCATCTACCAGTTTATTATACAATATACTAATGAGTTCAGTCAAACATATTCCGTATGTCTTGTTGACTTTCATCTCCAGGTTATTATACAATATACTAATGATTTCAGTCAAACATATTCCGTATGTCTTGTTGACTTTCATCTACCAGGTTATTATACAATATACTAATGAGTTCAGTCAAACATATTCCGTATGTCTTGTTGACTTTCATCTACCAGCATATTATACAATATACTAATGATGTCAGACAATTAGATTCCTTAGCCTCAATCCTGATCTACCGGTCCACTATTTAGTCTCAGATCTGGATAAACCAGAGTCCATATGGTGGCCTAGTGGTTAGAGCGTCCGTCTCGGATGCGGGAGGTCGCGGGTTCGATCCCCGGCCGAGTCATACCAAAGACTTACAAAAGTGGTACTTACAGCTGCCTCGCTTGGAGCTCAGCATTAAGAGGCTAGTGTTAGGAATGGTCGGCCTGGTGTCAGGATGATGTGACTGGGTGGGACATCATGTTACATGTCTGCGGCATGATGCCTCAGTGCTAGACATCACTATAAACTGCTACACTGCAGACATTGTAGCAATATGACTGAAAATGTTTTGAAACTACGTTAAAAAAATCCAAATCCAATAGAGTCCATATGCTTCCTTAATAATCTTAAAACTAATGGATTTAGGGCTTATAAATCCAATGCAGTTAAATACTTGAACATTATGTTTGAAATTCCTATAAATATCCTTGAAAATCAAAATCAATCAAGCGGCTTTATATCACTTACAAATAAAACAATAGCATTCATATCATTGACATGATTTGTCAAAGGTTTCTCCTTTCCAATCAACTAAGGAGCCTTATGGTCCTGATAAATCTATCAAAGGGCTTTGATTTCCTGACAAATCTATCAAGGTGCTTTATATATTGTCGACAAAATAATGATTTCCTGACAAATCTATCAAGGTGCTTTATATGTTATCGATAAGGTTATGATTTCCTGACAAATCTATCAAGGTGCTTTATATGTTGTCGATACAATAATGATTTCCTGACAAATCAATCAAAGGGTTTAATATGTTGTCGATACAATTATTATTTCCTGACAAATCATTCAAAGGGCTTTATATGTTGTCGATAAAATTATGATTTCCTGACAAATCTATCAAGGTGCTTTATATGTTGTCGACAAAATAATGATTTCCTGACAAATCTATCAAGAGGCCTTATATGTTGTCCATAAAATAATAATTTCCTGACAAATATATCAAGGTGCTTTATATGTTGTCGATACAATAATGATTACCTGACAAATCTATCAAAGGGCTTTATAAGCTGTCGATACAACAATGTTTTCCTGACAAATCTATCAAGGGTTTTATATATTGTCGATAAAATAATAATTTCCTGACAAATCAATCAAAGGGTTTAATATGTTGTCGATAAAATTATGATTTGCTGGCAAATCTATCAAAGGGCTTTATATGTTGTCGATAAAATTATGATTTCCTGACAAATCAATCAAAGGGCTTTATATGTTGTCGATAAAATAATGATTTCCTGACAAATATATCAAGGTGCTTTATATGTTGTCGATAAAATAATGATTTCCTGACAAATCAATCAAAAGGCTTTATATGTTGTCGATAAAATTATGATTTCCTGACAAATCAATCAAAGGGCTTTATATGTTGTCGATACAATAATGATTTCCTGACAAATCAATCAAGGTGCTTTATATGTTGTCGATAAAATAATGATTTCCTGACAAATCTATCTAAGGGCTTTATATGTTGTCGATACAATAATGATTACCTGACAAATCTATCAAAGGGCTTTATATGCTGTCGATACAATAATGTTTTCCTGACAAATCTCTCAAGGGCTTTATATGTTGTCGATAAAGTAATGATTTCCTGACAAATCAATCAAGGGACTTTATATATTGCTGTCGATAAAATAATGATTAACCGACAAATCTGTCAAGGGGCTTTTTATGATGTCGATAAAATAATGATTTCCTGACAAATTTATCAAGGTGCTTTATATGTTGTCGATAAAATAATGATTTCCTGACAAATCAATCAAAGGGTTTTATATGCTGTCGATACAATATTGATTTCCTGACAAATCTATCAAGGTGCTTTATATGTTGTCGATAAAATAATGATTTCCTGACAAATCTAGCAAAGGGCTTTATATGTTGTCAATAAAATAATGATTTCCTAACAAATCAATCAAAGGGCTTTATATGTTGTCGATAAAATTATGATTTCCTGACAAATCTATCAAGGTGCTTTATATGTTGTCGATACATTAATGATTTCCTGACAAATCTATCAAAGGTCTTTATATGTTGTCAACAAAATGATTTCCTGACAAATCAATCAAGGTGCTTTATATGTTGTAGATAAAATAATGATTTCATGATGAAGTTTCTTCAGCCATTTGTTATTTTTACTTTCTATGGTGATGCTAAGCTAACAGAACATTGGTGCAAATAGATGTTTTTCAACCAAGTGTTAGTGAATGCTGCGAATGTTTAATCTGATACAGACCAACGTACTTTTATGTCTTATTTGTGCATATTTGATATTGATAAAGGCTATAACTCTGAAACTCAGTGAAGACAGCCAATGCCTAATTAGACTTAGACGGATAGAACTTTTATATTTGAAGTTTGCATAGCTGAGACTGATAAAGGGCCATAACTCTGTAAGAAATGGCTGAAGTGTCAGTGAAGAGAGTGTATGCCTAATTCAATATAGACTTAATATATTTTTAGTTTTTTTCTTTGAATGTCACAGATTGCTACAGGGTATAACTCTAACAAATGAGCGAAACAGAAAACAGAAGTTGTTCAAGTCTAACATAAAAAGCGCTCATCAAATATGTACAGAAAACCAAAGTTGTTCAAGTCTAACATTAAACTTTGCAAAGAAAACGTTCACATGTCATTAGGATAGACAAATACATATACACAAAGAAGGGCAAGTGAAGTAATCAAACTTCTAACCTTGAATGTCAATAGAAATACATCAACTTTATTTCTGACCAGTAACAAATTAAACTTCCAGCCTTGAATATCAAGTGAAATACTAAGAAAGAAGTTTGTCCCAAATATGAATATAATTAATCATATGCCAGTGGAGTAATAAGACTCATTCAGAGCCCTTTATTTGGTCAGGATACACGACTGCAAATATAATAATAATAATAATAATAATAATACACCAGTGAAATATCGAGACCTCAGTCTGATTCCTTTTATTTGGTCAGGATACACCAACTAATAATCCAATCAAATATAAAAACCAGAATCTAAGTTATTTATTTGGTCAAGTCACGCCATTATGAATTTTATGTATAATCCAATGATATATGAAGACCCCATTCGAAATTCGTTATTTGGTCAGGACAACCCAGTATGAATATCTAGATATAAACCAATGATATATCAAGACCTCATTATAAGACCTTAACTTGGTATGTTTACACCAGTACACCATTGTGAATGTAATACTTATAAACCAGAGATATATCAAGACCTCATTATAAGGCCTTAACTTGGCCAGTTTACACCAGTATACCATTGTGAATGTAATACTTATAAAGCAGTGATATATGAAGACCTCATTCTAAGGTTTTTACTTAGTCAGGATACAAATATGTTTGGCAAATATTGTTGCTGTAATACTGTGCATGGAAATCCCTCATGAATGAAACATTTCATAGTAAAGTACCATGATACTGTGCATGAAAATTCCTCATGAATGGAACATTTCATAGTAAGTTCTATGATACTGTGAATGGAAATTCTTCATGAATGAAACATTTCATAGTAAGTACTGTTACACGCATAAGGGTATTTACTTGACCGAGCGGTTGTCAAACCCTGGCGCGATTCTGGCTAGAAGTCATACGTTTACCCCGACTTTCCAAAGACTTCCATACATCTTCAGTTGTCAATTAGAAAGCCCGACATGTCCATTCTATAGCTAAATTTTACTCTAATTAATGCAAGACCACAGATAAAACAACCTGCCAAATAGCTATCAACCGCACATCTGCGTGTTTTATCTTCATCATGTTTTAGTACCGCCAACCGTTCACGCCATATAAAGTATATGTGTATTCACCATAGGCTAGTTAATGTATGCTTTCCAGACACATATCGCCAATATAACTGCAACACATTTGCCTCCATGGCAAGATAAACGGTATCTGCCATGTCCCTTCTTATTTATTCCCTTGTGTAATTTACCGGTTTCCTACCGTACCGTAAATACTGCCATTGCAGTCACACTACCAGATTTTAATATGGACTATCTTACGACAGGGACATTCATTCTGTTTTGGCCTGAATTCACTACCAGTGAACCACAGCATCATGGAAACTCACTTACACTTCACTCCGTGACGTTTGCTCCTAATAATTGACTGATTATTTCAGGCTAGGAATATTTCCATGGCGCCAAATTCCAATAATCACACAAGTAATCACACAAATCAAAGAATTCCTTAAAGCGCTATAACCAAATGCGCACACAATAAATTTATTGCAGTACCATGACATTGTGCATGGACATTCCTCATGAATGAAACATTTCATAGTAAGTACCATGACACTGTGCATGGAAATTCCTCATGAATGAAACATTACGTAGTAAAGTACCGTGACACTGTGTATGGTAATTCCTCATGAATGAAACATTTCATAGTAAGTACCATGACATTGTGCATGGAAATTCCTTATGAATGAAACATTTCGTAGTAAAGTACCATGACACTGTACATGGAAATTCCTCATTAATGAAACATTTCATGTTAATGTGCTATGACATTGTGCGAGGAAATTTCTCATGAATGAAACATTTCATAGTAAGTACCATGACACTGTGCATGGAAATTCTTCATGAATGAAACATTTCATAATAAAGTACCATGACACTGTCATTTTCTCCAGCTGAAATGTAACAAACTTGCAAACTGCTTCGGTGGTCTAGTGGTTAGTGCGTCCGCCTCGGATGGGGGAGGTTGCATGTTTGAACCACGTCCAAATCATTCCTAAGACTTATAAAAATGATAATTACAGTGGCCTCGCCAGGCACTCAGCATTAAGAGGTTAGTATTAAAACTGGTCGACCTGGTGTCAGGATAATGTGAATGGGTGGGATATCATGCTACATGTCAGCGGCATGATGCCCCAGTTCTAGACATAACTATAAACTGCCACACTGCAGACATCGTATCGATATGACTGAAACATTTTTAAGCTACCTTAAAAATCTAAATCACACACAAACTCGTATATCACTGATTCGTAATGTGTAGAGTTTACCTTTCTATATGTAACAGGCCGTTACAAAACAAAAATCTATATCATTGATTCGGTATCTGTGAAATTTACCATTATCCATATGTGACACAGCGGTACACAGCAAAAATACATTTCTTTAATGCACCATGTGTGTAGTTTACTATTCAGTATTGACCAGGCAAATATGAGATCTTAACTACCCTGTGCGAACATGACTTAATTGTGCAAACGGAATGATCACCAATATAAGAGAATAGTGTCATGGAAGTGTCCTCAGTAATTTTGAAAGGCAACATTTAACTCTGTATCAGAATGCTTGCTCAAGTCTATTACAAAATTGTTTATTTTCTTCCCGCATAGAACTGTGTTTCTGTCCTGGCAATACCTGCGTTGGTGCATTAGACTTCTAATGATTTATCCCAATGTAAGCGTGAACCACACATGGGATATGTTCTTCAGAACATCATCTTCCAAAGTTAAATTTCTTTATTTGTACTAGACTGTGTGTACTCTTTTCAAAAGACCAGACATGACAATGATGACTGTATTACCCATTGTGTTACATATAGTCTTACATATATATTTTTATGTTGCTGAGTGCTTTTTAAATGCATTCATTTCGTCTGTATAACTTTGTTTAAAGGCACAATAGTGCAGCTGAGGGTGAATTTTCTTGCAAAAATGTTGGGACAGTTATGTACATCAACTGATTAAGTACTATTTAAAAGGCAATTCTGGGGTAATATCAAGTACGTAGGGGTTCTCATTATGAAATACAAGCTCTCTGAAATCTTCGTACGTAGAGTAACGAATCTATCGTCTCTTTGCTGAAATCCTGCTCGGCAGTGATCGGTAGATCCCGAATGAATAACACTTAATTCCGGTGACTGAAATTTGCATAATTATAGGCCACATTGTAAACATTGAAGATGATGACGTAAAACACAACCACGCTACGAGACCGCCCAAAATGTCAACAACGGTGAGTACGATCTTCTTCTGATCTCCATCTTTACTTCTTATCCTTTTCCTTTCTAATTTTAATTTTGAGAGGAAACAATGAAATGTATGTAGAACTACTTTTATTTGCTATATTTCAAAGTTTTGTGGTACGACAATAATTTAAATCGACGTGTTCTGTACAGTATTGCAAAAACCCTCTCTATTTTTTGCCCAGTAGAATTCGTACTCCCTCACGTCCCCACCACTCAATTTTATAAATTTAAAGCATCAGGGATATTTAGAACTGCTCAAAATTGAATAATTTCATTAAACAATTTATACATTCTAACCAGATTGTCACCAGTGGACCCCTAACACCCATCTTTCTGACGTTTCAAACAAAGGGGAAAAGAATTTGTGTGCTTCTCCAAGTTAATACTTTACATACACATAGTTTTAAATAAGCTTTTTCTTTAAATCTGCGACTAAGATATGGAATCCAGGTTCAAAACTCGGGGCCAGATCATAAAAAATTACTCACACACAAATGTACAGTCACTTGTCAGTTGAAGTTTGACCACAGCTTTATTCTTGCACATGTTTATTGGGTATTGTGCACACTGAGTAAATAGACACATAGACTTTGCTTTGGTGCCCATTCAAGGAAAGCAAGGGCCCTTTTTAAATTTTGGATCCCCACCCCACCCAACACTTGACCTGATCCAGCCCAAAAAACTTCCATCAAATCACAGCCTCTCATGTATTCATTTCCGATCCAAAGTTAGCACTATATTCCTATAAGGTTGATAAGTAATCATGAATATATTAGTTGTCAAATTATGAAATACATTTACATATTAAAATGCATTACATAGATTTAAATCAGCTCACTTTCACGCCCAATTCTAGAGCGACCTTTAAGAGGAAGAGGGAGAGGAAGGATGAGGTATGGAGCAAGAAGTTGAAAAACCAGATTGGGGAGAGGAGGAAGACATGCTGTGCAGCCTAAAAACTGAGCTGACCAAGCTCTACACATAGTTCAGACAAAGCAGACAAGAATGAGGGTAATTGTTTATTTATATCTTGCAAAACAAGTATTGATAGATATTGAAGAATGTTTGGTACTAAGTAACTTGGCAAAGACTCTAATATCTATGTCAGTAGTGTTTTGCACAACTTAGAAAATGCATACTTGTATTAAAGGATTAGTTATTTTACCAACCAATGTATGTTTAAACTGCTTTACTTTTTGTTGCTACTCAACACCCCACCCCAATATGATTTGGTAAAGGAAGACCATGCACAGGTACCATAGAAAATACAGAGGCCACCTCATTTATTTAGCCACCTTATAAAATGATAAAAGTAGTATGGAGACAATCTCATAGAGTACCCAATTGCATGATGAAATACATATAACTGATATGAAACTAAATACAAAATGTTTTAACATGTGTCACTTAAATGTACAAGGTATAGTGGAAAAAATAAAACAGATTAAGTTAATGTTGTCTTCCAAGGAAAATAATACGCATGTTTTAGGACTCACTGAAACCAAATTAAATGCTAACCACAAATGATAATCTATTTCACTGTCAAGACTACAATAAACCATTACGCAGGGACAGAGAGACAAGGGGTGGGGTGTGAGTGTGTATTGTATACATTACAAGATGTAAATGCAGAAAGGCGACCTGACTTGGGATCACATGAAATTGAGAGTATTTGGGTGGAAATTTCTCAAAATAATGCAGAATCATTCCTAGTTGGTTTCATTTATAGGCCACCTTCCTCCAAAGAAATTTGGAATGATAACTTTTTGAAACAAATAGAAAATGTTCTTGCACATGAGAAAGAAACATATACTCAGCAGTGTAAATAAGGACCTACTCAATACTCAAATAAGGAGTAACTGGACGGAATTTATTGAATCATTAGGCCTAGACCAGCTGGCAAATGAGCCCACAAGTGTAACAGAAATATCAAGCACTCTTATTGATCACATTTATACCAACCTACCAAACAATGTGGCTTATGTTAATGTACCAAATGTTGGTCTTAGTGACCACTATCCTACCTTGTTGACAACAAAGGTTAAATGCAACAGAAATAGGAAAAATACACACAAAACTATCACTTACAGATCTATCAAAAATTGAAGTAAATAACAATTTCAAGATGACCTATATAAATTTCCATGGAATATTATCCAAAATGTTGATGACATATGTGAAGCTCTAAGGGTGTGGACTGATTTATGGATGTAGTCTCTAAGCATGCACCACTAAAAGTACATTGAGTAAAGTATGAAATCCAACCTAACTGATTTACTACTGAAATCCTAGACACGAGACCAAGTGAAGGCTATGGGGAACCATGCACAATATCAAGTATGGGGAAATAACAAGTATGATTGAAAAGGCTACAAAAAAACTTTTTTATCAATCAAGGCTTGACAACACAAAGAGCGACACAAACTCCATTTGGAAAGTCTTCAGTGAACTCATTGGGGTAACACACAAATATCAGTCAAATAAAATTCACTCACTTCTGGTAAAAGACGCAAAAGTCTCTGATGACACTGACATTGCAAATGTTTTGAGTGATTTTTTTTCACTAATGTTACCACTAAGTTAAAAGAACGAGTGATAGAAAACAATTATAATGAAATGAAAAAATCCCTAAGGAGGTATGTTTCTCTATCCCACAGGTATAAAAAAAAACTGCTAAAAATGTCCCAGTAAAGATGATATTAAGAAAGCTACAGGACTTGATCAGATTGGTCCATCACTCATTAAAACTTCTGCCACAGCTATTTCAGATAGCATAACATTCATAATTAATTTAAATATTGCAACCTCATCTGTACCCAAAATATGGAAAACTGCAAAAGTAATGCATATGCACAAATTTGGTTCTAAGAATGATGCTGATAACTACCAGCCAATTTCAATACAACCAAAACTTGTCAAAATTGATTGAAAAACATGTCCATGACTCTTTCGTGTCATATTTAACAAAACAGTTGCTGTTACACCCTATTCAATCAGGCTTTAGACAGAAACATTCATGTGAGACTGACTTGATCTCTCTAACTGATAAATGGCTTCAACCACTTAATCAAAGTTGAATAATAGGATCTCTATTCGTAGATTTCAGGACAGTTTATGGGTTGGTGTACATGAAATTCTTTTGAAGAAACGGAAAATCAACCAGTGTGATGAAGGAACAATTAGATGGTTTGCTTCATACTTAAGTGAAAAACACAACATGTTTATATAAATAATGTTCTGTCGGAACCTGATACAAATAGATGAGGAGTACCACAAGGTTCAATTTAGGTCCATTACTATTGATACTATGTATTAGTGTCCGAACTTTTTACTAAGGGACTCAATTTCATCTACAGATCTCTGTGTAGATGACACAACATTGTCAGACGGCGAAAACACAAAGCACAAATTAGAAATTTATATACAGGATGCCCTAAACAAACTGGACAACTGTTGCACATGCCATGGCATAGTGGTAAATACTGGAAGAACTAAAATATTACTTATCTCAACATGGCAAAAAAGAACAAATCTTGGTAGTGATGAACTATGTCTGACATGAAAGGATACAAAAGGGTTGTCATGATAGACTACTTGGTGTTTTGGTAGAAAATAACCTACCATGGAATGAACATGTCAGTAAAAAAGTTAATTCAAGTTTATGGCTTTTCAGTAGGATAAGGTGAAGAAAACACTATTTTATAACAGTTACATACAACCCTATATAGACTACTGTAACACAGTGTGGAGTAATTCAAATGATAAATAGCAAAGCTGACACATCTTAAAACAAGTCCATGCAGGCTATATCAATCCAAAAAGAAAGCAAGGAAAATTTTAGCTGATAAGTTAAAATTATTACCTATTAAAGACTGAATCCAGCTGAGAAAAGCCAAATTAATGTACATGATATCCAATAATAGTGCTCCTGAATATTTACAATCACTATTCCAGTAATGGCTACCTGGTAATACTCCACATCTGTGATCCATGTCTACCAAATAGTATAAAATTCCCAAACCAAATAAGGAATTATTCAAAAAATGTTTCCAGTACTCTGAAACTTTGCACTGCAATAGTATTCCAGTTGACATTAGAAATGCCAACTCCATTTCCTTGTTCTAAACCAATATATACAGCGGCTTCAGACATACACTTAAAATAAATAAATTCCTTTGTATGAGGGCATAAAGGTAGAATAGCTAAAATCATTTCATATATAGGTATTAGTGATCTACGATAGTGGCATACAAACATTCAATACTATTAAGGTCAACTTGCTCTTTTTTTTAATTTAATTAATAAACCAACTTAAGTAATACATGTATTAGTTTTATTTTTTTAAGTACAAAATGGTAACAAAAAGTCTATGCAATCTTACTTTGGAGTTCAGCAATTAGACCTGACTAGATTGCAGTTTTATTAAAACATTAGACATTTATAGAATTCATATAGCCATTTAAGTCTTGGGAAATAAATACTACACTTTTATTCTTCTGTTTTAAATATAATGCATGCCTTAATGTGTATTTCTAAAGCCCCAAAATATGTTAAGATAATACTATATCTGCACTATCATGATAAACATAAGGACTTAATATTCCTAAATTGTTTTATTTATCCAGAATTTAGACTGACATGAAGGCTTGCAAGAAACTTTTTTTCTTCATATCTGATCTAACATTTTTGGGTAAGAATTTTAATTGCCCAGTCTGCTTGGCATTCCACCTTTGAACTGGTGATTACTGCAAATGATTTCTGTATAACACAATTACTCGATTCAATGGGAATTTTGAAACTTCTTTAATTCTTTCAATAACTTTTATTTATTCCTTGAGCGTGTTACTGCCAAAGCTTAACATTTTTATGTACAAAATGTATATCACAAAAGGTATGAATAACTTGACAGGCATATTGGCTACATTACAGAAAACCTCTTTCTGTATACAGGATATGTGGAGCACATGCCTATGAATGTACAATTGAAACTTTGATAGTTACTCTTACAATACAACATTTACAATGAAATCCATTTCCAAGGTGGACTCTCAAAGATTGATAATTGATGTACATACATGATTGTTGTAAATGTTATTTCTTTGCAACCACTGTGAAAGATTTTTAAAATTGTAAGCCGTCCAAAAATAGACATGCATACATATGCAAATGATAAGGACTTTGTTTTAATTTACAATTGATACTCATCGAGTAGATTCTTTTCATTACCTGATTTCAATGTGGGTACCTAACTATACTAAACAAATCTAAGCTGCAATCAGCCATTCCTATTTGATCCCAATGCTGGAGTCTCTGACTTCTAGAAATGCTCCCTAAAAACTTTGAGCTGTCCATCTTAACATAAACTATCAGATCTAGTTGTGATGGAACTCTCAGTGTTCTTGTCAAAATAAAAACCTTGTGCAGTTTTGAACCACATGTATTTCACAGTGGAATTTGCTGATCAAAGATGAATGACATTTGAATAAGCGCATGTTCCTATTATTTCTTAACATATATTTGTTTACATTTTAGAAATAGCATATTACAATTGGAATAATTTTTCAGATTTTTCAAGATCTAATCCTTGATGAGGCTGTACTTGCCTTGTCCAGGATGTACAGACGGAATGATCTTGTCCTCAGTGATAAAGTTGACTTGATGAGTGCCAACAGACATGCTACCTATAGGCAGTTCATACTACGGCAACATGGAAGGCTCGGGTCTGGACAGAGACATGTAATTCCCTCTTGAGGTTTCTGGCAGATACATGACAAACATCCAGACGGACAATACACTGGCTTCATCCCCTCTAGGCTTGCATGAACTTGAACACTTTCTTGCATGTATGAGTTTGTATATAAATGAATACAATTGATTTTATTCATTGTTTTCTTATAAATGCACATGATATTGCATCAAACATTAATGCTTTCAGATTTTTTTAAACACCAGTCTATTTCTACTATAAACAATGTGGGCATGAAGATCATAAATAATCAATATAAAAAGTTTTCAGCAACTGCATATACAACATTATACATTATTCTGTTTCAACTACTGATATTTCAGGATATTATATAAAGCATAACCTGCCTTAGCAGACACCTCCATATATCAGACACTGTTTCATATTTTACATACCTAAAATCAAGAGATCTCCTTCACCACACCAAAACTAGAGTTGATGGTGGTTCTTGAGGTGCCAGGTTTCTACAAATTCTACTGAGATCATCTTCCTTTAGTTCTCGTCCCCTCTGCATACCCTGCTTTCCCTCAAGTTGACAGATGAGTGCTTTCTATATAAGCTACCTGACGTGGGGATGTTATCTTTTCCTTGCAAGGGTAGACGGACCATCTGCCGATTTTTTTTTTGTTGTAACATCGATGCCTGTTTTAAAGAAAATTTTATTTTCTTAACGTGTGTGACAAGCATCTCCATGCTAACCCATATTTACTTTTTACCCACTATTAGAGCCTCATGATCAGTTCCCAAGAAGGAGTTGTTGAGGGGTTGTTTTTGCTCTTATTTGTTCTATCCACAAAATACTATGTGAGACAGTATGCATTCTTGCCCATTCCTTCAGAAAGCAACATGTTTTCATGAACAAGCATTAGCTAGTAATCATCATGAGGACAGCATCTACCCCAAATATCCTGAGGATATTCGATAAACCCCATATATCCTTAATAAAGTGTGTCAGTCCCCTGGGAAAGTGCTATACATATCACTGGATCTAATTATAAGACTTGCATTGCTCAAATCAAAATAAATATCCACTAGAAAGATAACAATACTAATTACAGATCTGTATGCATGAAAATATTAAGATTCCTTACCGCAAATATAAATGTGTGCCGATTGTTGCAGAATGACTTGTATCTGATACAAAGATTTCATGACTTGTACATGTGAATAATATTTCATTCGTCTGATCTCCAGGTAGGGATCATAATGTACAATCAATATATAAAATTATTTCTAATTTCCTGTACTGAAACAAGCTTACACTATCTCCCCTTCTTTGTTTCTCATTACACCTCAGCCACTATGGATATTGTGATCCAAAGCAGCTAGCTCATTCCTAATCCTGTACACAGGAGGGATGTACGAACATTTCTTGGCACTGTACATCATGATCTGCTAATGAAAAACTTCAAGCTCAGCAGTGCTTCTGCAATTATCAAAAACATGTATCTTGTAACATGTGTTATTTGTAATCTGCTAACAGATTAATACAATTATTAAATATTCATTACTGTTGGTAATTTTTGCATACATAAAATCTTTAGTGAAGTGTTTATTGATAGAGTGTCACGGAATTATTTATACCTGATGTGCATGTATTATAACTGAAATTACCAAAGACTTGAGAAGGAGACCCACTATACATGTATCATGTGCACACATCTTATGAATTCTAACTTATTCAGGTCTTCAAATAGTAAATAAATACTGTAAATTATTATTATGTTGAGAATAAAAACATTTAAAGTGGTCTTCAAATTTTTCTTTTAAATACAATTCGATTGTTGCAATCCTGAAATGGCATACCTGAAATTTAAGTAATACTCCACTCTGTTTAGGAACCTTTGGTCCAAGAGCACCTGTGCCAAGATTTTCAGCATTTCGGCTTCCTTCTTGGGATCAACTTCATCAAGCCAAGGCTTTGTCCGCTCTTCATTCTCCACGTAAGGTTCATGAAGACATTTATTAATGCCTTGGCCATATGAGAGGATCTACTCATGTGTATTGGTGATATGATGTAGGACACTCCTCAAGATACTCTGAAAGAATGCCACAATCAATACCTTTAGCACCTAAAGCTGGTCCGTTTTGTCCTGGTGATTATAAAGCGGAAACTACATTGTAGAACTGGCTAATAGTTAATGTAGCAGGATTTAAATTTTGCTCAGATCATTGTTCCTTCAATATTCCACATTACTCTGACATTTCAAATAAATTAATTTTAATAAACTACATACCTAGAAGATTTGGTGATGAATATATATGGATAAAATATACATTAAAAAATCAGAAGATATGGATTATGCACTGTAATTTTGATTTCATACAAAAGTATACAATAACAAATGTTTACATATATGTTTCAAATAAAAGGACTGAAAACTCACAAAAAATTGTGCATGAAAACCAAAACTGGTTCGTGTCTTGGGACCATTGTAATAAAGCCATACTATTCATTTGTTTGGTAATCTTGAAAAGTTGGTAGATAAAATAAAGTTAAAAATGCAGGAAGGGCAATCATCAAAACAGAAACAAGTAGTAATATGGGACGATCTGGCGACAATGGGAATTAACATTACAGACCCCCCTGGGACGATTTGGCGACAATGGGAAATTTAACATTACGAAAACCCCTGGAACGATCTGGCGACAATGGGAAATTAAAATAGGAATATAGTGTGGGACAGTTTAGCGACAATGGGAATTGAACATGGGAATATAGTGTGGAACTGTTTAGCGACAATGGGAATTGAACATGGGAAATAAATCGTGGGACTGTTTAGCGACAATGGGAATTTAACATGGGAATATATTTTGGGCCTATTTAGCGTCAAGGGGAATTTAAGATGGGAATATAGTTTGCGCCTGTTTAGCGTCAAGAGGAATTTAACATGGGAATATATAGTGGGCCTGTTTAGCGTTAAAAGGAACTGAACATGGTGGATCTGTATAGCGTCAAGGGGAATTTAACATGGTGGGCCTGTCTAGGACCAATGATGGTAGAGGGCCAAACACAACAGAGACAGAGACAGACATACACTAGTAAAAGCCGGAGATTTATATATAAAGCATTACTAAGACCAGAAATTTTGCTGGGGTGTTCAAAAATTTGCATAATTGTAATGATGTTATAAATAGCTATACTCAAGGAAAGCTCAACGACAAAATGGATTTGACTAAAAGTAACGCTAAAATGACAAAATTGTACCATAATTTAAAACATATCCCCGAAAATTAAGTTACATTGGTTTCGACTAAAATGGATACAATTAGTAACTACTTACAATATCAACTTGTGTGACGATCGTGGATAAACACCCATGTATCTATTTATAGCTACAACTTGTGGGTTATTCCTTTGGAAAACCCCACTATATTTTTATTGCCTCAGGTTGAGTGACGTTCCTGTTTATGAACTCTAGTACATATGTCTAGCTACAACCTGTGGAAAACCCCAAGTCCATATTTATAGTCTCAAAATTTCCAGCGTCAGTGACGTCACTGTACTGAACACTAGGAGATAATGACAACAGTGTTGCAAGTGGCTGACCTGAATACGCGGTACTGTAGGTAGGTAGGTAGGTAGAATGTATTTTACAGGAATAAGTGAGTTTTATAGGGACAAACAGAGACCAATACATACACACACACACACACACACGCACACACACACACACAAACACACACACAAGGTACGCGCGCAGACATACGCGCGCACACACACACACACAAACACAGAGGGAAGAGGAAAAAAACAAACCCCCAAATATACTATCAACACAGAGGGAAGCGGAAAAAACCCAAAATATGCTATTCACACGGAAAGGAAGGAAAACAAACCCAAATATACCATCCATACAAACGTACGAGAACGCATACAAACCCCAAATGCACTATCCACACAACGTTGCTAACGCGTATAAACCCCAAATAAGCTATCCACACAACGTCGCTAACGCATACAAACCCAATATATACTATTCACACGGAAGGGAGGGAAAACAAAAACAAATATACTATCCATACAAACGTACGCGAACGCATACAATCCCTAAATATACTATCCACACAACGTCGCTAACGCGTACATACCCCAAATATACTATCCACACAAGTCGCCAACGCGTACAAACCCCAAATATACTATCCACACAACGTCGCTAACACATAAAACCCCCAAATATACTATCTACACAACGTCGCTAATGCGGACAAACCATAAATATACTATCCACACGCGGGAGGAAGAAGAAAAAAAAACAACCCAAATATACGATCTAAACAACGTACGCGAACACACACACACACACACAAACACACACACACACACACACACACACACAGAGGGAAGAGGAAAAAACGAACCCCAAATATAATATTCGCACAGAAGGGAGATAATACAAACCCCAAATATACTATCTACACATGGAAGAGGAAGAATACAAATCCCATACCTACTATCCACACGGAGGTGAGATGTAAAAAATAAACCCAATATCTACAATCTACGCAGAGGGAAGAAGAAATAAATAACCCATTATACACTATCCTCAAAGAGGGAAGAGGAATAAGCCATAATATACTAACCACACAGAGGGAAGAGGAAACCCATTATACACTATCCACACGGAGTGAAGAAATAACCCTTTATATATACTATCAATATAGAGTCAAGAAAATACACTTATATTCCATCCACACGGAGTGAAGAAGAGAAAGTTTTCTGAAAGCACCTAAGCCGTCACCTGCAATGACCAACTCTGCCAAACATCTACACCCCACCCCCACCCCAACACTACAAAACCATTTAACCCGTTATTTTATGACATCAGTGTGTGATTTAGGAAACATCAAGACACAAAATGATGGATGAATAGACTGACTATTGTTTACCGACTTGCATGCCTAAAGAGCGTGCGTGAAGGAAAACATCCTTTCATTTCAATTCTAACTAAAACATGTTCCAGAGGGATAGAGATAGGGGAAAGAGCACAATTTCATAAAGTGTGAGTAAAAACAAAACACGCCATCCTTATTATAGAATGTCAAGACTAAGAGACACTTACGTTTTCTTTCTGGTCTATTCTCTTTTAGAAGGTAGCATGAAATTTCACATCAGGGCCAACGCATCGGCTCACATTGTCAATTTTTCCATTTCCATGTCTTCACTGGCACAAGTTCTTCCTCATCTTCAATTTCTTCTTCTTCTGAATCCCTCTTTTCTTTTTCGTCTTGTTTCTGTTTCTTCTCTTTTCTCTTAGGGCACTCTGAATCCCAATGTCCTTTCTCCGGACAACGATATTATGTATCTTGACTTTTGTCTCTCTTTCTTAGACGAAGCAGGTATTCTGGAGACAAATACCCATTTACCTTTGCAGATATAGCAAACTTCATCAGCACTTACACACTTCCGTATGACTCTCATCAAATCAACGACCAAAAGAGTAAGTTTTGTTGCCACTTTCGCCTGTGAATTATGCTTTCGTATGACTTTTAGCAAATATTTGACCAGCAGGTCGATCTGTGCTGACTTTTCCATCTTCTTGATGGTTTGAGAGTGGAATGAATACTCTGACGCTAAGACACTTTCCCTATATACAGGGACCTGCTGCATATGAAACCTAGTCAAATGTAATTTTGCAATAAGATGAAACGATTTCATTGAGAAAGTAAAAGGCAATGACATGCCGTGTCACCTCACACAAGAGCTGAAGTGTTAGCTCAAATCCTTGTCAGCGATTTCGAAGACAACATAACTGAGCTTTAATCAATGCTCTCCAAGTGTGCCCAAAACCACGATTTCTGATTCACGCCAAAAGAAATTTCGTTCGGTCCGTAAACTATACTATCACATCTGAGAAAAGCAAAAACGAACTTCCTGAAAACTGAGAACGACGGCTTACACCTACAACGTATTTTTATGAGTTCAAGTAGCGCGTAAAACATAGTCAAATTAAATTTTTATAGTCAAGACGAAACGATCTATTTTCGAAGAAGAAAGCAGACACCAAGCAACAATGGCGATCCGTGTCACACAACACTTTTCAAAATGTATTATTAGAGGTTTGTTCTAGCGATCTGCACGGTTAAATTAAATGTTGATGTATTTTGCAATAAGAAGGACACAATTTGCATGAGATCGCCCATGGTACGATTGTTTGTGGATTAGTTTAATTTTTTTTTTTTTTATATATAAATCGCCTATAGGATAGACTCAGCAAAGCATGGCCATTCTCGTCACTGTGTGAATAGCTACCCAACTCAATTCGAAGTGAACGCGGTAAGAAAATACGTATAGCCAATGAAATGGAAAACAACGGGTGATGCATTGTTTTGTTCCAAGACTGTGTGACATAATAATCCCTACGCTCTTGCGTTGTTACCATTACAGTGCAGATAGACTGGAATGTGAACTTACAAGACCTCTTTGTGTATTGTACCATTTCTTCTTACCACATCAAAATACTGAGCGTCACAGTATTGGTTTGCGTTTTCAAGCTGACCATTTTTTTATATCTCATTTAAACATTTTGACATAAACACTCACACTCACATCGGTAGAGTCAGAATAGACGTGTTACAGTACTGAGGGGCATGTTGTCTTTTTTTTCTTTTTTTCTTCAAACTAATAAATTTTTGGTTTGTATGAAGTAAAGAACCGAAAGTACAGTGAACCTCAAGGATGATGACCCAATCTGTCTGTCTATTGATGTGTGTATTTACTTAAGAAGAAATATGACCTCTAAAACACAAAGAGATACGGCAAGCATGATTAGAATGAACACAACGATGTTTTCCTTCACGCCCGTGTAATTTAGAGTTTCAATCGTCTTTCAAGACAAACTTGGTCTCTATTTGTAGAGCTTGAAATAAAAAAAACTGAAAAATCTTAAGCACTTTGCTATAGATAATTTCATCAACAGACTAAACAACATAAATACCGTTACAACAATAGAAAGCCTTAAACCTTCTATCAAAAAGAAATGCATCAAAAAAATTAAAGATTAACGATAACTAACCAATGAAACCGAATTTAACAAAGGCAATGACATGTGAAGAAATGCCTCTCACTTTGGAAAGGTAGGCGAATGTAATCTGTCATGCACCATCAACTTGAAAAAAAAAATTATAAATAGAGAGAAACCTGAATTCAAAATTCAGTTTTTTTTCAAAATTGTTTCGTTTTCTTTTTCTTTTCTGGAACAAATCTAAGCACTAATATAGAGTGGAAAAGGGAAAATGCACATAAAAGCATTGATATTTCTGAAAAAATGAGGGGATATTCCTAACGTTCATAATCACCTATTTATGTTTGGACTTGTCTGTGACTTATCCACAAAACAAGATGTACATATTTCTGATCAAGCTGCAAGTGTGTGCTTGTTTTTGAAAATGGTAAAAATTGGATGCACAATTTTCTCGTGACACTTATAAGGTGAAGAGTCTATGCAAGTGCCAAAAGCCAAAGTCATATAAGTTTTGTATTTTGTACGGCTTGTAAAGATTTCCACTTAGGAAAATGTGAAGTATCACAAGTTATTATCACAAACAGAAGTGGAACATAGGGGCTTGCAAGAACGAAAATAAACAAGACAGTTGGTGTCATCAAGAATGCTAGAGACGGTACCCTAACTTGTTTGCTTGGTTACTTGAATTAAAGTGATTTTCGCTCCAATGGAGCATGTATCACTCGTTTAATCACGCACCGCGTGATTTTTAATTACTCCTGGGGAAGGAAAGAGAGCCTCATCCACCAAGCTTTTATGTACTCAATGACTACTTTTACATTTAGCCACTCAGGTATAGGACTAAATAGTCCTTAACAACCTAACTGAAAGGCTTTAAACATGAGTGGGAATAGTCTCACCACACACTCATTTTTCTGTCCGAGCGTGGTAAAGGAGGAAAAAGGTACTCAGCAAGACAGCCATGGATGTTAAGTACTCACCAAAACGCTAATCCGTACTTATATCAAGTCAAGTCCCGTTTTTGCTAATGGACAATAAAAGTACCAATAATGTGTTAACCATCTGTGCAGTTAGTTCAAATCTAACGAGTCTGTTAAATTTCCTACTTCCTAACTTATTTATCTAATATTAGTACTTAGTGTACATAAAAATAGCCATACTGATCTTATTTAAATTATTATGTCTAAGCGACATATACCAGTTTGGTCACTGTTAGGTTTAAAAAGTTAAGTTTGTTGCGGTGTTTCAATAGGTCAAGTTTGTTTCGAGAATAGTTTAGTCAAGGAGGGATACCAAGCCAAATATGGTTCCCTATTTAATAAAAGGCAATCTTTTGGAGCCCTAAAAAATGCTGTTTTTTTCTGTTAGAAGGTAACACGTCTCTGTTTTGCCCTCACGATCTTTCCAGCACTCCTAGTCTCATGATTCTTGATATCAGGAAATGAGTTGCCATGATGGGCGGCAATGTAAGCAGCGGCTTCTACCAGTTGACTGAGAGAGTATCCAGTGAAGGCTTGTCTGTAGAATTGGGGGAGAACTCAGACCCCAAATCCCCATTGAGAAAATTTTGGTTTAAAGGTGTCTAGTGATTTGTGGGCAACGTATTGTATGGCTCTTATAAACTGCCCTGCTTTGTTGACGTCATACAATGCTTGATCTAGCCCCATTTCGGTGTACTTCTCAACGAGGGTCAGCGTCCCCCTCCTCCTCCTCAACCGCCTCTATTTCCTCTTGTGGTTCTGATACTAATTCTTCAGTTGAGGTAGATAGTTTCAAATCTGCTGCTATGGTGCATGTCGATGTTATTGTTGTTGTGGTTGTTCTTTCAGCTGGGATTGCCTGTAGTATCGGAGTGAGAAAAGAACGTAGTGCCTCCGACAATTACATTTGAGTTTGCCATACCGTTCGTCTAACATAATTGGCCCTTTGTTCTGCCACCACTCTTTCCGGGGCGGGTTGTTTGTTAAGTATAGTCGGCTCTAGCATTCTTGATGACACCAACTGTCTGGGTTCATTTCTTTCTTGCAAGCCCCTATGTTCCACTTCTGTTTGTGATAATAACTTGTGATACTTCACATTTTCTAAAGTGGAAATCTTTGTAAGCCGTACAAAATACAAAACTTATATGACTTTGGCTTTTGACACTTGCACAGACTCTTCACTTTTCACGAGAAAATTGTGTATCCAATCTTTACCATTTTCAAAAACACGCACACACTTGCAGCTTGACCAGAAATATGTACATCTTGTTTTGTGGATAAGTCACAGACAAGTCCAAGCATATATAGGTGGTTATGAACCTTAGAAATATCACCTCATTTTTTCAGAAACATCAAAGATTTTATGTGCATTTTCCCTTTTCCACTCTATATTAGTGCTTAGATTTGCTCCAAAAAATAAAAAAGGAAACGAAATAATTTTGAAAAAAACTGAATTTTGAATTCAGGTTTCTCTCTGTTTATAATTGTTTTCAAGTTGATGGTGCATGACAGATTACATTCGCCTACCTTTCCAAAGTGAGAGGCATTTCTTCACATGTCATTGCTTTTGTTAAATTCGGTTTCATTGGTTAGTTATCGTTAATCTTTAATTTTTTGATGCATTTCTTTTTGATAGATGATTTAAGGCTTTCTATTGTTGTAACGGTATTTATGTTGTTTAGTCTGTTGATGAAAGTATCTATAGCAAAGTGCTTAAGATTTTTCAGTTTTTTTTTTAATTTCAAGCCCTACAAAAGGAGACCAAGTTTGTCTTGAAAGACGATTGAAACTCTAAATTACACGGGCGTGAAGGAAAACATCGTTGTGTTCATTCTAATCATGCTTGCCGTATCTCTTTGTGTTTTAGAGGTCATATTTCTTTTTAAGTAAATACACGCAACAATAGACAGACTGGGTTATCATCCTTGAGGTTCACTGTACTTTCGGTTCTTTACTTCATACAAACCAAAAATGTATTAGTTTGAAAAAAAAAAAAGACAACATGCCCCTCAGTTCTGTAACACGTCTATTCTGACTCTACCGATGTGAGTGTGAGTGTTTATGTTAAAATGTTTAAGTGAGATATAAACAAATGGTCAGCTTGAAAACGCAAACCAATACTGTGACGCTCAGTATTTTGATATGGTAAGAAGAAATGGTACAATACACAAAGAGGGCTTGTAAGTTCACATTCCAGTCTGTCTGCACTGTAATGGTAGCAACGCAAGAGCGTAGGGATTATTATGCAACACAGTCTTGGAACAAAAAAATGCATCACCCGTTGTATTCCATTTCATTGGCTATACGTATTTTGTTCCCGCGTTCACTTGAGTAGCTATTCACACAGTGACGAGAATGGCCTTGCTTTACTGAATCTATAATACAGGTGATTTATATAAAAAATATTTTAAAAAATTAAACTAATGCACAAACAATCGTACCATGGGCGATCCCATGCAAATTGTGTCCGTCTTATTGCAAAATACATCAACATTTAATTTAACCGTACAGATCGCTAGAACAAACCTCTAATAATACATTTTGAAAAGTGTTACACGGATCGCCATTGTCGCTTGGTGTCTGCTTTCTTCTTCGAAAATAGATCGTTTCGTCTTGACTATAAAAGTTTAATTTGACTAAGTTTTACGCACTACTATAACTCATAAATTTACGTTGTAGGTGTAAGCCGTCGTTCTCAGTTTTCAGGAAGTTCGTTTTTGCGTTTCTCAGATGTGATACTATATTTTATGGACCGAACGAAATTTCTTTTGGCGTGAATCAGAAATCGTGGTTTTGGGCATACTTGGAGAGCATTGATTAAAGCTCAGTTATGTTGTCTTCGAAATCGCTGACAAGGATTTGAGCTACCACTTCAGCTCTTGTGTGAGGTGACACGGCATGTCATTGCCTTTTACTTTCTCAATGAAATCGTTTCATCTTATTGCAAAATTACATTTGACTAGGTTTCATATGCAGCAGGTCCCTGTATATAGGGAAAGTGTCTTAGCGTCAGAGTATTCATTCCACTCTCAAACCATCAAGAAGATGGAAAAGTCAACACAGATCGACCTGCTGGTCAAATATTTGCTAAAAGTCATACGAAAGCATAATTCACAGGCGAAAGTGGCAACAAAACTTACTCTTTTGGTCGTTGATTTGATGAGAGTCATACGAAAGTGTGTAAGTGCTGATGAAGTTTGCTATATCTGCAAAGGTAAATGGGTATTTGTCTCCAGAATACCTGCTTCGTCTAAGAAAGAGAGACAAAAGTCAAGATACATAATATCGTTGTCCGGAGAAAGGACATTGGGATTCAGAGTGCCCTAAGAGAAAAGAGAAGAAACAGAAACAAGACGAAAAAGAAAAGAGGGATTCAGAAGAAGAAGAAATTGAAGATGAGGAAGAACTTGTGCCAGTGAAGACATGGAAATGGAAAAATTGACAATGTGAGCCGATGCGTTGGCCCTGATGTGAAATTTCATACTACCTTCTAAAAGAGAATAGACCAGAAAGAAAACGTAAGTGTCTCTTAGTCTTGACATTCTATAATAAGGATGGCGTGTTTTGTTTTTACTCACACTTTATGAAATTGTGCTCTTTCCCCTATCTCTATCCCTCTGGAACACGTTTTAGTTAGAATTGAAATGAAAGGATGTTTTCCTTCACGCACGCTTTTTAGGCATGCAAGTCGGTAAACAATAGTCAGTCTATTCATCCATCATTTTGTGTCTTGATGTTTCCTAAATCACACACTGATGTCATAAAATAACGGGTTAAATGGTTTTGTAGTGTTGGGGTGGGGGTGGGGTGTAGATGTTTGGCAGAGTTGGTCATTGCAGGTGAGGGCTTAGGTGCTTTCAAAAAACTTTTTCTTCTTCACTCTGTGTTGATAGAATATAAGGGGTTATTTTCTTCACGCTGTGTTGATAGCATATATAATGGGTTATTTCTTCACTCCGTGTGGATAGTGTATAATGGGTTTCTTTTTCCCTCTGTGTGGTTAGTATATTATGGCTTATTCCTCTTCCCTCTTTGAGGATAGTGTATAATGGGTTATTTATTTCTTCTTCCCTCTGCGTAGATTGTAGATATGGGGTTTATTTTTTTACATCTCACCTCCTTGTGGATAGTAGGTATGGGATTTGTATTATTCCTCTTCCATGTGTAGATAGTATATTTGGGGTTTGTATTATCTCCCTTCTGTGTGGATATTATATTTGGGGTTCGTTTTTCCTCTTCCTTCTGTGTGTGTGTGTGTGTGTGTGTTCGCGTACGTTGTTTAGATCGTATATTTTTTTTCTTTCTTCTTCCTCCCGAGTGTGAATAGTATATTTGGGGTTTGTCCGCGTTAGCGACGTTGTGTGGATAGTATAATTGGGGTTTGTACTCGTTAGCGACGTTGTGTGGATAGTATATTTGGGGTTTCTATGCGTTCGCGTACGTTTGTATGGATAGTTTATTTGGGTTTGTTTTCCTTCCCTTCCGTGTGAATAGTATGTTTTGGTTCTTTTCCGCTTCCCTCTGTGTTGATAGTATATTTGGGGGTTTGTTTTTTCTCTTCCCTCTGTGTGTCCGTGTGTGTGTTTGTGTGTGCGTATGTCTGCGCGCGTACCTTGTGTGTGTGCGTGTGTGTGTGTGTGTGTGTGTGTGTGTGTGCGTGTCTGTATGTATTGGTCTCTGTTTGTCCCTATAAAACTTATTCCTGTCAAATACACTCTGCCTACCTACCTACCTACAGTAGGGCGTATACAGATCAGCCACTTGCAACACTGTTGTCATTTATCCCCTAGTGTTCAGTGACGTCACTGACGCTGGAAATTTTGAGACTATAAATATTACTTTTAGTGAATTCATTTTGTCGTTGAGCTTTTCCTTGATTATAGCTATTTATAGCATCATTACAATTATGCAAATTTTCGAACACCCCAGCAAAATTTCTGGTCTTAGTAATGCTCATATTTAAATCTCCGGCTTTTACTAGTGCACGTCTGTCTCTGTCTCTGTTGTGTTTGGCCCTCTACCATCATTGGTCCTAGACAGGCCCACCATGTTAAATTCCCCTTGACGCTATACAGATCCACCATGTTCAATTCCTCTTGAAGCTAAACAGGCCCACGATATTTTCCCATGTTAAATTTCTCTTGACGCTAAACAGGCGCAAACTATATTCCCATCTTAAATTCCCTTTGACGCTAAATAGGCCCAAAATATATTCCCATGTTAACTTCCCATTGTCGCTAAACAGTCCCACGATTTATTTCCCATGTTCAATTCCCATTGTCGCTAAACAGTCCCACACTATATTCCCATGTTCAATTCCCATTGTCGCTAAACAGTCCCACACTATATTCCTATTTTAATTCCTCATTGTCGCCAGATCGTCCCAGGGGTTTTCGTAATGTTAAATTTCCCATTGTCGCCAAATCGTCGCCCCGGGGGGGGGGGGGGGGGCAGAACGTTCCATATTACTACTGAAACAGCTTTTCAATTCCAAAAGTTTTATAACAGTAAAGAGTGAAAACCAACAGGTCATTTAATTCCCAAGAATAAAAAATGAAATTTAAAAATAACTTACAGTTTTGTAAATTAAATCCCAAATAAGTTATATCACCAGTCCTAATGAATAAAGTTCTAATGAACTGCCAGTGGTTTCCAAAAACAAACTTCAACTGTTATCTCAGTATTTTGTTTTTAAATTACATATGTCTTATGTGCATTCATCATGAGGTAAGTAGATAGATGTGAAGAGGGTGTTAGCGAGAACTGCATGTGGGACATAGATACATGTATAAATGGGAAACGGCTTAAAGAAAGCATATGAGGCATGTAGACACAATTTCAATGTACAATCACTGGTCCTCTAAGTACTGAGTGGGGGAAAAAACTGGCTGTAATTATTGGGTTAGCCAGCACAGTATACTGGAACTTTTTTGCATAACCAAAACAATGACAGTTCAAATTTTGCCTTTTTCTATGCATCAAGTGGCACAGTTGAACAACCCAACCCCACTTCTGAGAAAGCGAAATTCAAGAGTGTTTTTCTCGAACTCAAACTAAGAAAGCATGAAGTGGGAACTCAACCTGCTGGTAGTTATAATAATGTCCTTTATCAGCATTGCATTTGTTACATCATTGTTTTCAGCAGAATGACAATTGTAGACAACCCCCCCCCATACACACACACAAAATCTGCAAGAAATTTGTCATTTTTACCTTCCTGATTCAATACAAAATACTTCAGATACTGAAGGTTTCTTCATTCTTTCAGTATGTTGCAAAAGCACTTTGCCAGGTGTTGATGTGAAGCATGAAAATGTACTGGCCATCGGTTTTGTATGCATGGGTTCCTATATTCTTTGTAACTTTGTAACTAAAAATATGAATTAAATATTCATTTGCATTATAACTTATGTTTTAAATCTGTTTCTTTGTGCTCTGTGTTAAACACTTGGAACTGAAATACTTCATTTAAGCAAGAATACATAATAGATCTTAAAAAATCACATCAATAAAGCTAACTTGACTGCAGTTCAAAACTTTAACTGATAACAATCTGCCAGCCATATATTCTGGTAGCACTACAACATCCTTTCCTATCATGACTAGAGATCCTTTTGTAATTGTAGTCAATACAGTGCTTTTTAATAGATTTACAAGGAGTTGAAAGATGTAAAATAAAATCGTATTATTTGTTCCATCACGTTTACATGATAAGGTTATTAAACTTTTATGCAAGTAATGTGCATGTCACATTAACCTAAAGTGTGTGTGTGTGGGGGGGGGGGGATCACGGTACCAATTGTTTTTCCACATACCTCAATGCTAATGTTTTGTGAAATAAATATACTTTCTATCCCACTTGAGCATGCATGTCACACACTGTCATAGAGAACAATGCTAGATTGTCAATTTGACAATGACATAACCAGGTACTCCATTGCATTCAAGAGAGATAACTCTGCTGGAACTAGACAGAGGTAAGAGTTATCTAGTCACAACAGTCACATTTTCAGCCATGTGTACCATATTTTAAAAAAATCATAAAAAATACAAAATATGATCTAGATAGAACTTAACACAAACTCATATGTTGCCAAGAGGCTCAACTTTTTTTAAAAAGCCAAACAGAAAGTACAACTCTTACATAATGCACCAATCACAGCTAGTGTTATTCTTTAATTCTGAATACAATGTTCCATACACCTTAAGCTCCACCCTCCTGGACTTGCGCAATTGGTTCCGTTATACCGTGTGTGAGAGAGAGGGATAGAGATGATATAAATAATGATAACGCTTGTAAAATGTATCTAAGTTCCCTCGCCGAATTTAAAAAAACCTGTCTCACGAAGATAATTGACAGGTGTACAAAATGACCTTTATGAGCACGCTGTTATAAAAAATAAAAAATATATTCCACCCCAACATACAATACACACAATGCAGTCACCGAGTGAAATATTGATCAGCCGATCACATCTATTTTGGGAATATTACAAAGCATGTCCTTGTGCAAACATTGTATTAATAAAACAGTGTGCTTTCAAACATACAGTAGGAACAAGATATTGAAAAATGGAGAACACTTATGCATAGACATCACAGGCACTTGATTCTGGGGAAACTAATGTGTATCACCATATAACACAGATATTGGTCTACCTGTCCAACAACAACTTCGCCATTTCAGTGTATGATGCCAGTCCTAACGCTTACATCAATGCTCTCCATCGAACAAACTGGTCCGCAAGACGAGTCCTTGATAAGTCCCGTTCGGTTTCTCTGACATTTCTTCTCGGAAAGCGACAAGCGCGGGCGACCTTTACGTTTATTACTCTCACGTGTGTCCGCCATTTTTGTTTATAGTAGATATCTAAATTACAACCACGTGACTCAGAACCCGCCCACTGGACGAAGATGATGTATACGTTTTTGTGGTTACGTGAGGCTTCCATAACAGTTTGTGACCTACAAGTTTCAATTAAAGCGGGCTCCCACAAAACTTCATTTTCTCTCGTTTATTTATCAATTGCCCAATTTAATCTTCTCAAACTCAAGGCTTTAAATTAGTTCAGCTTATAAGTCGACACATTTCACTAGTTACATGATCTGTAACATTCACAAAATTACAGCCACTCTGCACTAGTGTGCCTTTAAAGGTATTATTTTCCTTTGATGAGTTACCTCCCCTTGTCCATTGTTTATAACTGAGGTATTATATAATAACACAATCTTGATTACTCAAATGGTATTTTTATTTTATTGGGTTAAAAGGTTAGGAATCATGGGAAGAGACCTGCCTCATAATAAATGGTATATTTTATTATATTACTATAAATGTTAGGAATCATGAGAAAAGAACTATAACTATAATTTATTACCATAAATGTTATTTGTACACATTTTTTGTCTGCTACATTCGTTAAAATGAAATTTTATCTCTTAATCATTGTTCAGTTTTTACATTGCTTTCCTCCATGATATATGCAATGACTTAAGGAATCCAAATTGATTGATAATATTCTTCATAACATTGAATAATGATGAATTTTTATTTGCCTTGTGTGTTCGGTGTCTGTGTCATGCAGGTCAGCTTCAAATGGTTTGGTTTTAGTTGCCATAGAAACTGGAATTGCACCAAAACAACGTCTTCATCAAAACTGTACTTTTCCTCAGAGTCTTCTGTTTAGTGGTTTTGTGACTTCCCTCTATCTTATCTTCTCACTTATCACAAATTTGTTATGAGGAACATGTCTTGATCTTTAATGAAACATTCTCTTATTAAAACAACCTCTGGCTTTTATTTTACTTGTGTCATTTTGGACACTCTTGTTGTTGTTGTAGGGGTTAATGTCATTTTCAGCACAAGATAGGCTATACGTGGCTGCCAGTATACATAATGGCGGAAGAACAGGAAAAACAACCAGAAAGAACCACCGACTCACGAGAAGCTACTGACAAGCTTTCTCACATACCCACATTGGCCTTGGACAATGTAATACAAGTATAGATTATACTTTGGGATTCAAAGTATGAACTTAGCACCTGTTTTGTACTGTATCTACACTGTTTATAATGTATTTATTTGAGCCAATGAAATCAAGATCAGTTTACTCTTTGGCCAGAATCACACTTGCTCTCAGGTTCAAGCATCCACATTTATCGGTTTTACGTGTGACAAATAAAATGAACCTGTTAGATGCCACAAACACGTCTTAAAGTATGACTAAAAAAAAGAAAATCTTCAATTAAGGAAATGTTAAGCAACCAAAATTTGATTTATATAACAAAAAATAATGAAACAGGTTTTTGTGTAATTTGATACTCTTATTACATAATGCTTATATGTGGACCTTTCATGCACTGGAAATAAAACTGTCACAAGTTGCTATTAAGTGTTAAGTTTAGTAGCATGTGTTAATATATTTTAATTCCGTACCTGTCATTAAGATCAAATTGGTTTTATTTTAGCTGTGTTTGTGGGTGTATCAGGCTGTCGGTCTGGCTGTTTGTATGTCTGTACGGGTATGGAAGCATGTGCGACCATTAAGGTTATACAAGTGTTGACCTGTAAACTTGTGCGCATGGTAGATCGATGATGGGGGTGAGTGGCCACCACAAGTGTAGGCTAACCCAAGAATTCAGAAGTGAGTTGTGACAATGGACATGTGAACCAGGTCAAAATTTCTCGTTAAAAAGTTGTACAAATATTTAAATGAGTCATACGTTGTTATGAATCGTACGTGCTGTAAACACGACTATACGAGTCATATATTTGCATGGTTACCATGCTTTTCTAAATATAAGTTTCCAAGTCTTTTCCAGGATTTGATTAAGTTTTCATTGTTAACATATGACCATTACTGAATGGAATTAAAGAACATTTTGGATTATGAAACATGCCTTTTTAAACTATGACGATGTTTCTCTTTCAAGACTCGGCAAAACATATGTCGGAAAAGATGATCATGTACAAAACCAACAAATGAGTCACATGAAACTAATCGGACTTTATTCATATAGATTGGCATTTAAAGCCATTTCAATGCACATAATACAAAAGTCTAACTTTCCTTTGCTGACCTACATTATGTTGCTACGTAGAAACAACATAATGAGCGTAAATTATTGTTTCCTCTCAAGCCTTTAATTCTAAAGAATTCTAGAGCTGCAATATATGTGCATGATATACAAAGCAAACATTTCCTATCACAGCATGAAAGGAAACAATAAATGCAAAGAATTAGAATCTTATCTTGTAATGAAAAAAGTTCAATCCTGGATTTATGTGTGCCAATAAAATCTCAAACAAGATTTTTCAACCAACGTAAACTCCTTAAGGCGATTCGGTAAAAAATTCTACCATTTAAAGGCACTTACAAAAGGATTGACTTAAAGTTTGACAAATATGACCTTCAAATTTATATATTGTTGCATAAACAATGACTGAATTTTCTGTAAAATCAAATTGTATTCTTGTAGTTCAACAAACCAGTCCCAAAACCTGTATTGATACATGGGCTCTTTTCGTTTATTGATATATAATAAAAGGGACGACAATTTCCCATTTCTCTTGCGTTCTATTTAAGATCTGAAACAAATGCTTCAAGCTACATGTTACTGTATACCAGCTTTGCAACAAAGTTCAGCTCAGAGATTCTAAATTATCTAATTAGGGTTTTCTCCGAATATTCCAACCCCATTTTTCACCCTTGGATATTTAGGATGGAGTGTGGGCTCAGATCAATTACATATAAAAAGTTTGGAAACTGGTGCCACCGCAGGATAGCGGGCCTAGCAAATTTAAACTGTTGTATTTATTTATAGCTGCATTAAATCGATAGGAAGATTATTTATTGTCTCAAAAATGGCAAGTATTATAATCGTTATGTCTCTAATCCGCTGACAGACAAGACGAAACTCGGCATAGATAAAACCTGACCCGGTACTCTCCATTTGCGTTAATATTCACCTGATTTCACAAATCTCACACAACGACATCGGAAGTCCCAATAGGCACTTAATATCAACAACAAACTCCTTTTTAGAGTCGTTGTACAAAATTTAAATTATATTAAATGAAAGCATGATACCATTTGTAAAAACCAGAAAGAACATATAATTCTTAACATATTTATTTCGAGAAAAACTACAAGAAACTTGGCCAGTTTGATTCATCAAGCAGAATAGTCTGGTTCCCTGCTTCGTATGCTCAAATTGTTAGTCACGTCATATAGCAAAACTCTGGAAGTTGATCTCCGAATAAATATAGAGAATTTTGTGCTCTTTCATGCTTGTATTTTTATTACAACCAGTATAGGACTTTCATTTAACTTTTTTCTACAATATTTGAAAATGACGGTTGTGAGATTCTGTGTGCTCGTGCATCTAGCAATCGAAATCGCTAGTACCAGCTCACATTTCATCTACGCATTAGTTTTATCGTCTTTTAGCAAAGGCATAACGATATTAATGCTCGCAATTTCTGAGAAAATAAATAATTTTCATATCAATTTCATGCAGGTATAACTGGAGTTAGCAACGTTTAAGTTTGCTAGCCCATCCGCAAAGCGGCTATGTTTTAAGACACCATGTTAACCTCTTGTGATTCTAGACTGGTTTTCATACCTTCCATATAAAAAAGATACGATATCGAACTGTCTGTGAAACAGTCTACCAGACGAATTTAATCCACTGAGAATTTGGATTGTCTCAACAAATATATTTATGGCAAGCACCCAAAACATGATCCATATTACAACCTCCTAATATTCTCAATAGAACTCGATAAGTTTAACTCATGATCAGTTCAGTTACGATTGCTTGACGTAACTGTTTTGGACGTCAAGTTGTGGAGGAAAATTCCGCGGTTTTCCGAGTTTCGTCAATATTTGCAAAATTCAAGATTTGCAAAATTCAAGGATTTTCACGGTCGACAAAACAAATATCATTTCTTCCGACTTTTTCCTGATTTCCCGGTATTGTAGGAACCCTGTACTTGATACAATTGTTATGTTTATTACAACTGATCATATTTGTTTCAACTGAGTACATTTGTGTACATCATGGTTTTTCTGTATCATGTTGTTACGAAATGCCCGATATGGCTCATTTAGTCTTCCATACTTTTCATTTAAATCAGGTTGTCTTGTTTCACGCGCCGTAATATTTCTGTAAATGTAATTTTTCGTCGTATCACGTGACGCTTTTATTGCTCGCGCGGCACGTGCGAAGTAATGTATTATTGCGCACTACTATATATATCGGGTAGAGATATTGAAGGGCACAGCCAATATAGAGGGAAGTTCTTAAACATATTCAGCTGTCGGGCAGGTGCCATTGTAATTTAGTTAGAACCAAACAGTTGGGTGAGTCGAATGTTCTTTTAGTCAACTCTTTTTATTATTTACAATAATTATTCAGTTTCGTAAAAGCACGCTCATTGTTGTGTTATGTGGTCACATCGTTTATCGTATTTGTAATTCAGTTTATTAAGATAAAACCTAGGCAATGTGATAACGAGTTAATTTCATCTAGTGGCTATCACGATTAATTTCGAAAAGATATTATGTATGTATTAATGTCATAGCATTACGTATATTTGTTTTTGTTGCATAGCATTCCTATGTCATACTTCGTGCCTATCGTATATTCTTAAAGTAGTTGCAACAAAACAAATTCCAATTAAATTAGACTATTGGAAAGGTATGTTTATTTTCCATATTCAGCTCGCCGGTTATGAGCAGCCGGATGGGCTTGTGAATACCATGACGTCTGGTGTGCCATAACTAGTATAACCCACCAATTCAGTGCCAGCGTACGGGTACAAGTGCGGAGGAGAAAGTGACCGTGCCAGAGAGAAGGCCGTGTCAATGTGTATTTTCCAGTCAAGAAGTGTTTTGACTACAAGTAAAGGACAATAACAAGTAGTGTTTTGACTACAAGTAAAGAACAATAACAAGTAGTGTATTGACTACAAGGAAAGTACAATAACAAGTAGTGTATTGACTACAAGTAAAAGAACAATGACAAGTAGTTGTTTGACTACATGTGAATTATGACAGTAGTGTCTGACTACATAAATGTTTGCAACCAGTAGTTGATTATATGGGTTTGCAACAAGCATTTGTTTATATGAAAGTTTGCTAGAGATATTTGTATACATGAAGTTTACATGGAGTTTCTAGAACTTTTTGACTACTTGAATGTGACATAGTAGTCAAAGTATATTTCATATGTGTTTTATATTCATTTTATATGCTTTTCTGTGTTATTTTCATATCATTAGTACCAGTGTTTAATATATTGTCATTTGTCATCCACGAACGCGTTTGTTTCTTTAAAACCCTGCCCGGTCTCAAAGGGTCAGCTCGACTACGTTACAATTGTGGTGACAGCGGTGGGATTCAACTTTATATCCGAGAAAACTTTTGGATTGTTAATTTGAGTTTGCACATCCAACAGTGTCGGCGAAAGCCTTTGAGACAGGAGTGTTTTGAGAAATAATATTGTATATTTGATTGTAAACGAAACTGAACTTTATCTTTTATCAGAGAAGCATTTAATTTATTGACGCTCGTTTTGGAACGTACTAGTATTTAAAATCATGTCTTCCACTAGCCAATTGGCAGAGCTTGGTAAGCAATTGGGATATGAAGGGGAAACCTTACGACAGTTTATTAAGGATGAACAAAATAGAGAACGAGAGCGACGCGTCGAAGAACGAGAGGCCGAAAAAAAGATTTCAACGCGAACAAGAGAGAATTCAGGCGGAAAAGGAAGCCGAAAAAGAAAGGTTTGAAGCAGAACGAGAGAAGTTAGAACTAAGCGCGCGCATTGAAAAGGAAAGAATCCAGGAAGAACGCGAGAAAGAACGCGAGAAACTAGAACTAAGCGGGCGCATTGAAAAGGAAAGAATCCAGGAAGAACGAGAGGCCGAAAAAGAAAGGTTTCAACGTGAACAGGAAGCAGAGCGCGAGAAATTAGAGCTAGGCGCGCGTATTGAAAGGGAAAAGCTAGAATTAGAACGGTCTCGACTAGAGAACGATAGGGTATCGCAACTGGGTAAATTCAAAAAACCACAACTTCCAGCATTCGAAGAAAATAAAGATGACTTGGATAGTTACCTGTTAAGATTCGAAAGATATGCTACTGCGCAAAAACTCAAAGAAGAATGGGCATTACACCTTAGCGCTTTGCTGAAAGGTAGAGCTTTAGAAATGTGCTCTAGGATACCGAGCGCAGAGGCAACTAATTACGATTTGTTAAAGGATGCATTGCTAAAAAGGTTTGAACTTACTAAAAAGGGTTTTAGGGAAAAATTCCCAGAAAAGGGAGAAAGCTTTGACTAGTTTGTATATAGGATATCTAATTACCTATTCCGTTGGTTAGCTTGCGGGAGGAGTCGCAAAGACTTACGATTCAGTATGTGATTTTCTCATCAGAGATCAATTGCTAGCAGTATGTAGTAAGGAACTATTCCAATACTTAAAAGAGAAAAATATTAATAGGTCTAGTGAAATGGCTAAACAAGCAGATATATTCGCTGACGCACACGGAGGGGTTCTGAATGTGGTAGCCCGGGACACGAGGGGTCCTAAGGAAAGTAAGCAGGTGAATTCATATAAGAGTAGTTTCGGGAAGAGTTTTCCACAAAACCGAAAGGGGGAATTAGTTAGGTCAGATCAGATGGGACCTAGAGGTCAGGATAGAGAGAGAAATCAATGTTTTAGTTGCGGAGAATGGGGCCATATGTCTAGTGCGTGTCCGAAGAGTAAGAGGGATTTACCAAAAACGGTAGGGGTCTCGTATATGGTAGGTTCATCAGCTCGTGTAGAGAGCAATAGGAGTAGCTCCAATCAAAATGTGTCAAACGTAGCAACACAGAGGAAGGGGTTAGTAAATGGGGTTAGGGCTTCAGTACTTAGAGATACCGGATCTAATACTGTTGTTGTTAAGCAGAGTCTGGTAAGACCAGATCAATGCCCTGGAAAAACAGTGTCTGTCAGAATGATGGATAATACTGCAGTATAGTTGCCGACTGCATGCGTCCATATCGAAACACCCTATTGGACAGGCGCAGTGACAGCGTGTTGCGTAAAGCGACCGTTGTATGATTTAATTGTAGGTATCATAGAAGGGGTATTGAATCCCATAGCACCAGGGATAACTATGGCCGATGTTCCAACTTCCATGGCTATTGAAACTAGGTCACAACCTGCTGAGAGTAAGAAACCTTTGCCAAAACTAAAAGTACCCGATGCTATACCAATGATAAATAAAGGTGCATTAATTAAGGAGCAAACTAGAGACTAGTCGTTGTCGGTAATCAGAAATAAAGCCGCGTCGGGAGAAGTCATGAAATGTAAAGGTGGCGGTTGCCCTAGATTTAAATATAACAATATTCTACATAGGGAGCATACTACTCGTGATTACAGACGATTTACACAGGTAGTGGTGCCACAGAACTATAGACCGCATGTGTTGAAGTTAGCACACGAGTCGACGATGGGGGGTCATCTGGGGTCTACAAAAACCAAAGACCGAGTATTCATGGAATTTTACTGGCCAGGGGCTCACGGTGATGTAACTAGGTATTGCAGATCATGCGACATTTGTCAAAAAACGCAATATAAAAGGAGAGTCAAGTGCGTACCTGTCGGTAAAATGCCTTTGATTGAAACTCCATTCAAGCACGTGGCGATAGATATTGTTGGTCCGTTATCACCTCTAAC
Organism: Sinohyriopsis cumingii; assembly: GCA_028554795.2. NCBI lineage: Eukaryota > Metazoa > Mollusca > Bivalvia > Unionida > Unionidae > Sinohyriopsis > Sinohyriopsis cumingii. The sequence goes on from JAPYKE020000151.1 coordinate 3,887,835, forward strand.
AGATCGTAAGAATAGGTACATCTTGACCATGATCGATTATGCAACCAGGTACCCGGAAGCCGTCGCTCTACAATCCATCGAAACTGAGCGAGTGGACGAAGCCTTAGTGGAAATGTTTAGTAGGCTGGGGATACCGGAAGAAATTCTGACAGGCTGTGGGTCACAGTTAACATCAGAACTCATGGCAGAAGTTAGCAGACTTCTATCGATCAAGCAATTATGGACCACTCCGTACCACCCAATGTGCAACGGGCTAGTTGAGAAGTTCAATGGAACACTCAAACAAATGTTGCGACGGATGTGTGCAGAACGTCCGAACGATTGGGACAGATATCTCCTTGCAGTATTGTTTGCATACCGAGAGGTTCCTCCAGAGAGTCTAGGGTTTTCGCCTTTTGAACTCTTATATGGCAGAACGGTGCGAGGGCCGATGAAACTTCTAAGACAATTATGGTCGGATGACGAGACAGATGACGAGATTCGAACCACATACCAGTATGTGTGATTTGAAGGACAGGTTGAGAGAAATTTGTGTGCAATAGCCCATGAAACGTTAAGGCAAGCTAGCAGTTGCGCGGCTCGCTATTATAATTCAAAAGCGCGCGACAGAAAATTCAAAAATGGGAACAGAGTTTTAGTTTTACTTCCGACTGATAGAAACAAGTTAATGTTACAGTGGAAAGGTCCATATACTGTCGTAGATGAAAAGGGAGGTATGGATTATACTATTGATGTAGGTGGAAAGTTCCGCATGTTCCATGCTAACTTATTAAAACGCTATTACGATCGAGCGAATGCAAATACCGAACAGGGAATTTTAAACGTAGTCGGTGTAGCCATCATCGAGGATGATGAGGAACAAGAGTCCCTTCCATGACTTAATTTGAATGGATTACTGATTTACGAGATGGGTAAGACTGGAGTCAATATGAGTCCCGATTTGACGGAATATCACAGAAAGGAGGCTCAGGATCTTGTTAACAAATACCCAGACGTATTTTCGGACAAACCCGGTCAGACAGATGTTCTAGAGCATAGAGTTAAACTTACGTCACATGAACCATTTCGGGTCAAGGGTTACCCTATGCCTCATGCATCCAGAGATATTATCGAAAAGGAAGTCGAAGAAATGCTTAAGTTAGGAGTCATAAAGAAGTCAGGCTCACCTTATGCATTGCCTGTCGTCCTAGTTAAAAAGAAAGATGGCACGAACAGGTTCTGCATTGATTTTCGCCAATTGAATACGCGAACGGTATTTGATGCCGAACCCATACCGGACGTATGGCAGGGCACAAATATATTACGAAGCTGGATCTGACAATGGGATATTGGCAGATACCGCTGTCGATGGAAACGAAAGAAATGACTGTGTTCGCCACCGAGAGTGGATTATACCAGTTTCGAGTTTTACCATTCGGGTTGGTAAACGCTGGGGCTAGCTGTGTAAGGCTAATGCGGAAAGTGATGCAAGGGCTGAAACATGTGGAAACCTATATTGACGATATCTTTATATACAGCGACACATGGGAAGAGCATCTGTGCGATGTTGCCAGGGTTCTAGATCGATTACTTAAAGCTAAGTTAGCTGTAAAACCTACCAAATGCAACGTGGGATATGGAAGTTAATAATGTTTGGGACACGTAGTTGGGAGGGTAAATTAGTTGAAACCCGACCCCAAGAAACTTGCAGTAATCAGGGATTCAGTGCCACCTGTGTCAAAGAAGCAAGTTAGGTCATTTATTGGCCAGGCAGGATATTGTCGTAAATTCATCCCTAATTTCGCGGCCATTGCCAGTCCTTTAACAGACCTGTCCAGAAAGGGACAGCCAAATAAAATTCAGTGGAGGGAGAATCAGGACAGAGATTTTAATACTTTAAAGAAGCTGCTCACAGAAGCCCCCATACTAAAGTTGCCAGAACTGAACAAAGTGTTCATTCTGAGAACCGATGCTTCAGAGTTAGGACTATGGGCGGTATTATTACAGGAACAGGATGGAATCAAACTCCCAGTAGCCTAATGCAGCAGGAAATTGCTTCCGAGAGAAAGGAATTTCTCGGTAATAGAAAAAGAGTGCTTAGGAGTAGTCTGGGGAATAAATTCCAAACCTACCTCCATGGCCGAGAATTCATTTTGGAAACAGACCATCAGCCTCTACTTTACCTCAATAAGGCCAAAATTAATAATTCACGGTTGATGCGATGGGCCTTATCTTTACAAACTTACAGGTTCCTGATTGAAACAATCAAAGTCACGGAAAATGTAGGTGCAGATTATCTCAGTAGAAATTGAATCATTCTGTTGACCATATCGTGTGATTTCGTCGTCTTAGAAAGTAGGTATACTTTTCTGAAGGGGGAGGTGTGTTACGAAATGCCCGATATGGCTCATTTAGTCTTCATACTTTTCATTTAAATCAGGTTGTCTTGTTTCACGCGCCGTAATATTTCTGTAAATGTAATTTTTCGTCGTATCACGTGACGCTTTTATTGCTCGCGCGGCACGTGCGAAATAATGTATTATTGCGCACTACTATATATATCGGGTAGAGATATTGAAGGGCACAGCCAATATAGAGGGAAGTTCTTAAACATATTCAGCTGTCGGGCAGATGCCATTGTAATTTAGTTAGAGCCAAACAGTTGGGTGAGTCGAATGTTTTTTTAGTCAACTCTTTTTATTATTTACAATAATTATTCAGTTTCGTAAAAGCACGTTCATTGTTGTATTATGTGGTCACATTGTTTATCGTATTTGTAATTCAGTTTATTAAGATATAACCTAGGCAATGTGGTAACGAGTTAATTTCATCTAGTGGCTATCACGATTAATTTCGAAAAGATATTATGTATGTATTAATGTCATAGCATTACGTATATTTGTTTTTGTTGCATAGCATTCCTATGTCATACTTCGTGCCTATCGTATATTCTTAAAGTAGTTGCAACAAAACAAATTCCAATTAAATTAGACTATTGGAAAGGTGTGTTTATTTTCCATATTCAGCTCGCCGGTTATGAGCAGCCGGATGGGCTTGTGAATACCATGACGTCTGGTGTGCCATAACTAGTATAACCCACCAATTCAGTGCCAGCGTACGGGTACAAGTGCGGAGGAGAAAGTGACCGTGCCAGAGAGAAGGCCGTGTCAATGTGTATTTTCCAGTCAAGAAGTGTTTTGACTACAAGTAAAGGACAATAACAAGTAGTGTTTTGACTACAAGTAAAGGACAATAACAAGTAGTGTATTGACTACAAGGAAAGTACAATAACAAGTAGTGTATTGACTACAAGTAAAAGAACAATGATAAGTAGTTGTTTGACTACATGTGAATTATGACAGTAGTGTCTGACTACATAAATGTTTGCAACCAGTAGTTGATTATATGGGTTTGCAACAAGCATTTGTTTATATGAAAGTTTGCTAGAGATATTTGTATACATGAAGTTTACATAGAGTTTCTAGAACTTTTTGACTACTTGAATGTGACATAGTAGTCAAAGTATATTTCATATGTGTTTTATATTCATTTTATATGCTTTTCTGTGTTATTTTCATATCATTAGTACCAGTGTTTAATATATTGTCATTTGTCATCCACGAACGTGTTTATTGTTTCTTTAAAACCCTGCCCGGTCTCAAAGGGTCAGCTCGACTACGTTACACATGTATCTAAAATTTTCGAATATATGAATCATATATACCCCCAATTTTTGCATGATTATAGGAACTATTTACGTATATAATAATAATAGTAATAAGAATAATAATAATAATAATAACGATAATGATAACGATAATGATAATAATAATAATAATAATAATAATAATGAGGACTTTGTATAGCGCCTAATATTTAGAAGTTCTAGGTGCTTTATAACATTAGACAACACCTAAAAGATAAAAAAACATATAACAATATTATTACAAAAACAAACACCAAGAAATTAGAAAAAAACATTTTTTTTAAAAACATGATGAGAATATTTCAGGTAGGAAACTTTATTATGTCTTTAAGTTTGTTATTGCAGTCGAAATTAGTGAGTTTTGAGAGCCCTCTTGAATGTGATCACTGTGTCTGTGTCTAAGTTCAGTGGGCAATTCACAGAGAACAAAGGTTGTGTTAGATTCTGGATCGAATGGATAGCCATTGTAGGGTACAGAGCACTATCATGAGGTTTCATAAGTCACAAATTTATTCACATTTAACAAATATTTATGTGAAGTAATTAAATGAGTCGTATGTTTAGAGGTTGAACGAATCACACTGTATATGTTGTAGAGAATATACACATATTTATTAATTAATTTCATAAACTCCCATCTTTCATCACATTGTGTTTGTATTTTCAATTAATCCAGGCATTCATTCAGGCCAAATCCTGTTACACTCGCGTTCTTGGTAAAAATGTCACTCAAGTCCTAAAGAATGTTTTTCTGTCTGCACATCACCAGGAATAAACATTTGTCTTAAGTGACATGATCAGTATAGTTATAGCACAGTATTGTTATATCACAGCAGATATGATTCGATATTGCAGTGCTAAGCAGACACACCTCTAAACAAAAAATATTTTGAAACATCAGTTTTTGGAAATGAGAAATTTTAATAAAATTTTTAGATCTGCATAAGTTATTATTTTGAACTTAATCTATTATTTTTTCTTGAATTATGTACTAATATTCACTATTTCCAACACACAAATAGAAAAGAAAATCAAAAACACCCCAAAAACAGAATGTCTCGTCAGTGTCAACACAATAAATTGTTTCTCCATAGTCAAAACTATAATTGTCTTGTATTTTCAATAGTCAATACAATGTGTTTTGCATTTATCTACAGTCAACAATATGTCTCGTGTTTCTCCAGTCAATACTATACTTTATTGTTTCTCCATTGTCAACAATATAATTGTATTGTGTTTCTCCATATTTAACACTATCACCGTATTGTATTTCTCCAAAGTCAACACTATAATTGTCTTGTTTCTTCAGTCAACACTCTAATTGTATTGTATGTATCCACCGTCAGCACTATAATTGGTTTGTGTTTCTCCATAATCAATTTTGTAATTGTCTTGTATTTCTCCAGTCAACACTGTAACTGTCATTTGTTTCTTCATAGTCAACAATAGAATTATCTTGTATTTCTCAATAGTAAATACTTTTGTCATGTTCTGAACCCAACAGTTAAACAACCACCAACTAACCAGTTACATTGCCTTGTAAGGTAGACTCAATTACTCTTCATGGGTTCACACATCTCGTTACTGGTCCATAGTTATGAACACCTACAGCAGTGACTCTTGACATGGGATAATATCTGATGCTGGACTGTAGTTATGTTCACATATGTTGTGGTTCTTGACATGAAATTATTCATGATTATTGACTGCATGTAATTTTGACCAACACACAGCAGTGACTCTGGACATGGGATTAAGCATTCTATGGGCGTGTCTGGGATCCAGGCAAGCATTCCTCTTCTACAAGGAAGGAATCTCTGATGGTTCACACCTGTAAAATGTATACAGTTCATGTCAATGTTTCCTCTTTAAAACATTTTATGGGATGCATGCATTTAGTGTATGTAAACAAGCTGCATGTTGCATGTCACTTAGGCACAAGAACTTTGACATTGTGCACCATGCAAGTGTTTATTTAAAATACTACCTATAACATTATTTGAACACAAACTAAAACAAAATGTGTCAGTAGTCACTTGAAGCTATAATTTAGTTTCTCATATATAAAACTTCTTATCAGAGATACTTTCATTTATCTGCAGCTGTACCATAAAACCATTTCGAAGAACACCCACTTCCACTGACATCAAATAAATGATGTAGATGACAGAAATATGTACAATAGTGAAATTAGAAGATAAATAAATGTCCTCATAACCCTAATGAACATGTGTCGTAATCACATTTTATTCTTTTACTTAGTAACATTGAGTTTTTGAACTACAAGAACAAGAAGCTTTTACATATGTCACCAAAGATTTGGTCCATGTATATAATATAGTTATATTATTGTGAGCAAACCATGTTCTCATTTCAGCGATGGTGACGTTGACATCTCGACTTCAAAATCAGCACACTCCAGCATTACCTGATATGCAAGTCATCCGTAATGTTTGGTCAAGGTCCAGGTGTGTAATCTTTCTGTGCAGAAAATTACCGAAGTATCTGAAATTTTGGTAACTGCAGATTACTGTATGGAAAACAGTTGTCTTCTTTCAGCCACAGTGACCATGACTTTGTCCTTTCCTCATTTAATAAATAAAGTGATCTCTCTTAACCCAAGAACAAATTAACTTCAATGTTTAGCAGAAATTAGTTTTATTCTTTTAGACACAATATTAACCTCTTTAACCAAAAATAAATACAACACCTCCTTATGTTAAGTGCATGATATCCGTAAATTCTGATAACTGCTTTGTGGACAATTTACAATCTTATAAAAAAGCATACATATATTGTGACATACCACTCTGTGCCTTACATTTACTGTTAATGCATATCTTACTCTGCCATGCCTCTAATTAGCTGATTTCAGTCTCACATGTTGTAATCGTGCAGAAAGATTTTGAAATGACCCCTGATTAAGGGACATGATCCTTCTCCTTTTTCATATTTTGTACACTAATGCAAGAGTGTCAAATACATTTACCTGATCAGACGGTCAAAGATTGCATCCATATATACGTATAATTTTGTCATTACAGGTGACATTTCCATAACTGTATGAAATTGGGTCATTTGCATGTTTCAACAACTTGCGATGTCACCAACAAGCAATGTCGTTTCGGATTAGCTGATTATTGATTGCCCACTAATCCATGACATGTTTGACACAACCTTGCACTTGCTAGCTTTCTATATATCATACATCTGAACAATTTATATTTGTCACCGTGTCAATAGCTCTTCAACCCCACTGCGGCTTACATGCAGTGTTGATACAACGCTTGTTTACACCTACTGAGCGAAAAATTGCTACTATTCCAAAACTACTCGAAATCCTAGATGAGAACCCCATTCAGCATTGTTAACTAAACGTTAACTGGCTGGCAGTACCGAAGTTTGCATATCTTTGATTATCACATCCAACAAGAGACCTCTTTACTCAATATTTTGATACAAGTTTGAAATGTACTAGGTTAAATTTAGACACAGGAAGGTCTTTCTTGCACTTTAGGACTCTTGTGTAGTTAAGATAAACAAAGATGGATACTGACGGAGATATGAGCGAATTTCAAGATTTTAATGGAATTATTTCATGGATAAGTCTTTGAAACTGGATCAGTTCTTGGTGTTAGTCCAGTTTCAACACCAGATGCAAGTGATTTTAAAATCAGACGACGGAAATGCTATAGACATGCATAATGGATTGATGATATTGCTGTGTTCGAGACCAACGACTGTGATTCTGATGTTGATTCAAAATATTGAGCTTAGATCACTAGTCAGTGAGAAAAGAAAGTCAACGTTTCTTCCCTGAATGCCTGGTGGAAATTGTTATTAATAAACAGTTATACTGAGAAAATGAGGGATCAAAAGCAAGACCCGAAATAATACCAGCATCACAGAGATGTGGAAATTTATTGGAATCTACATCGACATGAGTGTTATACTCTACTGCCTGAACGGCATCCACATATTTTTGGATAGCTGCCATCCATTTAGTACATACAGAAAAATCTGGCAAAGCTCAACCCCTCCCCCTCCCTGTATACATGTGTACTCTTATACACACACCCCCACCTGCATATGTATGCTTGACGCCCCCCCCCCAATTCTACAAGCAGTCTATATTGTATCCACGCAGAAACGAACAAAAATTAATAATATTAACATGTTTAATAACAAGTTTGTCTAGTGTCCGCTAAATTTCAAACGCCGACTGAACCCAGTCGAACAGGTTATGTATTAGGCAAATTATTTTCGGGCTTTCACCCAACCCTTTGTTTCCTGTATGTACGTACAGTATCAGTAGACACCCCATATGCAAGCGTATGCATTTGGGTTCAACCCACCCTCCCCGTTCCATGCGTACGTACCAAATGGACAATCCCATACCAGAAATTGTGACCAAAGAGACCTTTCATAAAAGTAGGCACCTAATTTCATGCCAATGACACAAGTGTCAGCCCACCCAGAAGCCAACCAGGACATGACAATATTTGCCAGACATGACCTTGTTATGTCAAAACCTTTAAGAAATGTATGGAACAGTATGACCATCCAAAAGAGGAGTCAACTGATGAAGGCATGATTACATATAAGGGAAGACAATGGTTCAAGCAATACCCGCCAGGAAATCCACAACATATATTGTAATTTGGATTTTTAACATTGCTTTAAAAATTTTTCAGTCAAACTGCCATGATGTCTGCAGTGTGGCAGTTTATTGTGACGTCTAGCACTGGGGCATCATGCCGCAGACACGTATCATGATGTCCCACCCAGTCATATTATCCTGACACCAGGACGACCAGTCTTAACACTAACCTATTAATGCTGAGCACCAAACGAGGAACTGTTAGTAACATTTTTTTTGTAATTGATTGGTATGACTTGGCCAGGGATTGAACCCACGACCTCTCGCATCCGAGGCAGACACCCTAACCACTAGGTCACCAGAGCGGTTCCCCCAGTTATTTGAATTTTTACATTAAGATGGACTCTTCTGTGTTGTACAGTCCAAGCAAATAGAAAATAAACGCCAAAATATTTTTTTAAAAATAGTTTAAAAAGCCTGGGTGACAAGAAAATTAAGCAACTGCAGAAGCTGGTCTGTGTTGCCTGGAAAGACGAGAGAAGTTTCCATAACCGTAGTTAATGACCTGGTTCCCACACAACTGTTCTGTATACATCACAAGAAACAATTAGGAGAACATATGCAAAAAGTTGCAGATGATTAGCAAGAATGCACTAGGGTAGTGGATACTGCAGACCATAAGAAAACAATAGGGAAGTGAATACTGTAGACCATAAGAAAACAATAGGGAAGTGGATACTGTTGACCATAAGAATACAATAGGGAAGTGGATACTGTTGACCATAATAAAAGAATAGGGAAATGTATACTGTAAACCATAAGAATACAATAGGAAAGTGGATACTGTAGACCATAAGAAAACAATAGGGAAGTGGATACTGTTGACCATAATAAAACAATAGGGAAGTGGATAATGTAGACCATAAGAATACAATAGGGAAGTGGATGATGTAGACCATAAGAAAACAACAGGGAAGTGGATACTGTACACCATAAGAATACAATAGGGAAGTGGATACTGCAGACCATAAGAAAACAATAGGGAAGTGGATATTGTAGACCATTAGAAAACAATAGGGAAACGGACACTGTTGACCATAAGAATACAATAATGAAGTGGATACTGTTGACCATAATAAAACAATAGGGAAATGTATACTGTAAACCATAAGAATACAATAGGAAAGTGGATACTGTAGACCATAAGAATACAATAGGAAAGTGGATAATGTAGACCAAAATTGAATGCAGTAGTCAGATAACAGCACTGATTTAAATAAGACATGCCATCATATTCAGAAGCAAAGAAAGAATACAGTCAATTTGGTAAAACATCTGGATCACAAAAAAACATTCTAAGACAGAAATAGTATCAGGAGGAAAAGAGGGGGGGGGGGGAATCAACTTGGACATCCACCTGGACACATTAGGAATAACATTACACGTACAAATAAAATCAACCGTATTCAAGCAAATTTTAAAAACACGTACAGACAAGAACCCAATATGGCACAGTATGCACTTAAGATTTTCATAACTATCAAATATCTGATTTAGAAAAAATAACGAGTTTTATACAGGACAGGAATCCAATTATATAAAGAGGACATTTGTAAAATAAGAACAAAGATGGAGTTGATCTATATATTCCTATCTATTGCCATTTTTTTTAATAAATAAATTGATAGGATAACAAGGTTAGTGAAAAGGAATAAATTATTCACCGACAGTCTTATGAGAATATTGGTTTAAGATAAACCTAAAAACATTCCCTGGAAGAAACTAAAAATATAACAACTAAGAACCTATACCCACACTTCAGATGTAAAAATAAAATACTTTACAAGACCAAAAACCAACTACTAATAAAATAGAATTTGGATCCTAAAATATGGGACATAGAAAAAGATGAAAATATGACAATATATGCCAGTACATACAGACACAAATTCTTTTGTAGAAAATAGCATATAAGGTAAAATCTAAACACTTAACAATCTGAAATGAGTATGGAAAAATCTTCGTCAAATAAGAAACATTAAAATACAAGCAATATTACTCCGATGCCTACCTTCGCATGGAGGACAGGGGAAATAACTTTCAGATGAATATACTGAGATAAAGAATCCACATGACCACTGAGTAAGAACCAGAATGATACTAAATTGTGTTTTATAATCCTATGTGAAATGGAAGACAAATATACAATTTTCTTAGCCCAGACATTTGGACAATGAAAGACAAACAACCTACAGCAAATATAAATGATATAAACGTCTTTAGCAAATACTATATATAGGACAAAGTGGACACAAGAAGAAAATATATGACCTAATTCATCTGTGGAGAAATGGGGTAGTTTTATCTATCTCTCTAGGAGGTAGGTGTATTTCCAGGACTACATCATCTAAACAAAACAATAAATTACTCTATACACAGTGTGACCCCACTATAACGCTCCGTTATAACAAAGATTCAGATATAACACGGTCGTTGCATGGCTCCCGAAATTTAATTTACCTTATTACAGGTATTTTTCTCATAAACAAAAGAAAATTCTAAACAAAACACCAAAATACTCTAAATACTACCCAAATAAAATTTATAAATACAAAATGAGGAAACCAATAGAAATTACGATATCAGGAGAGTAATTTGTACCACAATTCAACCAAAATTACGAAATGTAACTCGAGCCAGAGGAAGGAGATTTATATAAAGGTGTGTTTAATGGGCTTACATTTTATCACCACCATAATTTTACCACCACTGTGTTTCAATTAAGTCTACACCGAAACACTTTTGGTCCCATTACTAAAATAAAGATACAAAATTTGTATGTGACTATTAGAAAATCCAACTCGTACACCGAGCAATCTTAATCCATTTTTTATCACCAGGTATACATATTTCTCAGTACTACCATCCTTTTCAATGAAGTCAGCACAATAACCACCAGTATTAACTTGACCATAGTTTCAGTCACAATGCCTGACAGTGAGTTTCAATCCATTCTGCAAACCCAGATACAAAAAGTCACTGCAGCAAGTTGACCATTATATCTAAGCAACAACGTTTACAATCCATTTCATGATATCATGTTTATTCATCTCAGAATACCAAGCTAAAATAGTTAGCAGAAAAAAGAAAGAAAAAAGAAAGGAAATAACAAATAATAATGGTAATCATTTAAATAATACAATTGTATGTATGCATTAACATTATGCTACACGTTTGGTTTGTTTACAAGTATAGCAAAGCCTTGGACAACATTTGACTTAGACAACTTTTACGAGTCTGTGCTCTTAAAATAAGTAAGAGAGAAGCGTGAAGACAAGCTTTGTAAAATGTAACAAATAATTTATTTTCCTAGTATACAAAGTGAAAAATGAGAGATGAAAACTTACGGTATTGTGAATTAAATCCAAATATAATCAAAGATTTAAAGACACAAGTCAGGGTTCCTACTACAAAGTTGGAAAAAGATTTAAGACCTTTTTCAGACCAAACAATAAAAATTTCCACACCTAACCATGTGACAAGTTTATTATCCTAATCGGTAATGATCACAACAAGGGATGACATTTTCAGAATTTAAGATTAAATAAAAATGGAATGTGTCCTGCATAATTTGATTGTGTTGAATATAAAACTAAACTCATCTTCATGATATATTTTCTGATAAAATCTCAGGAAGCATTGAAACATATAAACCGTCCACCATTTTTAATCTTTTACTTGGTCACTTGCAAAATCTTGACCTGATAGTATTTCAAGCCGACATTTACATTTTTCTTACATATGGGTATATAGAAATGTCAGGTGAACCTACAGCTTAATAATAAATAGACCTTTTATGTGGTCCAGGAACTTTGGAAGCCTTTCTGTGCAATTTATCAAATGGTCACCCCACCATGTTTGTCTGAAATACTGTATTCTTTAGTCAAACACATGTTGAAATTATATGTTGCTCTTAAAATTACATATTTTATGGATAATTTGTGTATAGAAAATTCAAAATTGAAATCATCTTTATGATAGTATTACAAATAAATTCACACCATGCATCCAAACACATAAACCATCCACCATTTTAATATTGGTCTTTGGTCACTTTTTGCAAAACCTCGTGGTTGTTTCAAGCTGAAATTTGCCTATTTCCTACACATGGTAATATATCAATATTTTGTGACCATTTAATAATAAATTTACTTTTTCATTATTTCTGGTATTTCTTAACGCCTTTCTGTGTTCTGTTTAAATGACCTCCTACAATCATTTTTAATAAAATACCCTAATGATGAGGCATACAAAATTTGTAATTATATCTTACTTAAAACACTGTGTAATCATTACAGTATTCTTGTACACATATATGTTGATCTGAAATCAGAATTTAGTAACAGAAATTGCCACTTCAGAATTAAATTATTATAACATGGTTTAGGTCAATTTTAATATCTTTAAAAATGATGACAAATAATAAACAATCTGAAAAATAACTTACACTAAATACTTCCACAATTCTACAAAACATGTCAGTCAGCAGCAGAGAGGGCGAACACTATTATAAATTGGTTTACCCTCCGTTTCGCAAAATAAGCCTTCTTGAAATCGCAAAAAAAATCGCGTTTGTCTCAGTACCCGGTATAAGACAACCCGTTCAAAATCTAATTGACTTATCCGGCGTAAGTTTTTCTGATTAAAAAATACGCGATCGCTTCGGTGCCAAGTTGGAGACAGCGTCCTCGTTGCTGCTATTAATTCAAACTTTTATCAAGGCCAATTCGGTAACGTGTTCGAGGATTATTTAAGTTTATTGTTATGAATCCGTTGGAGTAGCTTGCGCTCGTGAAAAGAAATATCTGAGCTTATTATAATCCATATCACCGTCGCACCAGTTCTGATAAATAGATCGTAGCGTGTGCACACCACCTCCGTTAAACACAGCAAGAATATTACAATTTTCTCTGATTACTGGTAGCATTTGTGTTAATTTTTGAGTAATATAAATCAAATCTGTCTTCTTATGTCTTCCGCGCGAAAATATTCTAGCTGGATTGGACTGTTTGTCAAGCATTACGTCATCGTGCTCCAATAATTGTCAATGGATTCATCAACATCGTCTAAAGACGGTGCTTCATCGGTATCAGCGATAAATTCAACAACATTGTCTCCGATTAGCGATTTTGCATTTTTATTAAAATCATTGAGTACATCATAGCACCGATGATCATCGGCAGATAGCGCAATCAAATATAATTTATCCCACTTCATCCACTTCATTATCGAATTGAGTAGCAATTGTGTTCTACTCGATCCAGATGGACCCGTGATAATCATTCGGACAGAATTTGGTAACATCGGATGATGCTTAACCGGTTCTCGTTTTCTTGTTGCAGAAAAGTCAGTGATTTCCATGGTATAGAAATATATAAAATAATATGGATTTATATTGTGTGAAATGCAGAGCACGTACCCCAACAAGTGATCTAACATCTATTATAACAAAAAATAACAGATCAGCGGTTACGGGTAAGTGTACGCGTGTGGTACAAAGAAATTTAAATCTATTCCCGGTGACAAGCCAAAGTCAGCGCCAAATAATATTAAAAAGAAAAACGAGGATGTGATATTGCAGCAAAATTAACAAAGTTGCCAGGAACTCCATGGGCTAAATACCCAGGAGAAAAAAATATCCCTGGAAATAATTAAAGTGACCCAACCTGATATCAGACTTGACAAGCAAGACCAACCAAAACCAAGTGAGTATCCGATAAATGAAACTGATAAAGCATGTCACGCTCATGATGTAGCTTATAAAAGTAAAGGTCTGCAACACAGACACATAGCAGACGGGAAATTAATCAACCCACTAAACTCCATTAAAAATAAATCTTTCAAGGAATCATTGGGTAATTGGTTAGTAAGGTCCGCAATGAAACGTAAATTAGTGCTAGGTGCTTATAATTAATTATAAATAGAATCTATTTACTATTCCCCAAGAGGATATTGGAAAGGTAGAGCAGCGATTAGTAACCTCTCCGAAGCAACAAGAGTTACACGTGTCAATGCTGATGCGTGGTTAGCATGACAAGCAATATGGCAAATTTATATACCGCCACCTAAACGAATTAATTTTGCACATTATGATGTTCATCAAGCTGATATATTACTTTTACCACATGATACTATACGCCGTATCACATATAAATACGCATTGACTGTCGTTGATGTTGTAAGTAGATACAAGGAAGCAGAACCGTTGTCAACAATGACAGCTGCTGAAGTTGCTTCTGCTTTCAAACGAATTTATCAACGTGGACCCTTGCAATGGCCACAGCTGCTACAAGTTGATCCTGGCAAAGAATTGCAGGGTGCAGTATCATCGTTGATGAAGCAACATAATGTCAAAATACGACAAGGACATACTGCAAATTCATCGTCATCAGGCAATTGTTGAATGATTTAATCGAACACTTGCTGAGCGGTTATTTGGATATCAATACGCGAAGGAATTCATTCAAGACAAGAGATCTCGCGAATGGGTTAAAAGATTACCAGGTGCGATAGCTGCGCTAAATAATGAATAACTCGAATAACTGCGTTGAAACCAATTAATTCAACCAAAAACACGGGTACAACAACACAACGACGTGATTTTCTAAAACAACCAGTGCTTTGGTAATGTGACTGTAATATATTTATATGAACCCGGGGAACTTGAAGGTGGTAAAACGAGAGCAACTGATCCTATTTGGAGTTTCACGACGCATAAGATATCTAACAAAACAAGATCTACTGGTAGACCCGCAATCTACAGAATGGATTCAACTGCTCCTCAATGTGGGTTTACACGTGAACAATTACAAGTAATTCCCGAAGACACTTAATTACCACCGCGATCACTTAACTAGCACCCCTAATACAATTACACTCAAGACAGGTCAACATCGTATTTTCTCGTGTATGACCGCGACTACTATCTTTTCTGTCTACGGTGAATTGTCTTGGATCATTTTTCAGATACTGCCATAACATTAAGCAATTACAACTCGTGCAGAGATTATTCTGCATTTGTTTAAGCGCGTTGATAAATTGATTATCAAGGTCAAAATCGCATTTTCTGTTGTTGTCACTTTGTTTATAACCGGCTAATTTGTTTCTTATTATATCGTTGTCAATATCATCATTAATTGTTTCGTACGCGTCCATGACAATTCTTCGTAGCTGCGATATTTTTATGACTCGGGATACTGCAAGATAAATCAAGTTCGACCATTCGATATAATCATTAACGATCTAAACAATTGTATCAGTGATGGTTAATCCTTGAGATGAGTGAACCGTCATCGCGTATCCTAGCGTCCACGGAGATTTATCAGCCTGTAGCGCATCCTCAGCAATACTGACAGGAACCAAAACAATATCATTGAATAGAAGATTCTGCTTCTCGGTCTGTCCTGGTATGTCAACGTCGATATTCTGTCATCAGGTATCAGCTGGTCTATAACACAACAGTACACGCAACGCTGAGAATTTGTCCTTGTGTAACTGAAATAACTTCCGTTGAAGTGTGTCCCTGACTATCTTTCTACTTGCCACTATTAAATCATTTGGTCTCCACGTGTCCTAAAAGTCGTTCAAGGAAGTTTCTGTAATTATTTTACACGCTATTTCACATTGAATTTTGTTAGGTTGTAATCTGATTACTTTTTAAACTCTTTTAAGTCTTCATCAAGAGATCTGTGTTCATCAGTTATTTCTTCATAATAATCTACAAAATTATTTTGCCAATGATGTTGAGATGGTCCAACAAACGGTGGTGGTTGACCGTGATCGCCGCACATTATCACAGCTACATATTTTTAACAATAACCAATCGAGAAACATTTTTAATATATCCAGCGACACTGTGCATATCTCATCCGAAATGATGATACCAGGAATATATTTCTTCTCCCATTCGGTCAGGCGTCCATGCGTCTCCCTTCCACCGAAAGAAGATATGATAAGTACATGAATGTACTCCTCGTTGTTTCATTTTTCGTGCAAGTCTTTGTGTTGGTGTTAGAACAATCAAGTCATCGTGTTTCTGTCGAAATAGGTCAATCACTCGAGTTGTCTTACCAGAAACTCCCGGTCCGCTCAAATATACGGTTTTTTGTCGGGATATCGGATATATACGGACGGCGCCAACGACAATTCTGATATCTGATCGCGATAATAATTATCCTTGATCGTAATATCTGCGGATTCTAAATAATCATGCAACGTTTCTTATGTTATTCTCCACGACCCCCATGATGCATCACTGGTTTTAAACCGAGCCAGTAATTCTGAATATTTTTTATTCAAGTAAAACTAATCCGTGGCAACTCTGACTGCGGTGCGACCAAATCTATTTATCATCATAACAGGTTTATAGACACATAAGTGAGCATTGAAGATCTTAAATGAGTATACTGGGGAGATTCTCCATCATTGTAACTAACAATTGTGCCCAAGTTTTTTCCATTATACAAGTAAATATCTTGTCGATCACAAAGCATATATTTCGCTGTTGCATTAGCGACCACGAATTTATATTCGGAGGGATCCATAATCAATCTTGCACAATGCCGATGATGATCATATGCACCACCCTGAGTAAATTTACCATATATTTTTTTCCAATATCTTTTGCGTTTTTTGCACTGTTACCAAGTTTAACCTTCAGAATATTAGGAGCATCATCAACGATGACATCAATGGGAGTATTTGGACATGCTTGTTTATATGGGTCTCACTAAACACCCCAAGACACCCCAGGACACCCCAATACAACCCAGGACACCCAAAGACTCTCAGAAAACACATCAAGGCTCAATCAGTTGCCTATTTTAAATTTCAACAACAACATAAACAAACATAGAAACACAACGTGTGCATATTTAGCGATTGTTTGTTTAACATAAAAAGTAGCGAGGTAAAAAAAATTGCCAAGGGAAATAACTCATTTCGAAAAAGAGTGTTCGGGTGCAGTAACGTGAATATTTATCAACATTTATAAATAAGTAGCAATACCACATGGGAGCAAGACATTTCGACCCCAAGAAAATTCCCTAGACATTTCGACCCCAAGACACTTCAACTCCAGTCAAGGGACAATTCGCCCCCAATTCATTCATAGTGAAAATGATAATTAGCACTGATATTAATTTCCACTAATCACGCCATTATTCATTGACGTCTACAATTAAAGAAGATACCAACACATCTCTAAGTCGCCGAAAAAAATGTCAACAGTTAATTAAAATTAAAGTCACATTTATTAAGTTAATGAATGAACGCTAATCTGAATGAAAATAAATCACATTTACTGCACACTGGAAATTTGCATTAAAAAAAATCGATTTGTTTTAGAAACAATAATTAGCACACTACTAATGGCCATTCCCACTAATCACATGCTTATTCACTGATGTCTGCAATTTTAAAAAAAGATGTAAACAGTTAACTATAATTAAAGTCACATTTATTAAGTTAATCAATACACGCTAATTTGAATGAAAATAAAACGGTTTGAAAAGTAAATGCACCACACGCTTTAAATTTGTACAAAAGAGCCACACATGTGTGTAAATTGCGGATTAATTTAAAGTAATACAGTTTATATTGTGACATTTCGATCAAATATATTTTGGTACAATATGAACTGAAATGAGTTAATTGTGACAATGGCGTTTTATCCTTCTGTACAATATCATAATCATGTCTTTCCTCGTTAGCTTGTTTTGTCTTGTAATATATGCCGGAAATGACAGTATCGCATTTGCGATATAGGTTAGTGTAATTATTCATTATCCTGTTTTTATTATGTCAGTCATCCGCTCTTAAATATGTATATATTTATCTATTTCTGAATTGAACATACCAAGTAGCATAGGTGATGATTGTATATTCATACGCTTTAGATATAAAAGTATATATATATATATATATATATATATATATATATATATATATATATATATATATATAATTTTTCCTTCAAGCTTCTCAACTTCATCAAGTTATAGAATTTCTTTATTTTTAGAACATAATGTAAATAGTTAAATATTGAATCAATTAACGATTAGTAAAAACATCTTACTAATTTCAATAGTTCAGGTTGACTCCAACATTGTTTGAAGCAATTGCAAAGTATTAAATGTTTGACTTTAAATGCCAATATATCATGTTCTGTAGTTTCCAAAATTATTTCTAAATTAATTATTAATGAGCATGAAGTTAGTAGCGAAATCTTCTATACAATCATTCAATAATACGATTAGAGATACATGTAAATTCTTAATAACATTTAACTTTCCAAAGCACAATATATATTTTATAATTAGTAGTATATAATAATAATAGCTTTATTAATTACGGTGTATTTTCCATTTAGTAATTTCATGTACTTTGATTT
This sequence comes from Sinohyriopsis cumingii, assembly GCA_028554795.2. Lineage (NCBI taxonomy): Eukaryota > Metazoa > Mollusca > Bivalvia > Unionida > Unionidae > Sinohyriopsis > Sinohyriopsis cumingii. Next base: position 3,906,570 of record JAPYKE020000151.1, read on the forward strand.
TTATATACGTTTAATGTCCTTGAGGAAGTTTCTGAAAATCTCTGTGGTTTGCTTTTCGGATTTGCACCTCCAGATGCTGTCATGTATGTGAGAAATGTGTTGTTTTTTTCGTTTACTGATAATTCGCGCTGTCGTAAAGAGCGCTTCTATCAACCATGAAATGGAGCTTTGTCACGCTGAAACATTTATTAGATCTTGCGCGTGTTGTGGTTTCCAGTCAAACGATAAGTTTTGGAATGTTATTGATGGATGCCTTGTCGTTAGTCAAATTCACGCGTTCAGTATTTATGCAGCTATCTTTTTGAAAAATATTTATGTAGTTTGGGTTTCATGTTATTTATAACGTATGGTGCAAATGTCGGATGATGTTCATTGATGACTGTTTCCAAAAGTTCCGGTCGACTTTCAAAATCTATTGTATTATTTGCGTCTGTGATGACACTGGTATCAAATAGTTGGGTCTTTATTATATCAAGTTTACCCTTTTCCACCCATATTTTGTTTTGAAGGAAGTGCCTGACATTATTGTTCAAATGTCTCGTGCAAAGATAGACAATAACCGAGGGGAATACACGCTCTATTGGCTTGGTTAAACTTTTCTCATCATCACTTCCACATTCATTTCAGACACTCTTCCTTCCAGGGACTCAACAACTCTATCTAGTTCTGTAGCAATATGTTCCAGAAAGCTCGTGTAAGTTCTGTAAGAAGCGTCTGTGTACAGAAGGACAGGACCATTGCATATCGGATGATCGTTTATGCTGTTTCCGACAACTCTTTGATACGTTATACTATCGATTTACTCATCAATAACTCTTCGATACGTTATACTATCGTTTTGCTCATCAATAACTCTTTGATACGTTATACTATCGATTTACTCATCAATAACTATTTGATACGTTGTACTATCGTTTTGCTCATCAATAACTCTTTGATACGTTATGCTATCGATTTACTCATCAATAACTATTTGATACGTTGTACTATCGTTTTACTCGTCAATAACTCTTTGATACGTTATACTATCGTTTTACTCATCAATAAATCTTTGATACGTTATACTATCGTTTTCCTCATCAATAACTCTTTGATACGTTATACTATCGATTTACTCATCAATAACTATTTGATACGTTGTACTATCGTTTTACTCGTCAATAACTCTTTATGCAATTTGTTTTGTAAATATAATGCGAAAAAAGTACGATTTGCTAAAGAACTCAATAGTCAATAAATATGCATTGTTGTTTGATAGTGTTGATAATGGCCTGATTTACCCAAAGTTAATTTTATATTTTCTTTATGGAAATATTGGAAAGTTATCTCGGTAAAAACAAATGTAAATTCGATAGCTCATATATATTTTTCTGATTTCAGCTAGAAACTTGCTATATTAAATAAATGTAAAACGATGAAAATCTACCTTTTTTATTCTATTACACTGCTTGCGAAAAATTAATAACTTCTTAAATAAACCAGTTATGTGTGTTTCGTTTTTTTTTCTTATTTTAATCAGTCTGTAATTTAGGTAATATTTTTGGCGTGTCGTCTGGATTTGCTATTGAGACGGAGTAATTCATACAGAGAATTAAACGACTTGGTGGTTTGTGAGTTATTGTTGATAATTAATTGTCTATGTGACTGTACCAATCATTAAATGGTATGTATAATCAAATTAGATAAATTACATCTGATATATCAAGCACGACATTGATGTAAAATCGAAAGGAATTACAGAGCGAGTTTTCTTCACCGCTATATAAAATCAAGGGAAATCACTCGCATGGAGCTTGTAACACTCTTTGGTCATGTCTTCTAAACGTCTATGTAAAAAAAATGTTGTTGCTCGATTTAAAATTAAAATTTGTATATAAACAGTTAATAACAAAATAAATGAGAAAAGTATGGTGCATAGCCATTAAATAAGGAAATTGTTTAATAATATTATAAAATTAAAGAGATTTGATGCATACGAGTTAGTTTCCGTAGGTTATTGGAAATAGGGACATCAACCAATACTATTAATCATTGATGTTAACAATGTCAGTATGTGTTTTAGCTTTTTTCCCGCTTCTTAGTACGTTGATTGAGAGTTTTGGTGCCAATATATGTAATATTGGGGTGTTCTTGGAGAGTTTTAGGTGTCTTGAGGTGTCCTGGGGTGTCTTGGGGTGTTTAGAGAGACCGTGTTTATATTCTTCGATGACCTCATCTACACTGATACGTTGTGGTGTTGGTAACAAAACTTCGGTCTGCTTCAAATATGATATAATTTCTTCGATGACTGTCAGCGATATTAGTATTTTACTGTCAAGCATATATCGTAATAACATTATTGGTGTCCAGCCTTTTTTCTGAAAAGTGTCTACCAAACCAAACATAACAACACGGATGAAGATCCATAGCAAATTCGAACGACACTACGCAAGCGAATCGTGTCAAATCAAAATCGCGTAATGGACCATTAACTGCACTCTTGTTATCCCATTCATGGGATGTCCAAACCGCGCAAAATACTTATGGCATTCTCCGTAACCAAGAAAATTTCCCGGATAACACGCAACCATGTCAACGGATATCATACCGTTACTATCATGCTTGGTATTCCACAAACTGTCATGCCCGAATTCGGCACAACTAGCTTGAACATCTTCGAGAAATCGAGTTCGTGTTGGTTTCCACGAATTCTTTTCTCGGGCGAAATGAGCCGCGACTGATGGGACTGTAAAACAGTTGCTCAGCAACTCGTTAACGTTTTCTGTTGAATATCTTTCCGCGAGTTTTTTCATTGTTTCATAAAGATATTCTGCACGATATAAATACAAATTGATCATATTCTTTATCAGAACTTGAACATAACCATACCGATACAGCATCATTTTTACTTACTTGTGTAATAAAATCAAACATTCCACCGGAGTAAAATTTTACAGTTCGATCTCGTGGAAATATATTCACAGCGCTAGTCCACGCGTGCGCATTATGATCAACGATATTTATCGGAGCTCCACTCGATTTATATTTCGATTCGTATAATACTCCCCCTGTTATTGTTGCGCCGGTCATTGGAAATTTTAATATTCTTTTTAACTCAGCGACATCATTTACTGAATCTTCGGTATCCTTGGCCGATTCAGCCCACTTCGCTATTTTTTTCACGTCGCTGATCAGTCACAGCATTTCCACGTTTGGCATTTGTAAAATGTTCCATTACTCGTTTGGCTACACAATTCAACTTTGAAAATCTCAATTTTGCAAGATTATTAATGTTGGGTTTATCATTTAGCTGATAAATTCCATAAATAACCGTGGTCACAGGATACGCTCTCGGGTAATATGGTTTATCAATACCAGTCAACGTTCCTGGCTTGGAATCTTTACTTAACAAAACGGGTTTTCCATTAGCAAGGACATGGTCACGTGTCTGATTATCAAAGAGGTAATCGATAATCGTTTTCGCTCGTCTATCATTCATTGTAGCATCAATAACTTCGTCGTCGCGTATAATTTTAAATGTCGACCACTTGCGAGAAGCCCCATCATCACGAAATTCATTTTTGGCATCCCTGATAATATCAATCAGATCAGTCAGAGCTCGTCTCCGCAGGTCAGGGGTTAGTCTATCAAGATCGAATCTTGAAGCTTTCCATGGCTGTATCATGGACAATCTCTCAAACTCATCCATGTTATAATTAAGACAAACATTTAAACAAAAAAATATTATATATAATGAACCAGTGTATATGACTTATAGCAGGATCATCAACTCCATGAACCATATCATGTGTAAATGATTTCTGCGGACAATATTTGCAAAGTGTAAAGAGAGGTAATCTAGGTCCAAAACCTTTCTTACGGTGTAGAGTCGGAGTTAGAGGTACAACACAGCCGTGTGCGCGTTGTGATGGTAAGATATATAGAGAGTTAAAACGTTATTATGACAAAACAAATAACACCTTGAGATTGTCAAGGTTATAAGAACTCTGAAGACTACATAGCAAGATTTGAAGATAAGTTTTAATTTAGACAAATAATATTACATACAAGTGGAACAAAAATAATTTGTCAGACATCCCATCATCAAGAAGCATGAAGCATCTCGTAATGGTGTAGTAAGACACTGTCGGTCGAACAAACCAGTCGATTTTGTTAATCATGCAGGTTATCTTAGATTTATTGTTGGGCAAAAGAAAAATTATTACAATTACGTGTTTGAATTCGAGATCAAAGACTGTCTTGTGATCGATCATATTGACGGAAAAAACTTAATAATAATTTATCTAACCTGCAAGCTATCACACAGAGTGAGACTGATGATAGTGGGATTGCCGGGGAAAACAGAAAGTGTAAGGTAGTTAAATCTTTCAACGTAGGGACCGGCGAATAGATAATATTTCAGTCGATATATGCTGCTGTTAAATATTTTAACATGTACATGTCTTCAGTACAAAAAGTAGCAAATGAAATAACCAAATCGGCCTTTTCTCACGGTTGTGATCAGCGAATTTCGTTTTCTTATGGCCCAATAGTGTTGATACAGATAACGGAGATAACACTGCGCTGATTGTGTAAAAATAATGACAGAATTCTCTCCCTTGACTTTCAGAGATAGCACAATCACATCATTTCCTATTATCCAGAAAATAAATTTTTATATCTGACTTGTTAAGTAGAACTAAATTCAAGTTGTACTATTTTTTGCAATCTAAAAGTAATTGTATTTATTTTTTTTTAAATTCAAAAGTAATTGTATCATTTTCTTGCAAGCCAAAAGTAACTATATAATAATTTTTTAATCATATATAAATAACCGGCATATTGCCGACGTAGGCGATATTTCGCGATTTTATTAATAATTGGGGGTTCACCCCAAGCTCGAATTTCAACAGAAAAGATTCACACTCTCCCTACGTCGTCACCACGGCGTGGTGCTGTTTTGCATCCCCGGGGTTTGATTTCCGGGGGATAGTGTGCAAAAATATGTTGAATGTAGGGAAGACCTCCGTATATTGTGCGGTCCTTGTTGTAAATAGTGTAAATACCTGTAAATAGTGTACATACATGTAAATACAATGCTGTAAATATGCCGCTATATGTACTGTGCCGTCCTTGTATGGCGGTATGTTGTATGTCCTTAGAATTAAGTTTATAAATACTGTAAATACAATGCTTCAAAACAAAAAAGGTCAGCATATCTCTTATATATATATATATATATATATATATATATATATATATATATATATATATATATATATATATGTGTGTGTGTGTGTGTGTGTGTGTGTGTGTGTGTACAAAATGAATTATGAAGAAAATATCAATGACGTGATTTCTGCTATAAAAAAAATTAGAACACGACGGTATAAATATATCTGATGAATTAAATCCTGTTGCGCTTGATTTGACATAGTTGTGTCTGTTATACAACTTCCATCGATTACATCACACATAAGATTGACCGCGACCACCTGGGTTATATTAACGTTTTCCGGGGATACAAGTCGTCCTTGCCCTTTTGGATTATTGTTGCGTCTGAGAATAGTTGCCGGTGGCAGTGTTTTTCTCCATTGTTCAAATATATCAGGAAAGTTTCGTTCATTACATGATTGACTGATTACATCATTGCCATGCTTGCACAACAATGTACAAGCTAACATATTTATTTGCAAGCTTATTTTGATGATGCAAGCTTGACGCAAACTTGATCCATCCCTATTTTAGGTCAGAAATGAAAATAAATATCAAATCTACTTGTGTCTCAACATGTACTAAATAAAACTTGTAGTATATTTCATATAAGGGAGGGGGAAGTAACAAGCAAAATCATCGCATGTAAATGATATCTCAAAAATTTAAGCATACAGCTTTAATATTTCATATAGCGATGATTTTCTGCCCATATAAAAGGTTTACTATATGAAATTTTCATTTTAAATCCATTGTATTTTTTTTAACTGGTGTAATTGAGATTTTAGTTATTAACCAAAGTTTAATTATTCATGCTTTACTGTGATATTCACCACTATGCCAGTATAATCAAATAAGATGATAGTTTAAATTATTTTTAATTCTTATGCATAATTTTCAATTGCATATTTACATGTTATTGTTGAATTCCATTAATTAGGTTTAGCAATAAAACTGAAGAACCTAAAATCAGAGTTTAGTTATTTAAATAATTTTTAGACACTTATGAACATTCACTTGATTGCACTTTAATTACATATAACTACATACATCCACAATGGTGACAGTCATTTATACACATGCTACCAGAAGACAGTTCAAAAACAGTGTAATTGTAAATAATTGCACAATTACACCAATTGCGTCCAAGTCTGTTAGACGTATTTAGGACTCTGGTTCCTCTATTCTTGGGAATATGTCACCTGCATGTATACCTGGGGTAAACATGCAACACAGAGACTGAGCCAATGGATGGCTATTGGACATCAGTATGTGCATTTTACTGTGCAGGAACATGTGAAACAAAAGCTGCATAGTGACTGGCATAAAACGATATATGGTTCTCACATTCTAGATTGCATTCACTAGATAAACCATGTAAACTGTTCCACACTTAACTCTTCTTGAGCCATGCGTGCCCGAGTGTTCTGTTACTGTCACCTTTACAGATCACTTGCACATCTCATCTCTGCATGATGTGGAAGGCTTACCCAATGTGTGTATGGGAAACAGCTTGCTGGTAGCTTCCTAGGTTATCCCTCCACCAAATATACTTACCAGCATGTATATGCTATCATTACTGAATACAGTGTTAAAACCCACAAACCGAACCAATCATGTCTTACTCTAACCCGAACCCCCAAGTCCTGTACTAGGTTTCCAGGTTAATGGCTTATATGGAACATGGAACAGATAACACTCACAAAGCAGCTATGTTACAAAGTAGGGCAGCATGAAACAGAGGGTGATTAAACGCCAAAGGGTGCATAAGAAAGTAAAAACAAGAATGCTGTAAATTGCATAGTGTTAGCATGGATTTTACCCAAATTACAGCCTGCACCTTGTGATTCACTAAATATAAACCATATATTCAACATAAGACACACTTTTTAAATTGTAAATTGTATATAATTAGCATGGATTTTATTTTTGGTGCAGAAATGGTTCAAAACTGAATATGATGCAAGCAAAACCCAATTTACAGTCTGTATTGTGTGAATCACTAAATATAAATCCTATATTTAATTTAAAACACACACTTATCTTTTTAAAAACAAAAAGAATACATTTTGTACATATCAAGAAGTGAACCCTATTAGCAGGCAAATATCAACCCACACTCTTTAGAAAAGAATATACATAAATATTATGCAGTATTTCTCTCCAAACTATTTGTCCCAACCATGCCACATCTGTCTTCAATTTTGTGAACACTTTTATGATGTTTATCTTTCTATATCAGTTAAGTTGAGTAAATATTACAATGTCTTCTGACAGTCATGCTCATTACAGCATTTAAACAGCATGAAGAAACAACATATAACGAGTTATGAATTTCAAGTCAAATGAAATTTGTCTGCAAATGGATATGCAATATAAAATCCTCATGATGATGGCCAACTTGCAATTGAATGACTATACTCAAGTCATATATACAAGTGGTTATTCATAGCATTTTTGTGTAATTTCCAAATTTGTGATGATAAAAACTTGAGTGTAATACATACTCATGGCCGAGAATTTTTCTAAAACCTAAATCTGTGTGAAAACATATTCATGCCTGCCCTCTCTTGAAATTTAAAAGACACATGTAACAATTATACTCTTTATGTTTGAGATCTGGCAATAATCATGTTGTAATTTAAAATAGTTTATATATATATATATATATATATATATATATATATATATATATATATATATATATATATATATATATATATATATATATATATATATATATATATAGTTTAAGTAACTACAGTATTAGTGGTAATTCTAACAAAAAATATCACCTCAACAGCACACAGGAAGAAGACTTAACATGAACATACTTCATTATTTATTTATTATCTATTTCTCCGGTGGGGCCATACTGGATGACAGATGCAATGGGGCCATACTGGATGACAGATGCAATGGGGCCATACTGGATAATAGATGCAATGGGGCCAAACTCGATGACAGATGCAGTGGGGTCATGCTGGATGACAGATGAAATGGGGCCATACTGGATGAAAGATGCAGTGGGGTCATAATGGATGACATGCAATGGGCCATACTGGATGACAGATGAGCAAAACGTTCATTCAACCAACAATACATCAAAAAAAGTATTTTGTTGAAAACCTCCTCATGTTGATATAGCTTTTATTATAGATAGTGATGACATGATTTTCTAGAGGGCCAACATATTCAAGATCAGATCAGCACCATTTATTTAGGACCAACTGGAGATTAAATTAAGTCTTCTAGTATTAAACTTCATGCAGATATGTCTTTTCATTTAGAAGAAGTAACTAGAAAACTGTCAGAATTATACAAAAATGTTTATGCTTGATATCTTTGTAGTATTATGTGACTAAATGTTGAAATGTTATCTCTGTGTTGTTGTTGTTGAGTTTAATTATAGTGGCGTACGCACAATAGTGCATGTGCCACTTTTTTCTGACTGCACTGCAGCCTGCTAGCTGTTCTTGGGGAAGGGAATGGTGCGACCTCCCCCAGGCGTTTATGGGTTCAAGGAAACCTGATAGTTTGGCCTCAATGTGTAGGTCCATAAAAGCCCCTTACAGTTGAGTGGTTGGCTCTCATTAGTGGGAAGGAGAGCTCGGAAACGGTCCTGCATGCTTCACGTCGCTGGTTTCTTGTTGCATTTGCCTGGTGTTTCTTGGGAATTCTTAACATTCTAAAAAGGGGGGTATTCTATGCTGTTTATAGAGGTTGTTAGTAGAAATCATGTATGAAGAGAGATTTTCAAGGTTATTATGGTATTATTAGTAGAGGTGTAAAGGGTGTGCTTCCTACGTTATGTTATTTATAAGTTTCTAGATATTGACTCTTTAAGTTATTTATTTATTGATACTTTTAGCGATTGAATGTTATTTATAATTTATTCAGCAAAAGACCGGAGTCCTAGCCGATTACACGGTTCGTTAAGGACACCTAGGACCGGAGTCCTAGCTGATTACTCGGTTCGTAAAGGACATCTAGGACATCCAATTTTTCGGTTTCCTTAGTTTTTGATAGGTGTTTCGTAAGTGAATTATTTATTAATATTTTTATAACACTGAATGATATGTCATGGGTTTATATGTGGGGGCTTCCAAATTTATTTAGCTAGTTACTGGGTCTTATGGTTTTGTGGGGATATTAATTATATTTTGTTCCTGAGTCCAGAGTACATGAATTTATCTATATTTATATATGCTGATTGTTTATTTTTATTACAGTCCATAAGTAATTCTGGGTTCGTGTGTGGTGATCAAATCTCTATTTGGTTTTGATAAATATTTTAATAGCGGGTTGATTCTCTCTGTGTGATGACTCTGACTTGTTTAGCTTGCTGCAACAGCAGCAGGTTTGTCGTTGTTCTTGGAATAATACTGAAAACTATGCGTCATCTTATAGTTTTTCACAAACTACTTTGAATTTTTTTTTCGATTTTTTTAAAACACCATTGGAAAGTGGACTTCCATTGGTATGAAATGAAAATGGGACCTCTGATGTCATGGATATATAGGCTGCTAGGCTTTTTGAACCAGCAATAAAAATGAAGAGTACTAGGTCAAATTCTGACAACACTAGTTGCATATTCTCTTGCGTCAAAAAATAAAGATGTAATAAATGTTTTATTTGCAATTTTGAAGAAGATAAATTATCTGACAGTTCATTCTTGTAAGTACGGATAAATGTAATGCTATTTAATTTTGTCAGGCTTATTAGTAAGCAGCTACCCCAATGTGGTTTATGTGAATTCCAACTTTCTGATTGGCAATGGTCTCTAGCCCCATACCCCAACAAAAATGTCAGAATATCTAAGATGTGGTGGGTAAAATCAGAGGAAACTGATTAGCTGGTATGACTGTCTGTTTAGGAGTGCCAAAAAGAATTTGATGGTGGCTGCCAAGATGGCTACATCTATTTTGGATGCCATTTTAACTTCTGATTTTGGCGTTAAAAGTTAAGTCAGATTTATTCCGTCGATGCGTGTGTTAGAGCAAAACTATTTTTCAAATAATTTCACAGATGGATTAGGAAAAGACGAAAAACCGATTCAGAGATGAATACATAAACTACACAATACAGCTTTCCATTCTAGAGCAGCTTCATGTCCCTTGCAGGCTGCGTGAAAAGGATTTGAATATTGGCCATGGTGGTAAAACATAGAAACCTTGAAATAGCTCCTTTTACTAACTCCAATACTAAGGTCACTATTTTTTTTTACAGCAGAACTACATTTTGGATATGAATTTTATAAATGCAGAAGCGTTATCTACCGAGTTCTTAACTGAACACGGACTACTCCTAGTGGTAGAAGACTACACTGGTCCTTTGTTCAAAAGGATGTTTCCTGATTCCAAAAATTGTAGAAAATACGCATGTGCAAGAACAAAATCATAGATGTTTAGCAGAAGATACTTCACTTAAAATTGCAGAAACCATGAAAACTGGAACGTTTAGTATCGCAACAGACAGGAGTAGTGATTATGTCAAAATCTTGTACCCAGTCTGTGTAAGAGACTTTGACAATGAAAAGGGCAAAGGTAGAGTTATCTTCCTTCATTACCAGAATTAACAGTAGATTAACTGGAGAAATTTTGTATTTGCTTGATAATACTTTGAATAAACATAACTTGGCAGACTGGTAATACATCAGTGTTGACTGGAATTAATAAAGGAATTGCATTCTATATTTGAAAAAATATATCCATCATTGTACATGTCAAGTTGTCTCTGTCACATGATGCACCATGATGCAGCTTAGGGTGCTGATAAATTAAAAAGAGAACTCTTGAAGTATCAAATTGGCACTCTATCTGACAATGTACTTCTTGTAGATAGAGTTGATTTTGTTGATCTTATTTCCCAGCTAAAAGACCCAATAACTGGAAGATATAAAGTTCCTCTTCTTTGTCAGGTTATGAAAGGAATATTGGTTCTGTACCATTCTAATGCTGACTGTGAGAGATTGTTCAGTATTGTTAACAAAAATAAAACTGAATTCAGATCCAGGCTCTGTAACCCAGCACTTAGTGCTCTACAGGTGTGCAAACATTCATTGTCTCAGCTGGTACAATGTGTTTTGAAGTGCAATATGAGATTATGTTGCTTTTTAAAGCTCAAAGTGTTCTATATGAAAACTTTAAGCAGTAATTGATGTGAAAAGTCCAGAAGGATAAATAAATCATTTTGTACGTATATGCTCATTGAATTTGTATCATCTTATACGTGGATTACTCTTTTTCTGCTCTGATTACTCTTTTTGTCCACTTGCATTACACTTTTTCCTAGCCAGGTGCTGGCATGTATGATTTTGGATGCCATTTTGATTTCAGACCAAACTGACATCACACGTGTTTTAGTGAAAATGACATGCTGATATGATCATTCTTTCTGAAGTTCAAGATGGTCAATGTGGTGGAAATGATGCATATGCATGTGGGAACATTTTCATTTTAGATCAACTACATCTTGGCATGAATGTGTCAGGAAATTTATTCTCTGTGATGTTTAGGAGTAACATCAGATAATATAAGATGGCTATCCCATAAAATTTCCTGGTCTATAAATATACCAGCAATGGTTTATAAAATAAAATCCATCACTTTCAAACAGTGAGGGGAATTACCCCTGCCTCTAACTTTTCAGTTCTACTGTAGAATAGACCCTGATTTAAAAATAAAATTGTGTAAATATTATTAAAGGTGTATCATCTATCCATATCAAACATCAGAGGTTGTGTAATGTGACACTATTATATTGGAAGTGAGCTATCAATACACAATCAGGTAAACATTATATGATGCATCAATGAACTACTTACATTTCCTTGTTCTTCTGAGTCTTTATGACTTCCTGCTGCAAAAGAAAGATTGTCCCAGCTAATTGGCAATACCACCAAGACATTGAATTTGAATGAGGTATTTATTAAAATCTGTACAAACTAAAGATTACAGTAAAATATATCTGGAAACAATTCAATTTTCATAACAGTGGCAGAGGCTATACTGGCCAAAATAATTTCTAGGAAGTCCAGACAAGACTGTTCCTTCTCGTTCAACCTGCTGAGCACTGAAAGCATCTCCGAATGACCATGTGTGGGGGGGGGGGGTATGTCTTGAAATAACCTGACTGTCTTGCTCAGCAAGATTTCCGGATAATGGACTTAAACCCAACTGCATGTAATACAAAAATCAACAACAGTCAGACTTAACTTTACAATATTTCATTTAATTATGTTTGTTTTATATTCTCCACATTTTGAAAAAAATTAAATAAATTTAAATTTAGTAAATCAGCAAATACAATTTATAAAAGTGGGTGATATAGATATTCTTTTCTTTCTTCCTTTTCCTTCACAATTCTTTTTACTTCAAAATTATATGAGAGTTCGTTGGTTTTGAGGGAGTGGATTACAATATCACGCTTGCATCTAGGTTGATAAATAAAGTTCAAAATTATGACTGACTTCCCTATATACCCCGCAAAAGATTTAATTAAATTAAAGAAAAAGAAAGCAAGCCATAGCAACGTTGCACAAAAATAATTTCATACATCAATTATTTATAACTTCTAACCTGACTGACATCAGTGTGTTATAGCCCTGTTATCCTGTGTGTATTTCAAATGCATTGGATGTTCCTTAATAACATGGCGTAATATTTGATCTAATGAAATGTGTGTGTGTGTGTGTGTGTGTTTCTTGAAATAGATTGAGTGTCTTACTCAAAAAGATTTGGAGACCACTCACAAAAATCAACTTAATAAAATAACAATCAGACTTATTTCATTTAACTAGGTTTGTTTTATTTTCATAAATGTATTCACCAACTTTTTAAACTTCAGTCAGGTGGGGTGGTGGATATACAACCCTTTCTTCCTTTTCCTTCATAACATTTTTATTACCACCCCCAATGCAAAATTATTTGGTAATTTGTTTTTTGTTTTTTTTTGGGGGGGGGGGGCGGGAGGACTGCTCATATCTAGCTTGATAAAATGTATTCTTGTTCTTTTTGAAAATTAAACAATAATGGTTTGCATCTTTGAGCTAAGTTACCTCAGAAACTAATATTTAATTTTTTTTTAAAATTAGAAACTTAAAATTTCTTTAAAATGTAACAAGATGAAAATTTTAAAAATTATTCATCATTTCCCTATGCACCCAACCACATATTAAAATAATTCAAAAAAAGAAAAGAAAGAAAAATGTCGTATTCTTGGAAACAAATGCACAGAACTTCCTCATTTCATTCATCAATTTCAAATTTATAACCTACCTGTGTTCTAGCACTGTTACCTGTTGAGTATTCCAAATACACGTGATTTTCCTTAATAACACGGCTTATATCTACGTGGGCCAATCCATGTTTTGCCAGACAAGTCAGATATTGTTCGTCATCTTAAATAAATGATTCCTTTTATTTTCGTAATATTACGACTTCTGTACCTTTAGTGCACTTGTACTTTTCTAACAAATGGTGTTAGAAATATCAAAACTATATGATGCAAATATTTTAAGTTTTTTTCCAGAAAACAGTAAAGCTGGGAAAGGACATTCATTGGCTTCTGACTGGTTCATGACAACATCTTCCCTTTGGTTTTAAAATCAGTTTATTTAACCGATAATGACCCTATCGACATTTTTTATTGTTTCTTTTTTTTTTTACTTACGGTTATCTTGTGATATAAATTTCCAATTACAAAAACAATATAAATAGAAATTAATTGTTAAAGCAAGGGAATATTAAGACATTGGTAAAATAATAAATATGTTTCAAGAAGTACAGAGCATAGAACAAGTGAATATATCCAACGGCCATCTTTGTAATATATATTTAACAAGACTCAATGGCACGCGCTTGAAATGAAAGCGACACCTGGTGGATGAACTCGGTATAAAATGTCGCCGTCCTTTTCAGTCGTTGATAAATTATGTCTATAAAAATTATGTTATTTTTATTTACACACAAAAAATTATATTATAAATAAACAGTATAAATAAATGTAAATCACTTAACAATATTAAAATGAACTTAATATAAATTGTATAACAACAAAATACTGTTTTATTTATATGTAACTTCATATCAACATGACAGTTATGCTTGGTGAAACTGTCATGTTGACATTTTGTTTTCTAAATTTAAAATGAAATTTTTGAGAATTGTCAATAAATGAAGTTTGTAATTTTATTTATGATGTCATTAAGAGCTTTTTATGACGATAAAATATGAGACATATGAACTACCTTGATACTCGTGTCGGAATACAGTAATGTCGTTACTCCCCCTGCATGCACCATACAGACGTCCGTTGTCCCAGAATATGGCACGGATATCCCGTGGAATTCCCTGTGTGAAAATGGCGACAAGATGACATGAAGCTGTAAGTTGATGAATACAGAAATCACGGAATTCATTACAGACGAAAATATTTCTGTCTTCATTTATAACGATTGATGTAGGGTATCGTAGACGTTGATGTTTGTATGTATATTTACATTGACTGGGATTCAAAATGTCGAATCCGTATACACCAGTATTATCAGGGGAGTAAAAACACGCGACATAAATCATGCTGTCTTTTGTTGTCACTTTACTACTCCATCCGTACCCTTTACAAATCTGGTGAATTGTGTCAACATGTCCGTCTTGAAGTGACACAACACACCAGCACATCGTGTCATGTTTAACACCACTGACAACAAGACTATCATTAAATCTGACAACACCAATATATCTATCCAATACTCTCGGTGCACGTAATGTCCTGGTCGTTTTAATATCACCTGACATGTCTTTAGAATCAATGGAAATGATTTTTATCAGGCCTTCGTAATAAAGGACACAAATTGTCATGGCGTCCAACAGACACATGTCAAGTGGTAATGACTCCGGTATGTCTGACGATGCCAGGAATTTTCCATCTTGAAGTCGATGGACCCAGACTTTATAAGCATCTAGGACGACTATCTTGTCTTGGCAGACGACAATAGAGATGTTCCAGGGATCCTTGTTGGCTGTCGAAATAAAGTGATATAAACATAAATACACATCTACACAAAAATATTAAACATATATAATTATATTAAAATATGAAATAACTTGTACATTTGCAGTGTGTATGTATTAATACATTAATAATAATTTAATTAATTATATTTATGACTTTAACAGTGCATTCCTGTTAAATTTATTATACTTATTCTATTGTTCTATATTTACCTCTCACAAAAATGCATTGGTCATGGTGGTTGTCGTAAATTTATTAAATTTGCATGTGTATATTTATATTAAAATACTAAAATTATTGTACATTTACGTGGTATAAACATTCAAATAATGCATAATATACACGTTCATACAAATCTACATAAAAATACAATACATATATATTTCAAATACTAAATAACTGAATATTACAATCGTCGTAATGGTACCATCATTTTATTATTATTACAAGATATATCTATATTAAAATACCGTCATCTTATGCACGTTTCATGCTTAATGGAAGTTTTCGGATCCATTTCCTGTTTCTGGACATGTTCATTTTCAGCAAATGGGTGACACATGACTACAGATGTACATACATAGGTCGTTTGCTTGATGTCGAATCAAGCAAAGGAAAATAATGACAACTATAAATTTGCTCTTTATGTGGGTTTAACGAACGGTTTAATTTCTATGTTCATATATGCAGAGGGATATAATTCCAAACTCTCATCGTTAATTAATCTACGCAGTTAGTCAGCAGTGGCCGAACAGGATGAACTGCGTCATTATGTTGTCTGATGGAAATAAACTAGCCAATAGTGTACGCAATATGGCGCCGTGTTAGTATGGAAAGTCCGTTAAGCATGAAATGGTGCAGGGGATGCCAGCATTAGTGCCATTCTGGTCACAGTCAGGTTAGAAATTATAAATCAATGATTCAATTGACTAAGTTCTTTGCACTTTTTATCCCATTAAACATTCTCGTTTTTGAAATAGGTAAGGGGGTACAAACAAATGGGGATGTAGTGTCAGACTATAGTATCATTTTTTAAAAATAAGTCTTTGGTATGACTCGGCCAGGTTTCGAACCTGCGACCTCACGCATCCGAGGCGGACACTCCAACCACTACGCCACCAGAGCGGTCGATCCTTACATTAAATAACTCAGTCTCTGTGTCATTCCTGGAAAGCTATAGAGTGGGGGTCTTCATCCCACTACTTCGTAATAACTCCGCAAAACAGGGGCATACACCAAAATGTGTGTGTGTGTGTGTGTGTGTGTGTGTGTGTGCGTGTGTGGGGGGGGGATTTGGATTTTTAATTAACATAGCTTTAACAATTTTCAGTCATATCTTTACGTTGTCTGCACTGTGACAGTCTATAGTGATGTTTAGCACCGGGACATGATGTTGCAGACATGAAGCATTATGTCCCACCCAGTCACATTATCCTGAGACTAGCCCGACCAGTCCTAACACTAACATCTTCATGCTGAACGCCCAGCGATTTAGCTGTTAGTACCATTTTTGTAAGTCTCTGCTATAACTCGGCCGTGGATCGAACCCACGACCTACCATCCGAGGCGGACACAACCAAAATGAGAGGGGAATACATTTTTTATATAAAAAAATGGGATTTGAGTCAAAACCAGGAAATAAACGGATATATTACCGGTTTTGCAAACGCAATAATAGCTGTCAATCTTAGCGAGTACAACTATGAAAAAGCAGGATCGTACACTAACTTAAATAGTAAACTTAACTTCTATCTGTTAACAAAACCACAACAAAATTAGAAACATTTCGCTAATTTACAGATATAACAGTATCATTTTTTTCTTCTCCAAATTGTAAGAAAAGCCGAAATTATCGAAAATATAAAGAATTTAACCTGATGAATACCATCTACTTCATTCTTTGAAACATTGTTTAACCAAATTATTAGCGTTGGCCATGCAAACGGGAAATCGCGGAGGGAAGGCAGGTGAACGAAATTCACTAAATAATAATAATAATAATAATAATAATGAATCATTCATCGAACATTTCCCTGTCATACTCAATATTTAGCCGTTACCCTATATGTATGTACTACCCTGAGTATTTCAACGAAAGTCCGTGTTAATAAAAGTCTTTATTCATTTACTTATCGGCTGCATTTTCTCACATTGGGATGCCTGCCTTGGATTATGACGTCTGCACTGACAAGAACGCTGGCGGAAACATGCAACATGGAGAAACGTACTTATTTACAAATCCGCGAAGCCCGATGTACTAAAGCTTACATGACACAGGGGTCAAAACAGCGGTAGCGATTTATTCTGAGAGAGTTTGAGTATCTATGTTTGAAGGAGGGCCTTGTCTTCAACAGTATCACACAACTCCGTCTACTATATAACTCTCTGGGAACAATGAAAATGTCAGACAAACATAACTGAAAACAGATTGTACACAAGGTTTTGTTTTAAAGATTGCATTTATTGGTAAATTAGGCTACTTTATAATATAAAACAAAAATAGATCGTCAGCTTTCAATCAAATGGTTATCATGGTTGTTAATGTTGTTATGTGCAAAATCCCGGTAAACATTTGTAGCGATCGAAGTAATAATTTTGTAAGATATTTAAACATGGGCAGTGTAAATGTGTCTGGAGTTATCACTTTTTTGTGTAGTAGTTCTGATGTTAATTTATCATCTTTTTCAAGAGAAATATTTATCAAGCCTGACGATCAGAACTCCATATATATAATTATCGATGTGTCGAGTTTTAATTCCCTAGAGGGTCTTGTGCCATTTCATCATGTTCAAGAATAGTAACGAATCAATCATGTCAAATGTCGTGCCTGTAATTTCCGTTGTGATTTTTCATGAAGACAACTGTTTGCAAAGAAAGTAGTTGTCTTCGGGGGGAAAGTAAGGGCATTTTCCACTTTAAGCGCGTGCATGGCCACACACACGCAGATAACCCTAACCCTAACCCTAAACCATATATATATATATATATATATATTATGCTAAGCAGTGAATTACTTGATTTTATAATGAAAATAATATTGATATTTCACTGTAGTGAAAGAATAATATATTTTCACTACAGGAACTACTTTTGGGGGTCAGAAAATACTTACCTCCCTTTAATTTTCTGTCAGTGAACTACATTTTCCTTATGTAGTGATTGTTTTCTTATTAATAACCCCTGTTTATTATCCTTGAAACTTGTAGTTTATTATTGTGGAAATATCAATTATTTGTATCAATCTGTCGTGGAACTAATTTTGTGCGCAGGTACACATAGCACAGCTTAACATGTACGGTAAACAGCTGACATTACCGTAAGAAATCTGCTAATTCACTGTGTCACAAACTTTAGGTAGCCAACGTATATGAGTATAAAATAAAAAGAATATCTGATTGAAACGAGTGAATAACGGATACATTTCATCTCGTGGGTGAAAAACTCTAGCATTTTCATCCACTCGAAGAAATATATCCGTTATTCACTCGTTTAAAGCAAATATCCTCTATATATTCGTGAATAACTTATTATAAGGATATCCCTATCTTCACGAAAATAAATCACTGGTCTTCCATGAAAAATATACTTTTCTATCTGGTGATTATATACTATTTCTTCGAATTTTCCTTATATGTTCACGTAACTTGACTGCAGCTTTCTGACAAGCTAAGTGCAGTGTCTGTCATTTTGTAGAGAGAGAGAGAGTTTTTTCAGATGCTCTCTGACACTGCCAAATACCATTTCCTAGTGGATAATTCTCCAGCAAACGTTACACTGTATACATTTGTACAAGACCTCTTTGAGAAAAAGAGTAAACTTTCATATAATTAACACACACACACACACACATATATATAAATTCCGCTTGTATATTACACAACGTTTTGTTTGAACATAATTATCCAATTGACAAGATAGCATATTCATTTCAATAATTCCATATAACTACAAACATTGTCATTAACGAACTTTATACTGGCATTGTTCCATATACAATAATTCCATATAACTACAAACATTGTCATTATCAAATTTTATACTGGCATTGTTCCATATATAATAATTCCATAAAACTACAAACACTGTCATCAACAAAGTTTATACCGGCATTGTTCCATCTATGTAAGCCTTATAAGGGAGCACACTATTGTTACAGCAAATTACACTCGGTTCTTTTATACATGTTGAAATTTCACAATATATTGCACGGGGCCCCGAGTTGCCGAGTGGTCTAAAGCGCTCACCGTTCCTGATCACTGCCATCTCACCTCTGTCTGCGTGGGTTCGAGTCCAAGGCTCGGCTAGCGTGGGTACGTGGGAAAGCCTGCCAGTAGCTTATCGTGGGTCGCTGGTTCTTCCCTGGGTTTTCCAGGGTTCTTCCTCCACCAGTTATACTGGAAGCCATGTATAGCCTATCTTGTGCTGAAAAATGGCGTTAAACCCTAGAACAACACATGATACGAAATTTCTACTTAAAAGTTTAAACTGAAAACTTAGGCAGAAGCCTGTTCTAAACAGTTTAAATAGCGAAGGATAATTACTGCCACGCTAACCTATTTTCTCACTGGAGTCGTCGGTTGAACACGAATGTTTGACGTCCATCCCATAACTCAGAAAGTACAGGTAATGTTGAAAGCTGAGTAGTGAAGTGGGCCACCCTAGCGTCAATGGGAATTAGCATTACAGACCCCCCCCCCCCCCCCGGCCACTCTAGCGTCAAGGGAAAATTAACATGGAGAAAAATCGTGGGCCACTCTAGCGTCAAGGGGAATTTAACATGGAGAAAAACCCTGGGCCACTCTAGCGTCAAGGGGAATTGAATATGGAGAAAAACATCGTGGGACTGTCTAGCGTCAAGGGAAAAAAAAAATTTTTAAAAAAAAGGGGTAGGCAATGGAAAGTCATTCTCTTTTCGAGAAATATGGGTGGCCCTGAAAAGGGCCTTTGGGTTTATGTTAATGTATCCATTAACGTAAAGGGCATCTGCGGCATCTTCTTGTCCTCAAGCTGCGTCTTACTCGAGGGCCATAAATCAGTGTCCTCTTGAGGCAACCTTGTCTTTCTACGTACACTCCTCGTATCCACAGACTGGTGTCTGACTTGTCGACAACGGTCCACTTGGACCGGACATACATGAGCATGTCCGTCCTAAACATCATGGAAGACACAAGGGTGGATGATTCGACTGTGGTCCACATCTTGAAGCGACGAGAACAGGTGAATCAATGCAGTGAACTGCGCTTATGTATAGGTAGAGGAAGGATTGAAACATATTGAGTTCATTCACCAATCCGAACACGCGTTACAAAATTCAGTCAGCCCGCATCCAATCCGAAGAGAGCAGTTTGTGACGTCACGTGGTCTATATAGATTCGCTAGCGCTTGTGTACAGTCAATCTATGCGACACTGATTCAACATGACAGAAACTCAGAAAACGATCCATTGGGGTGCAACAGCAGGGGAGACTGCCCAAGGGAACCCGGACTTACTTTCAGAAGAGGTGAATTGGGATTTTGTGGATTTTCTTACCTCGCAAGAATTTGTTCCAGAACCTTCGTTACCTTCTTCATTACCGCAAGTGGAGAATTTTAGACAGAGACAGAAAGAAGAATTGGAGAAATTTATACAACGACAAAAGGAAGCGGAACAAGCTTTTCTCCTACAGCAGCAGCAAGAAGAAGATGTAAGAAAAAAAACAACAGCAACAACAGCAAGAAGAAGTAGCAGCAAAGAAACAAGAGGGTGAAAATCAAACGGTTACGGTACTGTTGGACATTTTAGCGGAGTTAAGAAGTCTGAAACAAATGTATCAGACTTCTTTATTACGACCGAAGAGAATACGACCTTCCCGAGCTAAAGACGTTAACCCTGTGACTAAGCCTACCGTACCACCCTTAGTGATTTCAACCCAATCATCAACATTACGCAGTCTAGAAGTAGGCCTTGGCCGTGGCAAAGGCTTAAGGCAGTTAAAGTTGATTGCTTAAACTCACCCCTACACCAAAAAAGGCCCTTTTCAGGGCCACCCACGTCTCTCGAAAAGAGATACACTTTTAATTTGCCAATAACTCAAAAAAAACACCCAACCCATTTTATCCCTATAGTACGTGTCTTTTGTATGAGTGCGTGAGTGTACGTTCTTATTTTAAAATCATAACTCAAAGACACTTACCTTATATAATTAATTTATTCTTTTATCCATTGTTACAATCCAATTCACAATTCACAACAGAACACTTTAATTAAAAGTTCATTGACTTCTTCTTTCTCCTTGTTTAGTCTCTCTGTTTTTTGAATTTCTTCACCGTCTTTTCCTCTTCTTTCTCCTCATTTTCTTCCCTTCTTCTTTTCTTCTCCTGTTTCTTTGCCTCTTGTAAATAGAATTGCATTCTTTCTTCCTCTTCTTCCTCTGAAGAATCCCTCTCTTCCTCTGAAGAATTTCTCTTTTCTTCTGACTCCTCTTGTTTCTTTTTTGGGCAATCTGGAGAACAATGTCCTTTTTCATGACAATAATAACAGGTATCCTGACTTCTGTCTTTTTTAGCCCTTTTTTTTCTTTTTTGACGGTCTGTACACTCTGAAGACCAATGCCCTTTCTTCTGACAGATATAGCAAGTATCTTGACTTTTATCTCGAAAGGAAGGAGAGTAGTCCGTGGGCTGGTCTGAAGAGAATTTTCTAATGACCCCTCGCAAAGCTCTGACGAAACGTTCGATTTGGCTAGTCTCTTCCATCGTTGTGCTCGGCTTGAGAGTGAAATGAATGGTGAAAGGACAAGACACACACCCTTTTATATACGCTGGTCTGCCAGGACTATAAATTAGTCTATGGTGTTTAAACTTGAGTCATTTGACGTTTTTCACTCAAGATGAAACGATCCTATTCATTCGAGAAGAAAGAAGAAGAAAGTAAGAGGCAGAAACGTGATCTATCGCCTCGTACCAGGGCTGAAATCTTGGCACAAATTTATGCCAGTGATTTTGAAGAGGACATGAGTGAACCCTCTAAACCAAGTTCACCACCCTTAGTCAACCCTGAAAAATACTATTCCATTCGAGAGACGGAAAAGGGCTCCTCTAGAAAATTTAGAACCACGGCTTACAAGTACACGGCGAAGTTTAAAGATTTCAAGGCTGAAGTGCCGTTAGAGAAAGCAGAAGTGGTTATCACTGGGGTGTGGGATTCTTTCCTCACCACACTCAAGCGACAATGTCAACCCAAAGAAGACGATCGCTTGAGACTTTCCATACAACACGACGGTTTGAAATCCCCTGTTTGGATCGAGTTTAGCACCCCTGCAGAATTGACCGCTTCCAAAGTCATGGACAAGATTCAACACGTACAACAATCTAATGACCAGTTTGACATCACCGATGGAAAAGCCACACTGGACATGACCCACGTCTCTCCTCCTCAAGGGACTGGACGCAAAAAGATGTTATCGGTGGACGACCTTCGCAACACCAAAACAAGTCTCGTCCGAATTCACAACCCTCAAGACCAGATGTGTTTAGCCCGTGCCATCGTGGTGGGACGAACCTATGCCAACAAGAACGACACGGTAGAATGGAAAAGAACCTGGAGAACTATTCAACAATCCGACCGAGCCAAACAACGAAATGAAGCAGAATTCCTGTAACAACAAGCCGGACTGTCCAAAAACACACCCTGTGGCATTCCTGAGATGCAAAAATTGCAAGATGTCCTAGCTCCACGATACACCTTGAAAGTGCACCCTCAAGAAATGCGCGGACCTAAGTTGTTTCGAGGCCAAGATTTTAAGGATGGAAAATACATTCATGTTTATTATCACGATGACCATTTCGATACCATTACCACCATCACCGGATTCCTGGGATACAGATATTATTGTGAGAAATGTGACCGTGGTTATAATATTCGAGAGCAACACAAACATTGTGGATCGAAATGCCGAGGACGTTCGGCCTCTCCACCCTGTCTGAGCGAAAGACCAGTGCCTTGTTCAACTTGTCTGCGCACGTTTGTCAGCCCTACCTGTTACGAACAACATTTGAAGACGCAAGGTTCACAGAAGAAATGTGCTTGTCAACTGCTGAGATTGTGCCCTACGTGTGGAAAAGGCATACTTACCAATAATGCCAAGGCACACGTATGTCGATGAAAGAAAAAATGTCACATTTGTCACCACATCGTGGACTTGGAACACCAATGCTACGTGCAAAAATACCAGCCCCCTCCAGAGAAAGAGGACGGTCACAAGAAGAAAGGCAATTTCATCTTTTTCGATTTCGAATGCATGCAAGAGACCGGCATTCACATTCCTAATTTCTGCGTGGCTCATCGAGCGTGCGAGAAGTGCATTCAAGAACCTATCTTCAGTCATTGCCCTCACTGCAGCAAGATTCCTGGAGGGCGTGAAAAAATCTTTCGGGGACCGAACACGTTAGCCGATTTTGCCCAATGGGTCTTAGACCCCGTCGACAAGACGTGGAGCCAAGAGGACATCGAACGTTACGGAGATTGTCATCGTCATGCCACGGTGATGGCTCACAATTTCTTCGGATACGATGGACAGTTTCTTTTGAGATACTATACGGAACAAGGCACCGAGCGTCCTAAAGTGACTTTGAACGGAGCCAAAATCATTTTCATGCAAGTGGGACAAGTACAGTTTAAAGATTCGATGAGCTGTTTGGCCATGCCTTTGAGTCGAATGCCTAAAACGTTTGGAATGACAGAAATGGCTAAAGGGTCCTTTCCACACTTTTTCAATACGGAAGCCAATCAACACGCCGTTCTACCCCATTTACCTGAGGCTCACTATTACGACCCCGACAACATGCCTACCGAACAACGAGAAGCTTTCTACGCTTGGTATCAGGCTCACGCCTCGGACCCTTTCGACTTTCAGGAAGAAATGCTAAAGTATTGTCGTTCCGACGTGGACATTTTACGGCGTTGCTGTGGAAAATTTCGAGAACTGTTCATGGAACACGGAGGGGTCGATCCTTTGAAAGAAGCTTGCACCATTGCCAAAGCGTGTTCCTTAGTATATCGACAACGATTCATGCCTGAAAACACCGTGGCTGTCATCAGCCCTCAAACGACCCACTATGTAAAACGTCAATACTCGGTCAAAGCCCTACGTTGGTTACATTACTTGTGCGACAAGGAAGACAAATGGATTCAGCATGCCCACAACGGAGGGGGTGAAAAAACCATCGGAACGTATTCGGTCGATGGCTGGGACTTAGAAAACCCAAAGATCGTGTACGAGTTTAACGGTTGCTTATTTCACGGATGTCCCGTCTGTTACCCTGATCGTAGCGCTAAAAATCAGTTTTTACAACGAACCATGGAAGACCTGTACCAGGACACTTGTCAGCGGCGCCTAAAGTTGGAACAGGAAGGATACCAAGTGGTGGAAATGTGGGAACACGAGTACGATCACCGTATGAAAACCGATCCCGGGTTTAAACGCCTCGTGGAAAGTTACCAGTTCATGGACACGCTGAACCCGAGGGATAGTTTGTACGGAGGAAGGACCAATGCCACCCTGTTTGCTGTACCAAGCCGACGAAGAGAAAGGAGAAGAAATCAAATACTTGGACGTGTGTTCGCTGTATCCCTACGTGTGCAAATATTGTCGCTTTCCTGTAGGGCACCCACAATTGTTCACGGAAAACAACGACCTGAAAAACATTCGACAATACGAAGGCTTGATCAAGTGTAAAGTTTTGCCTCCCACGAACCTATACCATCCCGTCTTACCTCACCATTGTCAAGGCAAACTGATGTTTCCCTTGTGCCGTGCTTGTGCCGAAACGTGCAACCAAGATCAGCCTTGTCAGCACACCCAGGAAGAACGGGCCTTGACGGGAACCTGGGTCAGCGTAGAATTGTTCAAAGCTCTGGACATGGGATACCAACTGTTAGAAGTGTACGAAATTTGCCACTTTCCCAAGACACAACAATGCCACAAGGGTGATCCCAGTCAGAAAGTCATTTTCGCCGACTACGTGGATGCCTTTTTGAAACTGAAACAAGAAGCCAGCGGCTATCCTTCCTGGTGTCACACTCCCGAAGACCAAATACAATTCAAAGAGAAATACTATGAACAAGAAGGCATCTCTTTAGACCACATCGAGAAAAACGAAGGCAGGCGATTGTTTGCCAAAGTGATGTTAAATTGCTTGTGGGGTAAAATGGCACAACGACCGTGTTTACCCAAGACGGAATATTTGACAGAACCTTCCCGCTACTTCTAGATGATTCACGACAAAACCAAATACATGAAACACGTGGACGTCGTTCGTGAGGATTTGATCTTGGTCAATTACGAAGAAGATCTGGACTTTGTACAAGACGACCCTTTTGGAAACGTCATCATTGCGGCTTACGTGACAGCCCATGCTCGCTTAAAATTGTACGAAGCTTTAGAACTGTTAAGGGAACGTGTCCTGTACTTTGACACGGACAGTTGCATTTACATCCATCACCCGAATCAACAGCACCCTGACATCGAAGGAGACCGTTTAGGAGCCTGGACAGACGAGCATCCCGACGACAAGATTCTAAGTTTCGTCAGTGGCGGTCCCAACAATTACGGCTACGAATACCGGGACAAACAAGGAGAAGTGCACACGACGTGCAAAGTGAAAGGACTGACTCTGAATTATCGTACCAGTCGTGTGGTCAACTTTGGGGTATTGAAAGAAGCCTTGCAATCGGGAGAGGATGGAAACTTTAAAGTGACCACCTACCAACCGAACAAGATTGTACGTTTACCCACTCACCACATCGTCAGTCGGCCCTTGGAAAAAATCTATCAAATCGTGTACCAGAAGCGAGTTCGACTTCCTAATCATTTCACCTTACCGTATGGACACGTCGGTATTGGTCTGTATATAAAAAGGAACCCTAGGCAAGATCGATAGTTCATTGTGACTACCAAGACCAAGCGAACAAGATGAATACTTTGAAAGAGACATCGTTCCAGTTTGGGGATTGTAAAAAAGTTGTATCTTCCTCTAGTGTGACTAATACTGGATGGATAAGACCCAGGCATTGCGATGGAAAATGTCCGGAAGGAAACTGCGATTGTCCATGTGGTTACCATTGTAATTGCGTAACGGAGATTGCAGACGAGTGCGATTGTGAGCCTTGCGATGGGACCGATGCAGTA
Source organism: Sinohyriopsis cumingii (assembly GCA_028554795.2). Lineage (NCBI taxonomy): Eukaryota > Metazoa > Mollusca > Bivalvia > Unionida > Unionidae > Sinohyriopsis > Sinohyriopsis cumingii. The sequence goes on from JAPYKE020000151.1 coordinate 3,932,945, forward strand.
CGCTGTGACCTTAGCGATGCCGTAAAGCATCATGGGAACTTTGTTCTTACGACCCTTATCATGGAAAGTGATGCTGTGCGTGTCAAACCTGAGGGATGCGAAAGTGATGCTGCTCGTCCTCTTGGACATTTTAATGGGTTTCGTTTTAAAGGGGAATGTTCACCTTCACGTCTACCCCCCTACGGATGTCATCCAGCCCTGAGCAAACTCCTATTCATGTCACCCAACCCTCATCGAAACGAACCTGTGAAAGACGAATATTCGTTTCCTGTGCGTTCGTCGGAATACTGCGACTTTGAAAATCGTCTTCAATCGTTCAAAGGAAAATGGCCAAAGTATCTGGGAGGACCGAAGCCCGAAGAATTAGCCAGAGCCGGATTTTTCTACTTGGGCGAAGGAGATAAAGTCAAGTGCTTCAGTTGCGGTGTGTCACTTCACCACTGGGAACCGCAAGATTCGGCCTACGTAGAACATGCTCGATGGTCACCGAATTGTCATTACTTACCCTTAGTGGGACCGAGGCATTGAAATAACTTACCATAATCTGTTCATGGATACTTTACAAGAGAACATTCGTGCTTTGCCTGTGGAGTTCAGAGAACGCATTTACCGAGAGCTGGTCAAAATACAAGTGAAACGTAAAGAACAATTGCATCCCTTACGTCACCGGTGTTTGAACCACTGGTACCTGAAGGCTATACAAGGACTGATTCAATTGAAAGTGTTCCATTGGACAGACATTGATCAACGATCCCCTAGTTTTAAAAAGGATTGGTTTGTTATGGACGATTCTATCTACTACATCATTGTAAACTTACTGCATCGAATTCCAGAGGAAGAGTTAACGAATTACCAACATCTTGTACACAATGTCAACTTAGTGAAAGAGGAAACTTCTGAACGAATTGTAATGTGTAAATTAGTGACTAAACGATTTAAATTCGACACTGAAGTAAAACCATGTCTGTGCAAAGAGTTCATTTCTTGTGTCAGACCAAAGAGGATTTAGTATGACCTATTCATGGACACTTTGCTAGAGAACATTCGTGCTTTTCCTGTGGAGTTGAGAGAACGCATTTACCGAGAACTGATCAAAATACAAGTGAAACGCAAACTCAAAGTTATTGAACCGTTTTTAAATTATGCTCTGTTCCAAAACATAAGAAGACTGATTATGAGTGGATATTACATCAGGCACAAAGGTAAACGAGGCTATTGGCCACCACCCAAGGATTACAAAAACAGTGTATATACTTATGGATACTTTACAAGAGAACATTTTGGGCTTGCCTGAGGAGTTGAAAGAAAGGATTTACCGAGAGCTGGTGAAAATACAAGTTAAACGTAAAGAACAATTGCATCCGTTACGTCACCAGATCTTTAACCACTGGTACCTGAATGGTATAAGAGAACTGACTCGTCAGAAATTGTTTCAATGGTCAGACAGTGTTCAAAACTTTGAGGTCGCCAATGATCGACATGTTCATAATTATGGTTACTTAGAGATTCACCTAGTGCAACGCATTGAGGAAGACAAGTTAAAGGATTACCAACATATTTTACGTGGAATCTACTTAGCGGAAGAGGAAACTTCTAAACGAACTCTGACGTTTCGGTTACAGTATGCAAGTTTTAGATTTCCTACTGGAGAACGAAGATCTCTGGCTAGAAAGTACGTGTATTGCATCCGAAAAAAAGAGAATATAAAAACAGGCTGCCATGCCACGACTTATGTCACATGTCATTGAACAGATTCCGTGGAAGGAACTTAATGACCATATTCAAACCGTGGATCATTACCATCGATTATTACAAGAACTGTATCCATTCAATTTGGGTCGACAAGTGGTGTGTGTCTTAGTGACTTGTTTTCTGGGATTTCGTTTGTGGACTCTTTACGATCAGTACTTACCACATCCCCCATGGCCTTAAATGGTCACGAAAAACTCCTTTTGCTCAAAGCCTTGCGGTTTCATCTGGATACTTCTCGACCTCAACAGGAAAAAAAGATTCGTCAACTTTTAGCTACCCAAGACGTGTATGACGATGTGTGTGTAGCTTGTGACTTACATCCCCATTGGACAGATGTCCGTGCCTGGAAAGAATGGGATTTTGAGGCTTGGACCCAAGAAGTGGCCCAGTATGCACGAGATTTGTTCAAGGAAAAAGTTACTTTTCAACCCGTGTTAGTGACGGTGCCAGAAGAACCCGTCACCCAGGACAGGACTGTCGTGGACAGGCCTGAAAGACCCTTTCGGGAGTACACTTGTGTGACCTTACCCCATACTATAGAACTGGTTAGAACATTACCCAAAACATGTTGTACAGACACTTGTGTTTATTCTACGTTAATGGTTATCATGTGCCTTTTATCCTTGTACTTAAGCCTTTGGCTTTTATGTATTTTTTTTTCTTTCGTATTCATGTTTGAAACATTCAATAAACGTGTTCTGAAAAAAGTATATAAACTCTCGTCTTGTTTGTTTTCGTGTCACAAGTGACATTTCTCACACTATGGCTACTTCTGCTGTCTCTGCTCCCTCTTCCTCTACTGTCAAAGTCATCGACGAACACTTAGATCGTGCCAGTTGGGAGGCTTTGTATCTTCGCCATCCCTTTAACAAGCTCATTGCTGGACCTAGCGGTTCAGGCAAAACCGAATTCGTCAAACGTTTGATCGAACATAAACATCATTTGATCGATCGACCCCCTCAGCGGATCGTGTGGTGTTACAAAGAGTGGCAATCGGCGTACAGCCTCTTGCGAGAAAGTCAAGGCGATTCCATCGTGTTTGTGGAAGGCATTCCTAAAGAAGACGACGGCATCGTCTCTGACTCCCGTCAAACCCATTTGGTCATTTTCGACGACATGTTAGGAGAAGACGAAGAAGAAATTAAACTGTGGTTCACGCGCAAAGGGCATCACCGTAATGCCAGTGTCGTTTACATCACCCAAAATTTGTTTCAACAAAGTAAAGCCCATCGCACCATCAGTCTCAATGCGCATTATGTGGTCTTGTTTAAAAGCCCTCGAGATAAATCGCAAGTGCAAGTCTTAGCCAAACAGTTAGGAACGCCTTGGCTGACTCAGGCGTACGACGATGCCACTCAAACGCCACACGCCTATTTAAACGTCGATTTGAAACCTACGACTCCCGAGGATTTGCGATTTCGTACCCACTTGTTTCACCACTGGTGCCAAGACGGAGGGCCTGTCCTGTACACGTCTCCGTCCTCGACTTACCTTCACTCCACATAAAAAAAATCTATAAAAACCTCAGACCCTTTTCGTCTGTCTCACACACAGTGTGAACATGACGTCCCTTCAGTCGCATCTTCCCGTCAAATTGATTCGTGCCTTGTATGGCATCAGTCGAGAAAAAAATCCACAAATACGAGTTCGTGTCTTAGAAGCTAGTCTCAGAGAAGTCTTACGATGGTTCACGGTGACGGCACGTCAATTACTCCAAGGAATTATTCAGATTCCTCATCAAATCAAACGCTTTTCTGATCGAAACAAAGTCGCTTTGGTCCAACTGGCCGATCTCCGCATCGACACTCAAACCAAAAAACAAATCATTTTGAAACCTGGAGGGAGCGGTACTCTAGGAGGGGTCATCATTCGCTCACTTTTAAGATGGGATCCTAATGCCCCCAAACTTCTCCCCAAGAAAAAAGTCCAACGAAGCCCCAAGAAGGAGAAAAAGACCAGGTCCCCAAGGAGAACTTCTCCAGTGGCGGGACCCTCCTCTTACCAGACACCACCCCGGAAAAAGAAAAGAAGTCCACAGAAAAAGAAACAGAGAAAAAGTCCCCAGAAAAAGAAAAGCCCACAGAAGAAAACTACTCGCAAGAGAGACACTTCGGCCAGGACGCAACCTTACACTCGCAAACCACGACCTGCCACGGCAGTGACTGCGGCCTCACGTTCATCCACTTCTCCGTTGATGACACCAAGAACTGAAGGGTACTTGGAGACGTTGATCACACCAAGAACTTCTCCGTTGATGACCCCCAAAAGAACTTCCCCAGTGGCAGGACCCTCCAATTTAGTGGCAGTGGCTGCTGCTCACAAAGTACCTTCTCCCAAAATCAAAGTCCAAGAAAGATCGCGCATGTTACAAAGTTTACTGGATTTGTCCAAGCAAGAACTGGCTCGATTTAGTCCGTTGCGTACCCCTGCACGACGTGTCATGCCTGTCCTCAAACTGATGCCACGTAAAGACAATCAGTGGCGACGGGTTCCAGTATAAAAGTAGGGTATCAGTGTTTTTGGTGCTGAAGACTCAAAGATGTCACCCTCCAGAAAACCCCAAGGAAAGAAAAGAAAAGGACTGCCTCCTCGTTTAGTCAAACATGGGGACATGTTATCTGTCCTGTCCAAAGCTTCTCCAACTCTACGAAAAAAACTCATTCAATCGGCCTCCAAAGAGGTCATCGATACTGTGTGCGAATGTTGTTTGAACGTTTTGAAAGGCACGATCCCTTTGTCCAAACACCAGAAACAATGCTTAGGCAAACATCGTCACGTTCTTCGCCAAATGGTTCAAAAGAAAATTCCCATTCGTCAAAGAAAGAAGATGTTGGTCCAACGTGGAGGCATTTTACCTCTCTTGTTAGGCACCATACTGAAAGGAGTCTTGGGAACCATGTTGGAAGGACTGGTGGGAGCAAGATAAAAGGGACCTCGGAAGTCCCAAGATCTCAGAATCGACCCCTGACAACCCCATGGAAGGACGAAAACTAGCTTTAGTGCCTTACAAACGATGGATGGAATACCATCGGTGGCAAGAACAACGCACCCCGCATTTACCTCCCAATCCCAATTTGAGCGAGATTTCCCAATTACAACACGAATTGCAGTCCTTGATGGATCGCCAAGATTTGTCCGAAACAGAAAAATCGCAAAAGTACGGTCAACTCTTGCAACGACTGCAACTCTTTCACCAGAAAGCTTTAGACGAAACAGTTCGACCCACTCTGAAAGATTTTAAGACCTTGATGAAAAGTCCAGCACCATCATCACTACTACCACCACCACCAGTACTACCACCACCAGTACTACCATCCCCAGGGGTCACCAGAGATGCTACCCTACGAAGACCTGAGGAAGAAGAGATGCGAGAAGTGTTTCAAACACCGTCAGCAGCTCCCATTTCGAGTAAGATTGCAGCATCCTTGTTGACCCCGTCCCCCACACCCCAACGAGAAGAAATGAAAGCTTGGGTTAAAAAGATGATATCCACTCCTCCTTCAACAGAAGTGAAAAAGAAAGAAGGGAAACCAGAAGTGAAAAAAGAAAAGAAGACCAAAGCCATTCCATTGCCACCTCCACCACCACTACTTTCAACTTCTACTCCCGTAGCCCATCGGACACGTAAATCCGTTTCTAAACCACCCTTTCGTCCCACCCAAAGTAGCATCACCGAAGAGTGGGTGACTTATTAACACACCAAAAAATGGAAAAAGTCTTAGCCAGCATTTACTACGATCGCTCCCATCCTGCAGGTTACGCAGGAGTTCAAAAATTGTATCGTGCTGCCAAAACTCGACTGAAAAGTCTCCGTTTACCTCAAGTGCAACGATGGTTACAAGAACAAGCTACCTACACTTTACACAAACCCATTCGACGCAAGTTTCCCAGAAGTCGCACCCGAGTGGAAGACATCGATCATCAATGGCAAGCCGACTTAGCCGATGTCTCTCATTTGGCCAGCTACAATCGTGGCTACAAATATTTGTTTTGTGTCATCGACGTCTTTTCCAAATTTGCCTGGGTCGTGCCCTTGACTTCCAAATCCAGCAGCGAGTTAGTGCGAGCCCTGCAACGGGTGTTGAAACAAAACGGTCGTCACCCTCTTCGATGGCAAACGGACAAAGGCACCGAATTTCTGAACCAAGCTTTCCAAAAAGAATTAAAGAAACGTGACATTCATTTTTTTACCACCGAGAATCCCGAAACCAAAGCCAGCATCGTGGAACGTTTTCAAGACACTTTGAAAGAACGCATGTGGAAATATTTTACGCATCACCACACTCTGAAGTACATCGACATCTTACCGCACCTGGTGCAAGCGTACAACCAATCTTACCATCGAAGCATCGGACGTGCCCCGCAAGAAGTGACTCCCGAGAACGAAGTGTTGGTGTTTGAGCGCCTGTTTGGTACATCCCCGACGAGGGCTGTCCCCAAGAAAAGTGGAGAGTTGACCGTAGGAGATTGGGTGCGCATTGGTAAAACCAAACGCACTTTCGACAAAGGTTACTTATCTAACTGGACGACCGAATTGTTTCGCGTCACTGGACGAGTGCATGGCCGTCATCCTACCGTCTATAAATTGGAAGACATGAACGGAGAAGTGCTCAAAGGAACGTTTTATTTGCCCGAGTTACAACGTGTGACCAAAAAAGAAGACGACGTGTACGACATCGAAAGCATTCTCGAACGCAGAACCCGTAAAGTGGGCAAACGACGTGTCAAAGAAGTCAAAGTACGTTGGAAAGGATATCCACCCAGTTTTGATTCTTGGATCGACGCTTCGCAAGTCATCGACTATAAAAATAAGTGACCATCATGCCCTTTCACACAGACGCAGCTACGTCGACCACACCTTCACCCAGTTCTTCTGTGCAAGATTTACAAAAACAACCCTTGTGGGTGTGGTGCGGAGAACGTGTGCCTAAAACGCAAATCGTCTTTTTCTGCCAAATCTTCGTGGTGTATTGTGTCATCGGTGCAGCCATTGCCAATTTGAGTTTGCAACAAGGAGACAAACAATTGTGGACCATTTTATTGAGCAGTTGCATCGGTTACCTGCTTCCCAATCCCTCCCTGAAATTCTCCTCCAACGGGAACCACGGGAACCTTGTGTCCAGTGCCAGTGTCAGTCACCACTCCAACAACAGCAACAACAACCCCATTTTGGGCGGAGACACTCCTCTGACTTCCAGTAACCCCTCGAACAACCACAGAACTCTGGAATTATGAGTCACCAAAACCAATTTTACTTAACCTTACCCAGTGACAGTTCCATGGAGGTGTTTCCCAAGAACACGTTGTGCTGTTACACGGCCAAATTACCTCAGAGCATCCCATTAGATCACGAAGCCCATTGGGAAGTGGCTTTAGTGGAAATCATTCACCCGACCCAAGTCCTCAATGTCCTTCCCAATCAAAATGTTTTTAATGTGGAAGTTCATGACGAACAATTACAACAGTACTTGGATACCTATGGCAAATATGACAAGAAAACCCCTGGCACAAAAAATCAAAAGTCGACTATCTATCACTTGTTCATTCCCCCAGGCTATTATTTTAGTGGTCAACATTTGGTCAGCACCATAGCCTCCAGGTTTAATGTCGTGTTTTTGAAAGCTTTGGAAAGTGTCAAAAAAAGTGTCACCATGGAATACCACAAAGCAGCACGTCGCTTCTTGATGAAATTTGACGGGAGTAAAATCCTGTCCATTTTATTTTCTCCTGAATTGTTTGACATGTTGGGCGGAGACATGGACATGAGAATGGTCATGCTCAACAAAAACGAATTACCCATCGTTTACGACAACGAGTCTTTTAGCAAGTTATTTCGTGCCCCGATAGAACTGAACCAAGGACTGAATTTGATGTTCGTGTACTCCGATGTGGTGGAGTACAACGTGGTGGGACACACCTCCGTGCCGTTACTGCGTGTCATTCCTTTCAAAGTGGATTCTGCCACGAATGCTGACGAGGAAGGTGGAAACACTTACCACGTCCACCGCGAATTTGTACATCCTCACTATTTGCCTGTCAGCAAGTCGTATTTGGACACGGTCAACATTGCTATAAAAGGAGATCTGGGACAAAATATTTCATTCACCAAAGGAAAAGTCACGGTGAAACTCCATTTTCAAAAACGATTCTCTCACGACTCGTAAGCCATGTATCCAGTGTACCGAAGGGTTGCTCGACAGCGAGGGCACGGTTTAGGAGATATGTTAAAATCGGCCTTTCGTTCGGTGGCCCCGGTTGAAACCGATGGTGACACGCGGATTGCACGCCTTGAAAGATGCGACACTGACGTAAGGCAAAGAATTTCTCCAAAATGTCATCATCGACAAACAAAACCCTAAAGAAGCCTTCATGAGGGCAGGCAAAAATGTGTTGCTGCAAACGGGCAAAGACCTTTTGGGCCGATGAGACACACCTATAAATGCCCTGCACGCTACCGAGTCAGGCATTCAGCAAGGACAAGGCAGAAAGAGACGACGAAGAAAACACCCTTTCACCAGACTTCAATCTAGAAAGACCAAGAAAAGAAGAACCGTTCGAAACTTAGACGTTTTCGATTATTGAGAAAGAGACAAAAAAATGATGCACGGAGAATCTTGTGCTTGTTCCAAGTCGGAACTGGATATGTTTGCCATGCCCCCCACCATGATGACGATGCAAGAATCCCAGTGGGTGGAATTTCATCCCGTCTCCTCATTGACCGATTCCGCTCCCATCGAGTTCGAAATCAAAGGACAGCCCGAAGATTACATCGATCTGAATAGCAGTCACTTGTACTTGAAAGTGAAAGTGATTGAACCACCCAACGCTAACATTGACGGTGATGAAGCAGTAGCTCCCATCAATAATTTCATGCATTCCTTGTTTAGCGAAGTGGACTTGTACTTGAATAACAAACTGGTCAGCAGCAGCATGGATACTTACCCTTACCGAGCGTACCTGGGAAATCTCTTGACGTATGGAAAAGAAGCCAAGAACACTCATCTGGATGCTTGCGTGGTATGGAAACCTGACCAAGCGACTAAGTTCAACGGCATTACACTTGCCGGGGATGCTCAAAATACAACGAGATTTGTAGAACGACAAAAGAAAATTGCTGGAAGTCGTAGTTTAGAACTGATGGATCACTTGCATTTGGACATGTGGTTACAAGAAAAGTATTTGCTGAACGGGGTGGATATCCGCTTGAGACTGAATCGCAGCAGTGCCACTTTCCATTTGATGGCTGCTGCTGATGCCACTTACAAAACCATCATTCAAGAAGCCAGGCTCTACGTGCGTCGCGTAGAAGTGTTACCTAAAGTGGGAAACGACATCAGTCAGACGTTGAGCAGAGCGACCGCCAAGTATCCGATACGTCGAGTGGAAGTGAAAACGTTCACGATTCCCACTGGACAACGATCTATGATCGAAGATAATCTGTTCCAAGGACAGCTACCCAAGCGTTTAATTCTTGGCATCGTAAGCAATGCAGCCTTCAACGGTGCCTACAACGAAAATCCTTTCAACTTTCAACCCTACAATGTGCCCAAGACTGAAGTCAGTCGTGATGGCAAGACCTTGTGTACCCGACCTTTCGAACCTAACTTTGGTGCCGCGAAGAATTATTTGAGATCGTACTTGTCCCTGTACGAAGCTACCGGACAGTTAGGAACCAACACCAGTCACGGCATTGCGTACGAAGATTATGCAGGAGGCTATGCTTTGTGGGCTTTCGATTTCACTCCTGACCAAGGCAGCGACGAGGGACATTTCCACCCTATAAAATCTGGCCAGATTCGAGTGGAAATTCAGTTTGCGAGTGCTCTGCTCCACACGGTGAACGTCATCCTGTATGCAGAATTCGATAATACCATAGAAATCAACAGTTTGAGAGAAGTCATTCTAGATTATTAGAAGCCATGGAAGACTGTTATCCCTCTTTACCTAGTGGATAAACTTTGAAGATGGAATGTGAGGAAACTGTGGAAGAAGAATCCCAAGACAAAGACGAAGAAGATATCATGATGAAGTCAAGATGGCCAGAACAAGAACCCATTTAGTCTACTGTTTTGCCAAACACTTGGTCGAAAAAATGACGGAATTGATCAAGAAAAATTGCTATGGATGTCAAAACGATCATCCCAGTCAAATTCAACACGATAAATGCCTGATGTTGAGTCAAGAAGAAAAATTGGATGAGTATCTGGACGAAGCTTGGAGTCTCATCTCGGACGAAGACGTGTTGCACCAGTGGTATAAAGACTTGCGTGAACATTCTTGTCCACCATTAACCACTCAAGAAATCCATCGCATCGAAGCTCTACTGAATCAGAGTAAGGAGACGAAACGAAGAAACGGTTATTTGTCAGACATTTTCAAGCAAAAAGTCAGAATCGAATTGATGACTTATTATTACCTGTGAAGAAGAAAAAAACCACACAAATGTATACCTGGGAACTTTATTACCTTTTGAACCACAGTTCGTATACGTCTTCTTGGAATCCTGTCGTCTGTGCTAAAGATGAACTCCCTCATCGCAAACCTCAAGACCATCAAGCTTACGTGATCAACACGGACGACAGTCATCTCCCAGGAACCCACTGGGTAGCCGTTTACTTTCCTCAAGAAGGATGTGTGGAATAATTCGATTCGTATGGATTGCCCCCTTTGGAAGACGATATCATTCACTTTATGAGAAGAAATGCTCAGACCACCCGATTCAATAATGTGAAATTACAAGGCACAGATTCCTTCTTGTGTGGACAGTACTGTGTGTATTTTCTGCATCATCGCAGCCTGGGCTATTCCTTAGAACATTTAGTGACTCATTTTGATCCTCGTTCTTCTTCAAGAAACGATGTGAAAGTAGATCGATGGTTTTGTGACCATTATGCTTAACTTTTGTCTCAAGCTAGGAAACGTAGTGTCCATCAATGGCCTAATGATTTCCAACAGTGGAAATCACAATTTCATTCACAACGTTGTCAGCCCTGTTTAAAGTAGACTGTAAATTGAAAAAAATGTTGGATGTTATAATGTTGGATTATTGTTAAAAAATGTTAAAGTTGTTGGTTAGTGTTAAGTGATTTTTGAATAAAAAAATGTTGTGTTTTGAAAAAATGCCTTTGTCGTTTGTTTGGCTATAAGAATGTTTGATTCATGCTCTTTGACTTCTTACTATCCCTCTCATGACACTCATTGAACGTTCCGGCTCGAAAACCGTGGAGGGATGTTTTCCTTCACGTCCGCGCTTTGACTTTAAGAACCGGGGTAGTTTCCAGTCTAACCATCCATTGTCGACTCATCCTCCTACGAAGATGTGCTCCAAACTAGCTAAGCTCAACGAAGCCTACGTGAATTTGCATAGGGTCAGACAAAGTCTGATACCGAAGCCAGAAGAGATAGAGAATGTGAGAATGTTAAAAGTCACTGAAGACCTGATAGAAGAGCTCTTCAGAGAAGAAGTGAACAGGGAGAAAGAAGAATGGACAGAGAAGTACAGACTTCAGAGACAGCAGCAGCAACAGCAACAACAACAGCAGCAGGAACCTGAACCTGAGAGAGGCTTTGTCGATTGTCGTATCGACACCAAAGAGTTCTTCTTCTCTTTCCGAAGAAGCAGACCTATCGTCAGAAAGTCTATCCTCAGAGGACGTCGCATTCTTAGACACTAAAAGATTGCCATAGCAAACAAAAAACACAAAAAACAGCCCTTTCAGGGCTACCCAATACTCTAGAAAAGAAATAGCCATCAATTTGCCAATGTGTGTAGGTAGAGTAGTGTGAATATAAACACTCACTCTTTTTTTCTAGTGTGAGGGTATGTGTTTGTGTATAGGATTGTGTGTTAGTAAGTGCTCACGTACGTTGGTGTGGATAGAAGATTAAGATCATGTCTTTTTTGGTGTTTGAGGTGTGGGAAGAGTAGATTTGGGGGTTGGATTGGATTGCTTAGCGTATGTGGATAGTATATTGAAGTGATTAATGAAAAAAAAAATTTAGAATAGGAATGGGTAGTATAAAAAAAGTGAGTGAGTGTTTCTTTTAGGTCCGCGCGTTGTTTTGGTCATGATCTAGGTAAGATCAATTTGGTTTAGGGGGATGTTTTCCTTCATGTCCACGCTTTCACTATAAATTGAAACTCGCTGGACAGTCTAGCTACCCTTGTTGACTGATCAACAATAAAAATGAGTAGCAGACTTGAAAAACTTTTTGAACTCCAAATGCACCTGGAATATGCCAGATGCCTCCTGAACGAGCTGGCTGAGGAGGCCCTTGTGGAAGAAGCCAGGATAGAACAGGAGGAGGAAGAGAGAAAAATGAAAGAAGAGGAGGAAAGAAAGAGAGAGATCAGGTGTCACCCTATGATGAACCCTGTGTGCAAGGTGACACCTAAGGCAAGAACATCTCCCCAACCTGTAGCTACACCACATTTACAACAGGAGGTAAGGATGCCAATTCATCCTAGAATAAGAAATAGAAGAAGAGAAAGGGAAGTCTTCACTATTCCAGAGACAGAAGATTGGAATAGTGAAGCCACTCAACCCGCCTCTGCGCTTACAGCAACAAGGGTGAATTGGCAAGGAGACTGGAGTCGAAGATGTGTGTGTGGTGCCAGACCAGGAAGGTGCCAGCATTAGATAGGTGCATCTGGAGTTAAAAAACAGCCCTTTTCAGGGCTACCCCAATACTCTAGAAAAGAAATAACCATCAATTTGCCAATGTGTGTGTGTGTGTGTAGGTAGAGTAGTGTGAATATAAACACTGACTCTTTTTTTCCTAGTGTGAGGGTATATGTTTGTGTGTAGGATTGTGTGTTTGTAAGTGCTCACGTACGTTTGTGTGAATAGTAGATTATGGGTTTGTTTATTGTTTCTTAGCGTATGTGGAGAGTATAGTTTGGGTTTTGTAACAGATCAAGTACGATTGTGTGGATAGTAAATTATGGATTTAGTTTTAATGATTTAGGTGTGTAAATAGTAGATTTGGGGTTTCTTGATTGATGGTTAACGTATGTGGATACTAGATCATATGAAATGAGAAAAGTAGGGGATGTTTTCCTTCACGTCCGCGCGTTGTTTGGTCATGATCTAGGTAAGATCAATTTTATGTTTTTAGGGGGATGTTTTCCATCACGTCCGCGCTTTCAATATAAGAACCTACAAAGTTTGATGTTGGAACCATTCTAAGGAATAACTGAGAGAAAATGACTCAAGTATCAGTTCTATTTAATCTATTGAGAGACATCTATTTTTGGATAATGGATGTAGAATATGTTGTAGGAAGAATAGAAGAGGAATGGAGGCATGGAGATATGAAAGACTTGGTAACCAGTCAAGTTCAAGGCCTAAAGACAGCAAGACAGCAAGAGATATCATAGCAGGAATGATAGAAGAAGAAGTCAATAAGTCAAGAGGCTTCATTAACCCACCTTACTTCAGAGTGGGAAGTTTGAAGGAAGCACTGGATCATGTCATCCGAGTCTGGTGCTTCCTAGAAAAGATATTGTACTGGACAGAGTGGAGGAATGTAAAATGGGGGTTGGACAAGGTGAAGAAAGGGGAAGATCTGATGAGAAAAGTAATGGAGGAAGAAGTAGAGAAGGTTAAAGAGAAATGGAGGGAAGAAAGAAAAGATGTGGAAAACAAAAAGAAAAAGGAAGAGTTTGAGAGGCTTAACAACAATTGGATGAAGATACAGACGAAGTTTAGAGAGTTGGGCCATCCTGACTGGTTACCGGAGTCAGATATAAAGAAGAAGAAGAAGAAAGGATTATTAGACAAGATAAGGGGATGGATGAAGAAGTGGAGGAAATAAAAGAAGAAGAAACACAAAGGCCCTTTTCAGGGCCACCCATATTTCTCGAAAAAGAGAATGACTTTCAATTGCCTACCCCTTTTTTTTTTAAAAATTTTTTTATTTTTTAAAAAAAAAAATCCCATATTTAATTTCCCTTGACGCTAGACAGTCCCACGATTTTTTTCTCCATATTCAATTCCCCTTGACGCTAGAGTGGCCCAGGGTTTCTCTCCATGTTAAATTCCCCTTGACGCTAGAGTGGCCGGGGGGGGGGGGGGTCTGTAACGCTAATTCCCATTGACGCTAGGGTGGCCCACTTCACTACTAAGCTGATACGATTGATACCGTCCTATTACCTCGTCATGCCTTATATAGCGTCATGCCTATTACCGCGTCATACATATTACTGTGGGTGGCATTTTAGCGTATGATAAAACCGCTGTCATCATGCGTCCATTCTTGATACTGAGATATCTTTGCAATCATACCTTGATACTGAGTTACATGTTTGCAATTATACCTACCTACCTACCTACCTGCCTGCATACATACATACATACATACATACATACATACATACATACATACATACATACATACATACATACATACATACATTGTCTATTAAAAAGTCCACGTTACCACTGTGGACCTTAATCCGTTACATGATGTGTCACGGTAACGACTTCGTGGTCGTCGTGGACTGACCACGTCATGGCTTGTAGTAGGCGGATAAAGTTCTACTGCCCCAGTTGTTGATATTGTTGTTATAGGGTTTGACGCCATTTTCAGCACAAGATAACGGCCAGCATAAATGGTGGAGTAAGATTCCGGGAAAAGAACCACCGACCCACGATACGATTTCGCACATATCCACATTGGCCAAGCCCGAGACTCGAACCCACGCAAACAGAGGTGAGATGACAGTGATCCGTAACGGTGAGCGTTTCAGACGTCTTGGCCACTCGGGGCCCCATACTGACTCAGTTAAAAGTTGCAGCAAATGAATTAATGTAATCGTGGACATACACCACAGCGCATGCAGTACATAGAGCGGGTTCCTCTTTTTAAATTGTACACAATGCCGTTTAACATTCAAAGACTCGCCCAGTAAAACGCAATCATATATTGCGAGAGATTACATATACAAAATTTAATTATAGTAATTTTAATAATATATATATATATATATATATATATATATATATATATATATATATATATATATATACTGCTTTGAAAGAAAGAAAGAAAGAAGGAACGAAATAAAGAAACAGCTAAAGTTTTCGTGAGTTTCACTCTGCCAATCTTTTTGACATGTTCCTACACAATGAAATATACACAGTGCTGTAAAATATGCAGTTAGTGCAGTCTGTTAAGTACATCCAACCCATATATACGTGTCCGTGCGACATATTTTCTCAGGAACTAGACATGTGTTTACTCTTACCATTTATCTTATGTTTCTACACAGGCTTAACGAGTCACGTGATAACGCATTCTATAACCAACAGCTTGATAAATTTACTTAGAATTGCTAGCTGGGTCATCTAAGGAATTCACATGTAATATTATGTAAACCATTGTTTGTTAGTGTTATTTGTTTGTGTGCGTTTAGTATTTTGGTGCAGTGCCGTAGAGAGTGATCACGGGCCCTGGGGTAAGAAACACCCGGGCCTCTCCTGCTTCTTGTTGAAACAAAATTTTCCTCTTATTAAATTAAAAATTGTTGTTCGGCCCTGGCCCCCTTATGTGCCCGGGCACTGGGGATATATCCTCGGTTGCCCCCACCCCCTTGTCGGCCCTGTTTAGTTGTTACAGATTCAGTACAATGATGTCCAATGTCCATATGAATGTTCTGTAGTACATAGGGTGAGTAGTGAGTTGCTTGCGTTGCACGTGCCTAACATGTAATCGCTTATTACATTAGCAAGTTCTCGGTTCCATTGTTCACTCCTCCAACGACTCGGAGAGTCAACTTCAACATTTCTGGGTGGAATATGTTACTCAATATCTTGTAAATGGTATCGAAGAAAATAACTACTGTACATCAGAATACTACACGGCGCTGGTACGTTCTCATGTAATTACATTGTGCTAGTTTTATAATTATTCCGCTCTTTATTATTTTGTGAATTGTCCATGTGTGATAGATTTGCATATTCCATGACGATATGCTTAAGGTGTTCTTTTTCTTTTCCGTCTTCTTATTCTTGTGATTCGTCGTCATCAATTCCGATTAAAGCACAAGAACCAACAGAGACGTCATTTTGTTATTTATCCCATATAACCGCTACAGGTAATACAATATGGACGCGGGAAAGGTGTAAAACAAGTGAAACGACTTCAGTATTTTCATTAGGAAATAACCTTGTATGTATTATTTTCATTTAATGCAGATGAAAGGTGTGGTGCATTACATTATTTCAATCTACATGACAATTACTGCAGTGGTAGTTAGTTTCTTCAGTGCATACATGCAGTTCAACGAAAATCCATGCTATAATGCAAACATAGTTGTGAAATGGGTTTATTACGTTAGATACGATTGAATTTACAGTAAAACAAATGTCCTCGTTTTTAAGCTTTATCTCACTGAATTTCTTCTTCTTCATAAATCTTTTTCACTCTTGTTTAACCTGTAACCTGAACCCATATCTCTGAATAATGCCTTGTAAATCGCCTGAAATAGCTGAAACACGTTTCCCAAGGTTACAAAATCTCACTAATTGTTATTGATGTGGCTTATTTTTCACGGCTTTAAGCATGTATCTGATAGAACTTTGATTACACCGTACTTGAGGTGGAATCCTCATTATTTCCTGTTTATCTTGAACCCCTCCTATTCATTTCAAGGTCATCGCAAATGCTGTTGCTGTAAAGGTCGCTCATTCGACTTCCGGTCTAGTAAAAATGTTTGAAGCATTAAGTTCGTACATGTTAATTATGACCATAATTGGCAAAAGATAATAAGCAAATAACGAAAGCACACTAATATAAGATAATAATGCATTGTATAAATTCTTGCTAAATACAACACGAACTACTTAATTCGCAACACCTTTTTAATTATTTCGAATAAAGAGCGAAATCATTTTTATTTCAAAATTGACAGTAGATGAATTCCAAATTGAAGATTAGTGTAATGCGTTTAAAACATACTCTCCAATTATCAATGCGCGTTTCCAGGCTGATGAGGTAAGCTAATGGTAACGTGGATGAGACGTTATTGTGCATAACCTCTCTCTCTCTCTCATCATTGCATTTAATAAACACAGTACATTAAACAAGTTCTTGTAGTGTGGGTTAACAGAGGTTTTATAGTTGATAACAGAAGAATTCATCTGAAACATTCTGTCGGCAAAGCAGGTGAATCAAAGTGGGTATTTATACAGGGTTTAGCAATTAGTCAAACAATGCACACTTAATAAAATTATAATCATAACCGTCCTAATGGCACATACTCTTTTGGGAACCCAAACTAAGCTTCGGGTCACTTAAATTTTGGACTGGTACAACTGCAAATTAATAATAAACGAAGATAAAAATGGGTGGGGCCATTTAATGTGTTAGTGTGAATAAAAAACTTTGTCCCCATCTTACAGTAATTAATTACTCCAAGCATCCATCATACCATACTTTGCAATTCAATAGAAATAACTGCCATTATGCAAATTTAGTTGTGAAATGGGTATCTACAGTAGATACGATTACCCCCAATTATGTATATCGGTTTGGTTTAAGTGAATATCTTTTTCTCCTTAATAATAATTGCATACGCACCCCCCCCCCCCTCCACCGCTCAATCCCGTTGTGTAACTTCTTTGGTATTAGAAACAAGTGACCGCTGCAATAGCCTAGTGGTTAGAAGTCCGGCTAGGATGCGGGAGGTCGCAGGTTCGAACCCCGGCCGAGTCATACCAGAGAGATACAAATGTTACTAATTGCTGTCTCGCTAGGCTCTCAGCATTAAGAAATTTTTTACTACGCTGCTCGTCTTGGTGTCATAATAATGTGGCTGGGTGGAACATCATGCTGCATGGCTGAGGCATGTCTCGGCTAGTCTCTAATTGGGAAAATAAACAATAATTATAGTCGGGGCCCGACAAGGTCAAGTCTTGCGGGGGTGGTTTGTCCAAACTTTCATAAGAGCCTTGACTTTCCTCGAAAGGGCACTAATGCACAAGTGTCTAATTACTCAAAGTGTGCATAATACACAACAAAAGTGCACAAAAATAAAAGGATGGTGAAACTTCAAGTGTAGAGTGACTAATTGTATGTGTGTGTATACTAATCCCCTCCCCTGATATTTCGTGTTTTTTATATAATGCTACCATTTTTACGCGATATGATAATTTAACATCAGGAGCGTTTCTCAGTCCATTTTTGTTACTAATATTTGCGTTGTTTCAAGGTGTGTGGTTTCGTAATTATTTTTTTTCTTTCTTCATTTCTTGAAACTTCCAACAGCGACAGTGAACATTAGCTGGTACATGTACTAACTGTCCTGAATGACTGCTGTGGACTTGATGCCGGATGCTGTTGTTGTTGTAGGATTTAACGCCATTTTTCAGCACACAATAGGCTATATATGGCGACCAGTATTAATGGTGGAGGAAGAAGCCGAGAAAACCCCGGAAAGAATCACCGACCCACGAGAAGCTACCTGCAAGCTTTCTCACATACCCACATTGACCGAGCCAGAGACTCTAACCCACGCAGGCAGAGGTGAGATGGCGGTGATCCGTAACGGTGAGCGACACTCGGGTCCCGCGTTTAATATCAGTGTTTGAAAGAACGACTTCATGTAATATTCCATTACACCCCTCTTATTCGCAGAACTTCAGTTAATTCTTAAAATCTCAATATGCCCGATATTTTTATTTCTCCATGAAGATAACTTTTTTACTCGCGTTTAACTGGCTTTCACTTTTCATTTTATGCGGATAAAGTCAAGAGTCAGTTATGGATCTCAGTTCTTTAATGAAATGATTATCAATTAATCTGGTGAACTGAGTTTGCATGATAAACAGACACAGAATTAATTAAGATGATATTATACAATTTTAGCGAAGCTAATATTCACATCATGTTAAACAAGTTCAGCCATGCTAGTATTCACATCATATTACACAATTACATCCATGCTAGTATTCATATCACGTTATACAATTTCAGCCATGCTAGTATTCACATCATGTTATACAAATACATCCATGCTAGTATTCACATGTTATGCAATTACAGCCATGCTAGTATTCACATCATGTTATACGAATACAGCCATGCTAGTATTCACATCATGTTATACAATTGCAGCCGTACTAGTATTCACATCATGTTATACAATTGCAGCCGTACTAGTATTCACATCATGTTATACAATTTCAGCCAGTGCTAGTATTCATATCATGTTATACAATTTCAGCCATGCTAGTATTCACATCATGTTGTACAATTTCAGCAATGCTATTATTCCCATCTTATGCAATTATAGCCATGCTAGTATTCATGTCATGTTATACAATTTCAGCCATGCTAGTATTCACATGTTATGCAATTACAGCTATGCTAGTATTCATATCATGTTATATAATTGCAGCCATTCTAGTATTCCCATCATGTTATACTATTTCATCCATGCTATTATTCACATGTTATGCAATTATAGCCATGCTAGTATTCATATCATGTTATACAATTACAGCCATGCTAGTATTCACATCATGTTAAATAATTTCAGCCATTCTAGTATTCACATGTTATGCAATTACAGCCATGCTAGTATTCATATCATGTTATACAAATACAGCCATGCTAGTATTCACATCATGTTATACAATTACAGCCATGATAGTATTAACATCATGTTATACAATTTCAGCCATGCTAGCATTCACATCATGTTATACAATTTCAGCCATGCATGTATTCACATCATGTTATACAATTTCAGCCATGCTAGTATTCACTTCATGTTATACAAATACAGCCATGCTAGTATTCATGTCATGTTATACAAATACAGCCATGCTAGTAGTATTCATATTATGTTATACAATTTCAGCCATGCTAGTATTCACATCATGTGATACACTTTCAGCCATGCTAGTATTTACATCATGTTATACAATTACAGCCATGCTAGTATTCATATCAGTGAGTATATTTGTCATATACATTATTTGCATGCAAACGGTGGCGGGTTTATGATGCTCTCCCAACATTGGCTTGGGAGTTTTCTCAACCATGACTTTAAGCGTACGTATATCAGAATGTTTATCGTTTGAAATTTAGCGGCATAGTTAATGTATTGCGAAGTCATTTGCACATATTCTTGATTTTATCATTTCGAAACATTAAAACTATTGTCACATTATAACATTACATGCTATTCACATCAACCCTTTACAAATTGGAGTTCATTTGGAGCACTATTGGAATTTATTTGGAATATTCTTTTCTTTTGGAATTGTGATAGAACACTTAGGATTATTTTCCATTTATATCACAATACTGTATATTTCTTTTTAAATTTTCATTTGTATTCTACAAAAATAAATTATATCTTGAATTTTACTCCTACTTAGTAAAAGGCCGTAGAGTAAATATTCTAATCCATAGAGTGAAATGCCTTTGTATGTGTTTCTTAATCCGTAATTTATTTGGCCTTTTCCCTAATTTGACAAGACCCATCTGCTCTGTTAGATAATGATCAAAGTTCTATACACTATATAATGTCACTAAAATGTGTTATATATATTTAATTTGATTTGTCTGTTTTAAATTTGCATTATTCCATTACATGCTGTTGTAATATAATATTGTTTACTGGATTTAATATTGTCTAGAACAGAGTTCAGGTCTGTTTTACTTAACTGATATTTGTATTTTGTTTTATTTTCGATGTAAACAACTAATAATATAAACATTGTATCTAGTTGCTGACCTTGTTTCAAAATCAGTGACAGTTTTAGTAAAAAAAACTTTTAAAATTATTTGTATTATCCTTCTCAGAGTAAACATCATTAAGCTGAGTCAAGATTATGCCTAAACAACGTGACAGTTATCATGTAACAGACTTACATTTTGTCCAGAAGGATGAACTCTTGACCCCCATCCGGGAATCTGTTTTGTGTTTTAGTTAGTGTTATAACTGATATTATAATAAGAACTACATCAGTCATGATTTAACACTTGAAACGTCAGGCTGTTTATTGATGTGTTAAGTATTGGCAGACTTTTTGTTCCATCAAATTGTTGAATTCAACTGTTTTCCCTGGAAATGCACATATACTCTGATCATTATTGGAAAAAGACATTTACTGGAATTTATACGGAATTCAAAAACTGGAATAATATTTTCTATGATTTAACAAGAGGCTGTTGACACACAAGTACAACGCTAATAATTACAGACGTCATCGCCTTCTATCTTGGATTTCATAGGGATTTGAACAGAGATTCACTTAGAACTTTTCATTGATAGGATTTGTGTTTTAATTCTTAAATTATTTATGGATTTAATTCGTTAAACCGTAATCTTTTTTTCTTCTCATTTTTCACTTTGTAGTCTAGGGAAATAAATTGTTAAATTTTACTAATCTTGTTGTCTTCACTCTTTTCTGCTACCTTTTCTAAAAGCATAGACTCGTCACAAGTTTGCAATCCGTTTTGGATGACAAAACGAAAACGTACTGCGATGATAAAAAATATGGCTAACAGAAATACAGTTTAATGGAACCCTTGTCTGTAAAATGAGGAAATCGCGTATATCGGCTTGCGCTAGAAAACTCTAAAAGTTTAGTAATATTAGTGAATTATTACATCATGGTTACATATTGACGGACGTGGTATAGTAAGGGACAGTTTCACAAAGCAGAGTAAGTATATACAAATAATTGCAGTAAGTTTTAAGTTTACGAAATTCGTATTCTATTTAAAAAGTCAATTACAAAGGTTTCGTACATCTAAGCTACCTTTGTATGGGAGGCAGATAATAAATCGGTAAAATGTAGCATGGCAGATGAAAGACACTTTCAAAGGACAGCGACGAAGACAAAGTCAAGAACAGAAAATAACACAATGTCCAAAGAATGTCGGATACAAATTATTTACTACTGGTCACATTGAATGAAAAATACGTATTCTCGTTAAAGAAGGTATGTGTTTGTGTGTGTGTGTGTGTGTGTGTGTGTGTGTGTGTGTGTGTGTGTAGTGGCGAATTTATTGTTGTCAATATGTACTGTTGGAGTGTCAGCACCTCCCTAACCCTGCCCAAAACCAATCATTTAAAGACCATTAACATTTGAATAATATAAAACATTTGTTCAGAACTTTTCAAAAAGTAAATTGTTTTAAAAATCGAAATGTTGGTACTTTAAATGTGCCGCCTAATGAATATTTCCGGCGTAGACAGCTGCCTTTTCTGACCAATAGGAATATTGTAGCTGTGTGTGTGTTTGTGTGTGTGTGTGTGTGTGTGTGTGTGTGTGTGTGTGTGCGTGTGTGTGTGAGAGAGAGGGAGAGAGAGAGATAAGATATAAATTATCAAGTAACGTGTCCATTGATATACAGAACATAACTTGTTGAAGGAAACGGCTAAGCCTTACCTTTTTATTCATCTATATCCAAATGATTATCTCTAATCACTATTTTTATCTAATTTTATGTCCCTCTAATACATGCTCGTATTTGAAGGTCATCGTGCCTTCAGTTCCAAAGGAAATATAAGCAACATCCACCATTATATATGAGAAGGTACATGTAGTAGTAATAAAATATGGGGTTTCTGGCTCAGAGACCTTAAACAAAGTTCCTAACAATTACAAAGACGACTTTTTGGCCAACCCCCCCACGACAACTATCTCATTATATAGATTAGAACTTTTTTATATTGGGGATGACACAATTGGTGACTCTCGTACGAAACGTGTTTGTTGGGAGCATTTTTAGTGTCTCCGATCCATAAACACCCATTTTCTATTACTGCTGGGAAATATTACTTATAAAACGTTTATACTCGATTATTTTTATTGTTATACAAAATTTATATTACATTGCCAATACATGCTTTAGAATCAATAATACATTCTACTTGATATAATGTTTTATAATGATGGTCAGACTTGCTAAATTCTCATTGGGAGAATGTATGTTAACATAATATCAGTAATACGAAACTCGCGTATTAGGTCGTCCATATTGTATTTTACACAGCGTATTAGGTCGTCCATATTGTATTTTACACAGCGTATTATGTCGTCCACATTATATTTTACACAGCGTATTAGGTCGTCCATATCGCATCTTACACAGCGTATTAGGTCGTCCACATAGTATTTACACAGCGTATTAGGTCGTCCATATCGTATTTTATACAGCGTATTAGGTCGTCCATATAGTATTTTACACAGCGTATTAGGTCGTCCGTATCGTATTTTACACAGCGTATTAGGTCGTCCACATAGCATTTTACACAGCGTATTAGGTCGTCCATATATCGCATTTTACACAGCGTATTAGGTCGTCCACATAGTATTTACACAGCGTATTAGGTCGTCCATATCGTATTTTACACAGCGTATAAGATCGAATTTGACCAAATAATTTTTTATGTGACATTGGCGTTCTTACAATCATTTTTTGGTTTCAAATCGAGGGTCACTCTTTTTACAGGCGGTTGATAAACTTACACCAACATCAGATAATATAAGAAAAAAACTGATTTAATGCTGCTCCGCTTGAAATTATACCGGAGCCTGTCAAAAGTAAAGGTAAATATGAAATTACCCGAAGTATCCTGCTTTAAATACTTGTAACATTTTTGTATGCACCATTGTTTTAAAAAAAGTAGCATTTGTAGTACCGCATTAGCGCATCAAACTCCATTATGAAATATCTTCCAACACATGATTGAAATCAATTATTTGGTGTTTTTTATACTTCGGTACTGTTTTTATTGTTGTACGTTACAGTAAAAATTGTTAACGTCTTAACGTCATAGTAAAATCCTCACAGTAAACTTTACACCACAGTGAAATATGTAATATCAACAACTGAATCAAGAAATTCACGAAACTTATCATTGGCAGGGTCTTTCAGAAAATATATGTACGTGTGGTAAACATCAGACGAACTATCCGTGTATTTTGTGTCAGCTAAAGCTTCATTTTTTATTAACCAGCGGTACGAGTTAAATTTGTTGAGGACTTTTAGATCACGACTATACACACGTGTTTCATTTACTAAATTGATATAACCGCTTTCTCTTCCATCAATACACCCAATTACCAGCTCGATTTCATTCAACGTAACAATTTTAAGAACAAGATGTCTGATAATTGCGTATACGTCTATGAAATTTGACAGCATTATTCGCTGGAGCTCGTTCTTGTTTGCTATAGTTTGTGCTACATAACTAATCAATACTTTCAATAGTTTGCTTTGCGGTTGCGTGTATATTTTTTCAATTTTTGTGTAATAATTTATTATTGAAAATTGTCTAGAGTGTTGTTTTGATGGCAGTGATCTGCTTCACTAATATCGTATTAAGAATCAAATTGTACTCGCATATTTGTTGATTCGACTTTCTTTTAAAAAATGCTTCTCGCTCGACATCATCGATATTATCAACATCCGCATTGAAATTTTCAAGTATCTTCAACGATTTATTGATAATAATCGGACCAAATTCTGGCATAATGCGTATCATTGGTATAATCGCGTTCGAGTATACATTTATCATCAAATCAACATCTGTTGATATATCGCCAACAACTTTGAGTATTGTTTGCTTGTCTTGGCAATATATTCCGAACTTTTCAAATATTTCCCGTTTTGAAAAACTGTCATTTAACTTCTTATTTTTGTTCAGTTTTGTCATTTTTGATTCTGCTAGTTTATTAAGTCGGTTATGATGACTATCTATTCAAGTTTCTTCTGGTTTTCGTCCGCCATCAGCTCGTGATTTTATCAGATCCGATAGACTTATTGTACCAATATTTGCTTGTGAAGCTAGAGTAATTTTTTTAGCAAGTTTTCAACTCGCTCTTGTTCTTCACGACAATCATCAGGACGACAGCTTATCGTATCAAAAAATGTGTATCATGTATTTAAGCTTTGCTCCTCGCATATGCATGACACTGACCCAATGTATTGGTTCCAATAATTCTTGTTATTAAAACACCCATAATCAACGAAAAAGCTCAACGCAAACCTTGAACTTCAAACAGATCACCCATAACACTGGACAACAAATTTTTACAAAAGTCATGTTACTGAAATAAAATTAGTCAATTCTTATCAATTTTTATGTGCTGAACACGAATATGACAGTCAAATTGCAAAATTGGCTCTAGTTTTTTTGTAATCTGCAAGAAATTAATGTTTACATAACGAAATGCATTCCAATAGTAAAAGGTCAACTGTAATAGCCTACCTATAAAAAATCAAGTCATTGACTACATCTTAGATTTCTTCGCCTGTCTCTTGTACAGCTGTTCGGGAGCATCTCTGAGGAGTGTCCAGCAGTAGTCAGCCAGCATTGTAGTGGACCATTTTCCCTGGTATCTTTGTTCCATTGTTGCGATATCTTGATGAAAACGTTCGCCGTGTTCATCACTAACAATACCACAGTTGCTAGGAAAGAAATCCAAATGGGAATGAAGGAAGTGAATCTTTAGAGACATATTGCAGCCAAGTTTCTTATACTTCATCAACATGTCTTCTACTAGTTCCTTATAGTTTTCTGCCCAAACATTTCCGAGGAAGTTTGTAGAAACTAGGCGAAAAGCATTCCATGCTTGTTTCGCGTCACCTTCCAGCAAGTTGTTGAACCGGTCATCTTTGAAAAGCTCTCGAATCTGAGGACCCACAAAAACTCCCTCTTTAATCTTTGCTTCGCTGAGTCGAGGGAATTTTTCATGCAGGTATCGGAATGCTGGCAAAGTCCGGTCAATGGCTTTCACAAAGTTCTTCATCAAACCTAGTTTGATGTGAAGGGGTGGTAGCAAGATTTTCTGAGCCTCAACCAGAGCTGGGTGTTGGATATTCTTCTCTCCAATGGCTACATTCTGCCTGTGAGTCCATTCCTTCCTCATGTAGTGCATTTCCCTTGCTCGGCTATCCCACTCGCATAAGAAACACATGTATTTTGTATATCCTTGCTGCAGTCCCATTAAAAGGGCAACTACCTTCAAATCACCACAGAGGTGCCAGCTGTACTTGTTATACTCAATGGAATTCAGTAGCTGCCTTAAGTTATCGTATGTCTCTTTCATGTGGACAGCATACGCTACTGGAATAGATGGAAGAATGTTTCCATTGTGCAAAAGCACAGCCTTGAGACTCAGTTTCGAAGAGTCCACAAATAGTCTCCATTCTTGTGGGTCATGAGTGATTTTTAAAGCATTCATGAGGCCCTCAATATCGGAACAGAATATCAGATTACTTTCCTTTCTGAAGAAAGGCTCCAATTGCTGGTGGCGCTTTCGATATGCAGTAATTGTGACATCTTCTTCTAGAAGATTCCATTGTTGGAGTCTTGATCCTAGCAATTCTGCCTTGTTCTTTGATAAGTCCAAATCACGAATCAGGTCATTTAGTTCTTCCTGTGTTATTCTGTGTGGGGTTGATGATGCACCACAGTGAAAATCTGGATCACTGCATGCTGATGGACCAGGAGAAGAACAGGTCGACTCACCTTTGTCTTCGTCAGATGAATCAAGAGAATATTCTGCTGGAGGTTCTGGAATAGGAAGTCCCTCACCATGTGGAACTGGTCTCAATGCAGACGGAATGTTTGGGTAGACTATTCTCGACTTCTTTCGCTTCGTTATTCCGCCGGAAAGAGGAGGAACCAAGCAGAAGTAACAGTCATTTAGGTGGTTGCTTGGCTCTCTCCACACCATTGGGACTGCAAACGGCATTGATGACCTTTTGCAATTCAACCACTGTGAAAGCTGTGTTGTACATGTAGCACAGCATATATGCGGAGCCCAAGGCTTGTCTTGGTCACCAACCTTGCATCCGAAGTAAAGATGATATGCCTTCTTCACTTGAGAATTGATACTTTTCTTCTGGTTGGCAAATGTCACTTCCCCACAAATATAGCAAAAATTGTCCGCGGTATTAACACACTTTCGAGGCATTACTGTTCTTTATTGTACGTAAATGGATAAAATAATAAGTTTTATGTAACAGTAGCTTGAACTGTCTCGCACAACGTCTAAAATATTTTAAATGCTGAACCTATCTGATTGGGCTTTATATAGTACACTGCTTACGTCAGCTTCAGCAGCCGCCTGGCATTAGTATAATAGGCCTACACATGTATAGTACACTGCTGACGTCAACTTACTTCAGCAGCCGCATGGCATTAGTATTGCATTGCATCAGAAAATGATGCAATCAACTGTGGATGATGTGAGCATGATGGTATTATGCAATGTTACATCATTATTCCGGATGTTGCTGCAGTCCTACTGGAGAAATTTACACAGTGAAACATAGAAAATGAGGTATATGAATATCTTCAAAACGAGAGCCAATACAAATTTTTCACGGTTATATTCGTGTTCGGCACACCAAAATACTACAGATTAGGGCCTTTTCAAGTCAGTAATGATTTCACTGTTGACCAGTGTAACTAACTGGTTCGTTATACTGGGAAGTTTATATTTTCCATGTGATTTTTCTACCGAGCTAAAATACACCGATAGCACACAATTTCAATAACCTGTTCAGACCAGATGTTACGTTTGGATTTTACGTTTGTCAAAAAGGTCAGAGACAGCCTAAGCAATAGCAATAATAAAACTATATGATTTGGAAGTAATTATATAAAAAAATATAAAGTACATATGTAAGCAAATCTTGATCAACGTGTAACAAAATGACATCCAACTAATGGATGCAATAAGAAACATAAGTTACACGTGAATCTAAAGTTATTCATATTTAACCAGACCACCACAATAATATAACACAACTAAAATGGAAAAGCAAGAATAGGGAGGGAGGGAGGTCAAACTCACCCTGAAAGGGAGGTGTATCTAAAACAAATGGACATCTGCCCCTCCCTGCTACTGTAAGATATAGTACTATCACCCTCTATACTTATGCAAAAAGGAACGAACCACACAACAGCAATGTGACAATGTTTTCATTCCCGTCCGCGCATAAATCAAAACAGTACAAAAAACCTTTATATATATATATATATATATATATATATTTAAAGTGACCTATCAAATCAGTACTTGCTCTAACTAAACACCTTACATGTCATTACGTAACGTAACAAAGTCCGGCAAATCCTAAGGCAAAAATCAAAAGCAGTTTAGATAGTATTCTGATGGAGAATTATGCATGTGTACCATCATAGATAATATGGACATAGATTGTACCATCATAGATAATATGCGCATAAATTGTACCATCATATATAATATGGACATAGATTGTACCATCATAGATAATATGGACATAGATTGTACCATCATAAATAATACGCGCATAGATTGTACCATCATAGATAATATGCGCATAAATTGTACCATCATAGATAATATGGACATAGATTGTACCATCATAGATAATATGGACATATATTGTACCATCATAAATAATATGCGCATAAATTGTACCATCATAGATAATATGCGCATAAATTGTACCATCATAGATAATATGGACATAAATTGTACCATCATAGATAATATGGAAATAAATTGTACCATCATAAATAATATGCGCATAGATTGTATCATCATAGATAATATGGACATAAATTGTACCATCATAGATAATATGGACATAAATTATACCATCATAGATAATATGGACATAAATTGTACCATCATAGATAATATGGACATTGTTTAAATATTTTTTCCACACCTTTGACTTATTATAACAATATTATCCAAGGAAAGTACTACCCCTCCGCAACATGAGAGTTTACAAAACACAAATTAACTGGCGCATGCATGAACAATGTTATTTCAAAAAGTAAAACATTACAAGCATATGAAGAGCACGAGAAAGAATGAAAAATGCCCAGATGGGGAAAGTAATCAAATTGTGCATTCTAGTATCATGCTTTGAAAATGCAACTGTTAAGAAAATTACTTTTACGTATATTTGGGCAAACGCTCTAGGCAATACTAATAGTTTTTGTTTCTAAGATATTTTTCATTTTTCGCACTTTGTTTTCCCAGTTTCGTTCATTTCATCATAAACCTTTCTGAAGATACAACAATAAACATCAGCAGTCCCACAGAAGACAATATTCGGGTGACAGCCATCTCTATTTTGCTGTAGAATGGTGTACACTGTCAGACCCCTCTCACCACCACCACCACCATCATCAGTATGCACTTCCTAATTCGGCGTGGGAACAAACAAAAGTCAGCGTGGATCATATCAGTAAGGCGAATATCTTCACTAGCCAAGGTTCCGATAACTCCATCTACACCTTGGCATATCGAGAGATATTTCTGTGCTTCCAATCAAAATTAAGTTGTTCAAATCTGAGCCTCCTTCCTACGTGATCGAGACAAGGGGAACACACAAGTTGAATGGACTGAAAAATAAACACTTTTCCAGTGCCGGTCCGTATTTGCACAAATACCTGTCACTCAAATGGGCATATAATGGCTTCCCTCTGGTGCATAGACATATTAAACTTAACAAATATCATTTTTAGGTCAAATGCTACCACCATTTTCAGCCAAAATACAATGCACCACGCTATTGGTTACCTGGAATTACATACTAAGGGAGGCAGCACATGAAATCCAATAGGTGTCGCTAGGACGAAGCACCGATCTAGCTGTTCGACCCGCCAAGGTGTAGATAGGGTTATCGGAACTTTCGCTAGCGAAGATGCAAGGCGAAGAGACAACAAACGATTTTCACGTGACGCAAAATGAGAATACTGAAGAACAGAAGCATACCGAGGATTCCTACACACAACACAGAAACATCGGTCGACAGGATTCTTTGACACAGTCAAAGCTGATTCGACAATGGTTTCCGGACTAAAAAAAATACCAATAACGTTGCACAAAAATGACATCAGGAATTTAATGCGAATCACGTATCTACAGTGTCAAGCACGTATCGGCGTTTCCAGGCATGAATATGCGTTTTCAAAATGGACTGACACCAGAGAGTGTGGGACCATTTTGAAAACCCCGATTCATACTCGACAGTGTAGCCCAGGAATCCTTTTAAATATTATTTCGTGTGACTCGTCTTAATTACACAACAACGGATGGTCAGATACTGCAAGACAATGGAGCAACAATATTATGGCTACAAAAAAACAAACAACTGAGTGCGATCTCTTCACTATCTGACAACACAATAACTCAAATGTATCAAAAGATAACTGAAATACCTAACAAGATGTTTTCCTTCATAATCTTCCAATTCATAATCTGGAAAAGCTCAACAACTAAATACACTATTTCCAAAGGATGCTTTACCAATATGTTCAAAATAGCAATGCTCTAAACACAGGCTGGGGGATAGAAAAACAAAACATTCACACACACACACATACACACACGCACAAAAGTACAGCAGAATAGACAAGGCATTTACTTATTTACTTATTTATTGAAACGTACTTTTTAACATTTTTCTTTTACTTTAGTATCCCTTATACAGTACGTAGATAGAACGGAAGTCAGAAATATGACCTATATAAGCCAGTCCTTCAAACATAAAGGGGCATAGAAATAACAGCAAAACTCAATAAAGTTAATGCTTCCATAATTACTGGAAATAATACCCTATGTAATTGGAGTACAAACCCGAGTTCTTTGAATGCTAAAGGGCAATTCACTACTCATATAAATACGATAGAACAAAAATAGAGCAACTGAGACAATAATGTGTATTAGAAAATACTATGCAACTATATATTTATTTAAATACATAAACAGGATCAAAAAGGAGGAAAACTAGATAATAATATTAAAACACATAGATTTGCAAAAGTCGAGGAGACATCTTTAAGTCGTAACCAGCAAGAGGTACTGGGATGTGTCTAAGGGTTGCCTAAATAGCAATTAATGTGTAAAGTCAACAGAGGCGATTTTCTGAAAGGCACAAATGCAACCCAAGCACTATGTAATCATACGAATAAGCAAATTATATTTTATTATAAATATTTGAGTCTTTAAAGATATCCAAAATTAGAAATAGATCTATCGTGCAAAAAGTGTTGTTCTTATTATTAACACGATAGTGTCAATCGCGTTTATGTACGTACTGTCAATACGAGTAAGCCGTTTCTGTAAAGCTCGTTTCCATTTAATGAAAAATGTATACGCCATGTCGGTTATCAAAGAGGCAGCACACATACTATCCACATATATACAATGTAAAACGTTATGGGTAGACATGTGGACCCATAAGGAGTATGACCGAATTGTCACAGGCTGGAAATGGTTGTAGTAAATGGGTTATGAACAGTTGATTGTATTACTGAAGAAAAATATATATTTGCGACCAGTCCAATGTGGGGGATACCAACCCAGTTGACGGCGAGATTGGATAGAGCGATTATTCAACCTCGACACAAGTGAAAATAATAGCATGTACAGAATATGTAGCATATAAATAATAGGTGGATATAAATCAATGAAGAATATTAAGAAAGTATGCACATTGATGGGTTATAAAGATGTTATGTATATTGAATCTGCATTGTTTGTTGGTTGAATGTTATCATTTTTTATTTCAATATATGCTATTGATAATGTACCACTGTATGTTGACCTTGACCTTGTCCAAAATCAAGTTCATTTTCTACATGACCTGAAGCATTTTTTTTTTGTTATTATTCTGTAAACAAACAAGACATACCTAAAATATTAGCTATGTACATGGGTTTAATACTGGGGTAATTACTAATAGAAGCAAACATATGTACGCGGGTCTGGGTCTAGGTTATTGGAAATCCCCTGTATATAAATATACCTGGTATATACAATGCTGCCGGGCATTTCTGCACACCTAAGGCTTTCGTCACCAATACTGAAGCAAAATTCATACCGAATACGACATATTGAAAATAAAATACTGCAAAGATTACCACTTGAAGAGAGGCAATTTTCAACAGAATATTCTGTTCAAAATAATATTAATTTTGGACACACCGGATACCACCCCTGTGTTATCGTGACACGATATGTCGGCATATTCTGCGCATATCTTTGAAAATAGCTAATGTGTATTAATCGGTCTATGAAAACGAAATGCATTACTTTGAACTGTTTCTGTCAGCATTTCGGTCCAATAATTAGGTCGGGTTTATAGCTGGTGTTACAAAATTCAACGTAACATTGCCAATAAATAACAAGAGATGCTAATCAATTTAAACTGATCGTGTAAAAGTTAGTAAAGTTCAGGATTTTATTTTTGAAAAGTTTTTATTTTGAAAAGAATTAACAATGAATAAGATGTAATTGTGTGTACAACCTCTCGTTTATGCGAAACAAATTTACTAATAATTTAAGAACGGACTATACGCCATGAAATTTCTTGAGAATCCCGTTCTAGCGGCAAGTTGACAAGCAGACGATAAAATCTATGTGTAGGACAATTTCTTGCAAAATTAAAAAACAGTAATGTTTTTAAGGTATACATTTCCATCTTTTATATAATTCATTAATTTTATGATTTTAAAAGATACATAGTAAATATGATCGTCTAGGTTACCAGTTCAAAACGGTCATGATGTAGGTCTTCATGTTGACATTTAAATATCACATTTTCATATTTAGTTAGGGTAGAAATGTGGGATATTTTTGTACACATTCTGAATATCACTTCTTCCATAAATGGACGATCGTTCTTTCTTGATACAAACTGGATATTCGACCAAAAAGAACACGTGATCCAATGTTTACAGGAATGTCGTATCGTTGCGCAGAGTTACCCGACGCGCAGAATTGTCCGATATGGTGGGTATACGTAGCCTACCTGATATACACTGCATTCTATGATATACTTATCGTGATCTGGAAATTCAAAGTTCTCTAAAAATATTACATTCTTGGAAATAGACTTGAGTTATAGTGAAATTTCAAAATAAGGATATAGTCTTGTATTGTATTATTGTGATCCAACGAAAGACTGCTGAGACATCATCACGAAACGGTCGGATTTAATTCGCAATACCGTATGTTTCTTTCTTACATTTTCAGATTTTTTTCTAGGGAAATACATTATTTGCTGACGTTGGCAGAGCGTTTATCTCCTTGCGCTTTCTATTACACTTTCTATTACTTATTTTAAGGCTAGGGATTGGTAATAAAGTGCAACTGTTCTTTTATGTAACCTATTAATCACTTACGGTTTTCTAACGTCACCTTCCCAACTTTGACCAGATTCCAGTCAACCTCTTTCTTTCCTCCTGTTGCCATGGAGTCGGTGTAATGAGCTTTCAGAGTTATTAACTCCAAGTGAGTTCTCAACCTAACGCAATGTGATACGAGGACTGAGCTGCAAAATATAGACAACAACATTCTAGTCATATCCATGTCATTTACACAAATTACTGTAGAGACATCAGGTTGCTTCTTAAATAAAATGTCTGCATGTCATATACAATAGTATTTACTTTATAACTTATGATAGATATATCATGTTCTTTGTAAAATAAAATGTCTAAAAGGTCACATGCAAAATCTGTTCTGTAAATAGTGCTAATAATTAATTCATCCATTGCACCAATAATTATTGTAAGCAAATGCTGATTGAAAGAGGGATGTATACGGTAATTTTGAGAGAGAGACATGGGGAGAGATAGAGAGATAGAGAGAGACAGAGAGAGATGAAAAGAGGAAGAGAGAGAGAGAGTCGAAGAGAGGGGTGCTTTTTCTGCAATGATGTGTATGCATGCTTTCATCTTAAGTTATTTAGCCATCATAGATTTACGTTGTCGTCTTACCGGTCTTGTATCATCTTAGAGGTGTGCTGTCTTACTGGTCTTGTATCATATTAGATGTATCTTGTAGTCCTACTGGTCTTGTATCATATTAGAGGTATATTTTCGTCTTGCTGGTCTTGTATCATGTTAGATGTATCTTGTCGTCTTACTGGTCTTATATCACATTAGAGGTATATTGTAGTCTTACTGGCCTTGTATCATATTATAAGAATCGTGTCGTCTTACTGGTCTTGTATCACATTAGAGGTATATTGTAGTCTTACTGGCCTTGTATCATATTATAAGAATCGTGTCGTCTTTCTGGTCTTGTATCACATTAGAGGTATATTGTAGTCTTACTGGCCTTATATCATATTAGATGTATCTTGTAGTCCTACTGGTCTTGTATCATATTAGAGGTATATTTTCGTCTTGCTGGTCTTGTATCATGTTAGATGTATCTTGTCGTCTTACTGGTCTTATATCACATTAGAGGTATATTGTAGTCTTACTGGCCTTGTATCATATTATAAGAATCGTGTCGTCTTTCTGGTCTTGTATCACATTAGAGGTATATTGTAGTCTTACTGGCCTTGTATCATATTATAAGAATCGTGTCGTCTTTCTGGTCTTGTATCACATTTGAGGTATATTGTAGTCTTACTGGCCTTGTATCATATTATAAGAATCGTGTCGTCTTACTGGTCTTGTATCACATTAGAGGTATATTGTAGTCTTACTGGCCTTGTATCATATTATAAGAATCGTGTCGTCTTTCTGGTCTTGTATCACATTAGAGGTATATTGTAGTCTTACTGGCCTTGTATCATATTATAAGAATCGTGTCGTCTTTCTGGTCTTGTATCACATTAGAGGTATATTGTAGTCTTACTGGCCTTGTATCATATTATAAGAATCGTGTCGTCTTACTGGTCTTGTATCACATTAGAGGTATATTGTAGTCTTACTGGCCTTGTATCATATTATAAGAATCGTGTCGTCTTTCTGGTCTTGTATCATATTAGAGATGTCTTTTCGTCTTACTGATATTGTACCATATTATAAGAATTGTGTCGTCTTACTGGTCTTGTACCATATCAGAGGTATCTTGTCGTCTTACTGGCATTGTATGATATTAGAGGTGCCTTGTCGTCTTACTGGTATTGTATGATATTAGAGGTGCCTTGTCGTCTTACTGGTATTGTATGATATTAGAGGTGCCTTGTCGTCTTGCTGGTATTGTATGATATTAGAGGTGCCTTGTCGTCTTGCTGGCATTGTATGATATTAGAGGTGCCTTGTCGTCTTACTGGTATTGTATGATATTAGAGGTGCCTTGTCGTCTTGCTGGCATTGTATGATATTAGAGGTGCCTTGTCGCCTTACTGGTATTGTATGATATTAGAGGTGCCTTGTCGTCTTGCTGGTATTGTATGATATTAGAGGTGCCTTGTCGTCTTACTGGCATTGTATGATATTAGAGGTGCCTTGTCGTCTTACTGGTATTGTATGATATTAGAGGTGCCTTGTCGTCTTGCTGGCATTGTATCTTATTAGAGGTATATTTTTTAGTCTTACTGGTATTGCAGCATATTATATGAAGCACTGTGCGTGGGGATTTGCTCGTTGTAAATACTGCATATGTGGGGTTAATGGTGGGAATAAGTACTTTAGATGATATTGATTTAGTGGTGAGTATAAATACTATAGATATGGAGTTTGTTGGTATAAATAATTTGGAGAGATGGTGATTTAGTGGTGAGTATAAATAATATAGATATGTTGTTTTTTGGTGTAAATAATATGGACAGATTGTGAGTTTTTGGAATTATAAATAATATAGATATGGAGTGTGTCTGTGTAAATAATATGGACAGATGGTGATTTAGTGGTGAGTATAAATACTATAGATATGAAGTTTGTTGGTGTAAATAATATGGCCAGATTGTGACTTAGTCGTGAGTATAAATATTATATATATGGAGTTTGTTGGTTTAAATAATATGGACAGATGGTGATTTAGTGGTGAGTATAAATACTATAGATATGGAGTTTGTTGATGTAAACAATATGGACAGATGGTGATTTAGTGGTGAGTATAAACACTATATATATGGAGTGTGTCTGTGTAAATAATATGGACAGATAGTGACTTAGTCGTGAGTATAAATATTATATATATGGAGTTTGTTGGTTTAAATAATATGGACAGATGGTGATTTAGTGGTGAGTATAAATACTATAGATATGGAGTTTGTTGATGTAAACAATATGGACAGATGGTGATTTAGTGGTGAGTATAAACACTATATATATGGAGTATGTCTGTGTAAATAATATGGACAGATGGTGATTTAGTGGTGAGTATAAATACAATAGATATGGAGTTTGTTGGTGTAACTAATATGGACAGATGGTGATTTAGTGGTGAGTATAAATATCATATATATATATATATATATATATATATATATATATATATATATATATATATATATGGAGATTTTTGGAGTAAATAACATGGACAGATGGTGATTTGGTGGTGGGTGTAAATAATGTACTGTGGGGAGAAGTGTGGGTGTACATACTATGGAGTGGGAGGTTAGTAATGTAAATAGTGCGAGCGATTGCTGTTAAAGAATCTTCTTCTATCATTAATGACGACACAGTCACTGTCAAGAAATTGTGTAAGAGTTATATCAATATGTAAATGTTGTCAAAAATGTTCTTGGATTTCGTTGCCGCGTACAGCGTCACCCGAGGGTTATATAATTTTTTCGGCTCTTCTTATTTCAAAATCCTGAGCGAAACTCGGACCCCTTCATGTGCAAATTGCCGGTAGCGGGAAACCTAAGTACCTAGCTGCGCATATCTGTCACAGCTAGTGTACATATAGATCAAATTCTCTAACTAAATTACATTACGCAGAGTATTGTCAGGAAACTTACCCCTTTACGGAAGTCAATCTCCAGCTGTAGAGTTTCCTTATAACATGCCTTGTATATGGTTTGATGTGGAGTCGCCAGCTGTAGAGCTGCTTTATACATGCCTGCCATGCATTGTACATCGTTTGATGTGGAGTCACAGAACTCTGTGGGGTTTCGTGTGACGTATACACTGTGTTATGGTGACGTTGGATCGGAAGAGTGGACTGGGTTTCTCGATGCGAGGGACCAGAGTTTCGCGACCATTGGGTCTGTGATGTGAGCGCTCTCGGGGGATCCTTCAACAGACTGAGAGGAGCGGACCACGCGCGAGTGCTTCTCTGGCCATTAACGAGAGCGTGTGGAACTGGATTTAACATCATGGTTGTCAAAGGGCGCCACGATAGTTATAGTTTTCCATGTTATTTGCACAATTGCATTTCATAATTTCATTCATTCCTAGTGTTATATCGTTATGTGAACGATCGATAGATTCATAATTTCATTCAGACCCGATGGTCGCGAAGCCCTGGTCCGTCGCATCGAGAAACCCAGTCCACTCTTCCGATCCAACGTCAACATAATCAAAAATCAAAAGTCACAAGAGAGGGCTAATTTGGTATATTTGGAGAATCATTAAAATTACTAGACCTTTCATACTGAAGTGCATGTAAATACATCCGTGTTACTTGCTACATGTGTGTAGGACGATAAACATCATTAAGGCTTCGGCTCCTTGTCAGACTAGCCAGAAAAACTTTAACTATAAATGACAAGAATGACTCATGAAGTACATAATGCTGAAACAAGAAAAAGTTTCACTAAATATGTCAACATGGGCTGTTGTCTAAGTATTTAGGAATAAAGAAAATTGTGTTTATATTGTAATATAATTGCGGATACAGAAATATCTGAACTGTTTACATGAAACTAAAATTACGCTAGACTTTAATAAGTTGCACAATATATGCTTTTGTATTGCAAGTTAATATTTCTCTCTTCTATTTCATAACACACTTTTCAGAGTGAAACATAAGAACTATATGCTTCATTTGTGGTTTTGAAAATATGTTGACACGATTGAATTAAGGTAATGTGTCCTGTAGACTATTAGTGTGACACGATTGAATTAAGGTAATGTGTCCAGTAGGCTATTAGTGTGACAAGATTGAATTAAGATAATTTGTCCAGTAGACTATTAGTGTGACACGATTGAATTAAGATAATTTGTCCAGTAGACTATTAGTGTGACACGATTGAATTCAGGTAATGTGTCCAGTAGACTATTAGTGTGACACGATTGAATTAAGATAATTTGTCCAGTAGACTATCAGTGTGACAAGATTGAATTAAGATAATTTGTCCAGTAGACTATTAGTGTGACACGATTGAATCAAGATAATTTGTCCAGTAGACTATTAGTGTGACACGATTGAATTCAGGTAATGTGTCCAGTAGACTATTAGTGTGACACGATTGAATTAAGATAATTTGTCCAGTAGACTATTAGTGTGATATATGCACGTTCCTGTCCCGTTAGGCAAACCTAGTGGAAAATTGTTCAATTCTTTTTTTCTTTTTACAGTTTAGATATTATGTTTAAGTGCTTAGTGCGTATGCCTCGGAGGAGGAAGGTCGCGGGTTCGAGCTCTCGCCTTGTCATACAAAGACATAAAATTGTATTAGCAGCTGCTTCTCTTGGTGCTCAGCATAAAGAGTTTAAGTATTAGGACTTGTCGGCTTGGTGTCAGGATAATGTGACAGGGTGGGGCATCATGCTACATGTCTGCCCCAGTGCTAGGCATCACAATAAGCTGTCACGCTGTAGACATCATAGTCATATGACTGAAAACTGGTTAACGATGCGTTAAAAATCCAGATCATAAAACAAAAAACTTGTGATCATCATCATTTTGATATTATTATTATTATTATTATTATTATTATTTAAAATCAGGTTTTGATATAGTGATGCCTATCCCAGAAGACAGATGTAAATATATAATTCACCCTCATAATGAATATTACACAAAACAAAATTGATCATTAAAAAATGACATCTTAACATTGCTACTGGAAAACAATTGTCAAAGACGGACAGACGGTCATGAATCGGATACATTGTCTGTATTTTATTTCAAAATCAACTGGAAATAATCAACTTCGCACACAAAGATAAAAAGTCATTAAACAAATCTTTGTTTTCTGCAATAAATTGATTAGATCGTGCAATTGTTATCACTATAAAGAAACTCATTATGCAGTGTTATATGTTTACGGATATCCCGTCAATATCCAAAGATCTGGATTGATGTTAAACCTGCCTTAAAGATCCCATGTATTATATAACAACCTGTCTTCAACTATCACATTTGTTGCGAGAAACGAATTAGTGCTATCCATGATAAGAGAAATCAGTAAACAAGAAAAACAAAAAGAGAATCAGAATGTAACTAAACTGCTGAATGGGCGTGCACGCATTCTTGCATGTAATTGCACAACTGAATGGGTGTGTATGAATGTATGAATGCATTTGCACTGATACAATGGTGTATACTAATATATTCGTGTAATCACATTGCTGAATGGGCGTGCATGAATGTATTCATGCATTTGTGCTGCTGAATGCATGTGGATGACTGTTTGCCATTGTAGCAATACAGTACAATTTTGAGTTCAATATCAAAGAAAGGGTCGTGGAGTTTGAAGAATGTTTAGGGACATGGTAATGGGGTGGCCTTTCTGGACGGGCAGTGACAGCAAATAAGTGTAGTGAGTTTGCATTTGTCAATAGCTTTGGTAATGACATCATGGTCATGGGCTGGCCTTATTGGACGGTAATGACAGCATGGTCATGGGGTGGCCTTGTTAGACGGGTAATGACAGCATGGTCATGGGGTGGCCTTATTGGATGGGTAATGATAGCATGGTCATGGTGTGGCCTTATTGGACGGGTAATGACAACATGGTCATGGGGTGGCCTTATTGGATGGGTAATGACAGCATGGTCATGGGGTGGCCTTATTGGATGGGTAATGACAGCATGGTCATGGGGTGGCCTTATTGGACGGGCAGTGACAGCAAATAAGTGCTGTGAGAATGCATTTGTCAGTAACGTCAGTATCCTGATCATCATCATCGTAATTAAAACATGTCGTCATAGAAATGAAGATGATGTAAAATAAAACTTTACATCGTGCCTTGATTAAAATACAAGTGTTGTGTTTCAAATGGGTCAGGAAGCGGGGAAGATAGACAAGTACTGCTGTACCATACAATTCAGTATCTACTACTACACGTAAATTATATGACTATGCCGTGATACAACTTACCCTACTCAACACTGCATTTTTGTATTCACACGTATCCCACACAATTCTGCCTGGTTGTATTCACACTTACCCCACACAACTCTCTTGTATTCACGCCTACCCGCAGGACTCTGCCTAATTGTATTCATACTTATCCCACAAAATTCTGCCTCGTTGTATTCACACTTAACCCACTCACCTCTGCCTTGTTGTATTCACACTTAACCCATACGAATCTGCCTGGTTGTATTTACACTTACACACAATATTTTCTTATTGTATTCACACTTACCTACTCGAGTTCGTCATATTGTATATTTATATACAAAACACGACTCCGCCCTATCGCATTTTCTATTAACCGACAAGACTCCGCCATATTGTATTTACATTTGCCCACACGACTACCCCTTATTGTATTCACACTTAACCCACTCACCTCTGCCTTGTTGTATTCACACTTAACCCACTCACCTCTGCCTTGTTGTATTCACACTTAACCCACTCACCTCTGCCTTGTTGTATTCACACTTAACCCACTCACCTCTGCCTTGTTGTATTCACACTTAACCCACTCACCTCTGCCTTGTTGTATTCACACTTAACCCACTCACCTCTGCCTTGTTGTATTCACACTTAACCCACTCACCTCTGCCTTGTTGTATTCACACTTAACCCACTCACCTCTGCCTTGTTGTATTCACACTTAACCCACACAACTCTGCTTTGTTGTATTCACACTTAACCCACACAACTCTGCTTTGTTGTATTCACACTTCATAAACGATTCGAACTTACTGCATGCACACATACCCAAGCGACTTTGTCTTGCTGTATTTACACTTCCCCACTTGACTCTGCCTTATTGTTCACATTTACCCACACTACTCTTCCTTCTTATTACATTCGCACTTACCCAAATGACTCCGTGTTATTGCATTCCCACTTACCCACTCGATTCCTCCTTATTGTATTGTCATTTTCAGTACTATATTTAGTGCATTGATTTAAAATATGTAAATATGTAAATTAAGAAGATAGTTTGTTTGCTTATTTTTAGAAAAGGTAATTGACAACTTTTTAAAATCTTACCTTACAAGCAGCTCAGCAATGGAAGGAAATGTGGGAGTCTTTAGTTTGAAACTCTGGCGAGATGAATGAAGAGAGAGTCGCAGGTATCGAGTTATGTCTGCCTCAGCGTTCGTATGTATCTGATTTGTGAACTAAATGTGTTATCTCTATTCCTATGCCTGGGTAGGTCATGTGACAAATCACATGGGTGCGCATCTTTAACTGGATTCGTGTCATCGTCTTCATGCTGTATAGTTCAATATCTGGTGCAAGATGGGGCTCATACCTGGCAATCATGAAGGTATTGTTTATATGAAAACTCGTGTTAACTACGTGTCTTCTTGTACCACTATATGCAGTTGTGTGTTAGAATACAATATACACAACTTTTGTTGATTCATTGCTGACCGTTATACAAATCTGGATAAAACTTAAACTCTCCTGTGAAACGTTAGTGTAGGAAACAATAAGAGCGACTGTTACCTAAAACGTTACGACTGTAAATTTTGGCTAGGTGTCAATGTTACTGGATAATTAAGGGCTATAGTGTACGCTAGGTGTCAAGTGATACTTTACAATTTAGGACTGTAGTTTTCGCTGGGTGTCAAGTAATACTTGATAATTAAGGACTGTTCTCCATGTGTCGGTGTTCTTGGATAGTTAGGACTGTAGTTTACGCTAGGTGTCAATGCTACTTGATATTTTAGGACCGTAGTGTACGCTAGATATACAGTGATACTTGCTAATTTAGGACTGTACGTTACTCTATCTGTTACTTTAGGTCTGTAATACTAATAATTCTTTACCATTGATGCTCATTGCTAATCTTGTCGCACCTTAAGAAAGCAGAGAACTAGAAACGCATTTGGTTTAGGAGCTACGGTAACAGTTCACCTAGAAAATCATTTGCAATGTATCGATATCTTGGCATTTTGCAAGCGATTGGCCTTGACCTTGCATATGAGGGACATACATTCTACGTTACAATTACAGTATAGAAATTATTCGTGCATTCTTAAAAATGAGACATCAGTCAAGTGAAGTAAAAAAATGCATTCTGGAATTTGCGCATTAATTAAGCATACTAAAATATAAGACCAATTCAAATAAATATGGCAGGAGCTAGTAACTATTCATCACAATTATTCATATTTTCCATAGCTATGTGATGTCTTATTTGTGTGTTTCTTGATATGACCATATCTCCTTTATTGTGTTCTTTCCTTTTCCTTCTTTGTTGTTAGTTTTCTCGTTCTTCGAGCGTATCAGTCGATATTCCAGGATGAGTATTTGGAAGCGTGACAAGAAAAAGTTCAAAACTATTGTACGGAATGTATAACGGTACGACCCTCTGATATACTGGACATGTGTAGACATGTTGAAAGCATCCATCACAACAAATATTTGCTTTGAATACATGGACAAGTGTAGACATGTTGAAAGCATCCATCACAACAAATATTTGCTTTGAATACATGGACAAGTGTAGACATGTTGAAAGCATCCATCACAACGAATATTTGCATTTAATACATGGGCATGTGTAGACATCATGAAAGCATCCATCACAACGAAGGTTTGTATTGAATACATGGACATGTGTAGACATGTTGAAAGCATCCATCACAACAAATATTTGCATTGAATACATGGACATGTGTAGACATGTTGAAAGCATCCATCACAACGAATTTTGCATTGAATACATGGACATGTGTAGACATGTTAAAGGCATCCATCACAGCGCATGTTTGCACTGAATAAATGGACAAGTGGAGACATGTTGAAAGCATCCATCACAACGAATATCTGCATTGAATACATGGGAAAAAAAACTCATAATGCTCTTATATTGACTGCTGACACAGACTAGTTTTTCCACCGAATGAATTATATATGGTGCTAGTCTATTAATCCAAAATGGGACAACCTATCTGCCCAACACCTTCCTACACAGTGAATTATATATGGTGCTAGCTTATTGAGCCCAAATGGGACATCCTACCTGCCCCACACTTCCCTACACATTGCATTATATATGGTGCTAGCTTATTGATCCCAAATGGGAGATCTTACCTGCCCCACACCTCCTTACACAGTGAATTATAAATGCATCTAGCTTATTGATCCCAAATGAGGCATCTTACCTGCCCCACACCTCCCTAGACAGTGAATTATATATGGTGCTAGCTTATTGATCCCAAATCAGACATCCTACCTGTCCCACACTTACCTACACAGTGAATTGTATATGGTGCTAGCTTATTGATCCCAAATGGGACATCCTACCTGTCCCACACCTTCCTACACATTGCATTATATATGGTGTTAGCTTATTGATCCCAAATGAGGCATCTTACCTGCCCCACACCTCCCTAGACAGTGAATTATACATGGTGCTAGCTTATTGATCCCAAATGGGACATCCTACCTGCCCCCCACCCTAGACAGTGAATTATATATGGTGCTAGCTTATTGATCCCAAATGGGAGATCCTATCTGCCCAACACAGGAAGAGTCAAGGGTTTGCCTCGATATTAACTAATGGTGAAACCAGTATTTTCCCTCGTGACGAAGCATGTAAGATGCTGACCCAATGCCAAAGATATTAGCAATGTACGTCATATATTTAATCACATTTTCTTCTCTTTCCTTCCATGAAGAACGTTGAAATCAATTTTGCTGATACTGAGATTTACTACCTCTACATTCTTGTAAATTTATACATGAATGAGTGGCCAAAACTTCACTCTGCCCGAAACATTTTATTGCTTCCCCCAATTCCATCCGCTCACCGCTTTTCTGACTTTAATTATATTTTCTTCTTTATAACCTCACAACTTTGGCTAGAGTCTATTTATTTCTTGTGTGAGCTGATATCCAGCTAAAACGAATTGTATCAATAAAAGTACTACATATTCCTCATCCTCATTCCTACTTATGTCTGACCACTGACTTTCATAATAGTCCTACTTGTGTCTGACCACGGACTTTCACAATAGTCCTACTTATGTCTGACCACGGACTTTCACAATAGTATTATATGGACACAGTATTATAATATAGACATGAATATTTTGTGTCTAAACACGGACTTTGATATTATCATAAAGACCTGTACTGTTGAGTGTCTGAACATAGGCTTTGATATTTTTATAAAGAACTTTGTATGTTGAGTGTCTGAACATAGACTTTGATATTATTATAAAGACCTGTACATGTTGAGTGTCCGAACATAGACTTAGATATTAATATAAAGACCTGTACATGTTGAGTGTCTGAACACACACTTTGATATTATTATAAAAACCTGT
Source organism: Sinohyriopsis cumingii (assembly GCA_028554795.2). Lineage (NCBI taxonomy): Eukaryota > Metazoa > Mollusca > Bivalvia > Unionida > Unionidae > Sinohyriopsis > Sinohyriopsis cumingii. The sequence continues at coordinate 3,977,064 of JAPYKE020000151.1, forward strand.
CCCTGTTGAGTGTCCGAACATAGACTTTGATATTATTATAAAGACCTGTACATGTTGAGTGTCTGAACATAGACTTTGATATTATTATAAAAACCTGTACCTGTTGAGTGTCCGAACATAGACTTTGATAGTATTATAATGACCTGTACCTGTTGAGTGTCTGAACATAGACTTTGATATTATTATAAAAACCTGTACCTGTTGAGTGTCCGAACATAGACTTTGATAGTATTATAATGACCTGTACATGTTGAGTGTCCGAACATAGACTCTGATATTATTATAAAGACCTGTACATGTTGAGTGTCCGAACATAGACTTTGATATTATTATAAAGACCTGTACATGTTGAGTGTCCGATCATGGACTTTGATATTATTACAAAGACCTGTACATGTTGAGTGTCTGAACATAGACTTTGATATTATTATAAACAACTGTAAATGTTCAGTGTCTGAACACGGACTTTAATATTATTATAAAGACCTGAACATGTTGAGTGTCCGAACATAGACTTTGATAATATTATGAAGAGCTAAATATCATGTTTTAAGATAGCTTTTGCTGTTATTTTAACGGCTGGAATGTTTGGTGTCTGAACACGGACTCGGATAATGTTATAAAGACCTGCATTTTGTGTGTCTGGATACACACTTTGATACCATTATAAAGACCTGTATATTTTATGTGTCCGAACATAGACTTTGATAGTATTATAAAGGCTTGAATATTTTGTCCATTTTGAAAAAATCACCCTTTAGCTAATGTAATTGAATAACGTGATTATCTGCCTTACCGCTGGTTACAATGTGTTCATTTGTTGCTATAGCAACTATTTTGTTAAAATAAATTGTAACTAATCGTTAATATCAATATTATATATCTATATATCACCCCCACCCTACCCCGTCTTTGTTGTGTCTGAACACATACTTTGATACTATTATTATAAAGACCTGAATATTTTGTGCAGTTTAAAAAATATCAATCTTGGTTAAATAATTGAATAAGATGAATGTACACAAATGTTTGCATTTAATTAAGTAAGTAAAAAATACACAAAATTGTGTAGGTAATATATAGAATTAAATATACAGAAGATTGTGTGACTGACTGAATAAGTTTAAAAATAAAGTAACGCACGCGAAATAAAAATTAGCGCTCTGGAATAAATCACTTATGCAAGTCGCGGTGACCCACGTAGCTCAACTAGGTCATCTTTGATGGATCATATATGATAATGATATGGTTTCAACAGTATTCTGAGTCCTTACAATGAATAAGGTTTAAATTCCTTTCTCAATCCTGACAAGGTATGTTATTTTAAGGACTTTAAATGTCTTTAAAACGGATATGGTTTTACTAACTTTTTGACTCCTTACCAAGTAACAGATTTCTGAGTTTTTACAATGGTTGCGGTTTTAAAAACTTTCAGAGTTCTTAAAATGGTTTCATGAATTCCATTTTCTTAATTCTACTTACACGGAGTCCTTACAAATGTTCCATTAATTCCACTGCCCTAATTCTATTTACACGGCCGACAAAAATTGATTCCGCCATGTACACTGATGCATGTTAGATCGGATCCTTGGCTAAATCGGTTATCTTTGATAAAATTAGAACGGTTCTGTGTAGAGTTGAGATTGTAGGACGTGGAGTGGAGGGTAGGGTCCATGTCAATCTGATTAAAATTAGATCTCCGCTGTCCTAGGTAAAGATCTGTCGATGACCGCTTAAGGGTCATGTTCTTGTGACTTTTGAATTAACCAATGGAAATGCAGCTTTAAAAATCTGTAAATGAATCAAATCGTTCGGTACAAAGTTTATTCTCTTAAACCATACTACTCAGTTTATAAAGGGCGAAGATATAAGACTTCATCTGATTGGTTGATACAACTAGTGATTATGACAATAACATAGGTTACCAGAACATAAATCCAAAGCGGTCGCTGTCAGATCACCATGTATAACAGTGGAAATCTGATTTTAGTCAGATTGGGGTACATGTGATAAAGTCAAACCACAAAATATATGCACTTAACTACCCTTGTGTAAATTCTGTCAGTATATTGCAAAATTACTATTTGTTAATTTAGAGTTGTATAGATATTACTATTTTGTAATTTTTGTGTTTTATAACTATTGCTGACTATTTGTTACTTTAGTGTTATATAACTATTACTGACTACTTGTTATTTTAGTGCTGCATAACTATTACTTACTATTTGTAACTTTAGTGTTGTATAGCTATTACTGACTATTTGTTATTTTAGTGTTCCATAACTATTATTTTATATTTCCAACTTTAGTATTGTGTAACTATTATTGACTATTTGCTACTTTGATATTGTGCAACTATTATTGACTAGTGGCTACTTTAGTATTTTATGACTAATGAACATTAACATCCTGATAGCAATAATGAGTTCCGCGTGTTTTGATTTCTTTCGGTTTTTTATTGCATTTTTAATAGTTTTATTTTTAACACATTTTATTTTAATTATGGCGAGGAAATAGGAGCTATGTCCCTATCTCAGTGAGGGGCACAGAGTGGCTGAGTGGTCTAAAGCGCTCTCCGTCACGGATTACTGCCATCTCACCTCTGTCTGCGTGGGTTCGAGTCTCGGGCTCGGCCAATGTGGATATGTGAGAAAGCTTGCCGGTAGCTTCTCGTGGGTCGGTGGTTCTTTCTGGGGTTTTCCCAAGCTCTTCCTCCACCATTAATACTGGCCGCCATGTATAGCCTATCTTGTGCTGAAAAATTTCGTTAAACCCTATAACAACAACAACAACAATAACCTATCTCAGTGATGTTGCTTGCAACGGCCCTTTAATACATTAATGTCTTTATCATGGCGAGGAAATGGGAGCTATGTCCCTATCTCAGTGATGTTGCTTGTAACGGTCCTTTAACACATTAATGTCTTTATCATGGCGAGGAAATAGAAGATGAGTGCCTTTCCCAATTATACACAGCGGCAGCCGAGCCGGGCTGACATGGGCAGGCAACGAAACCAGGAACATTGAATTACGAATCCGACGCTAATTCGTCTGAACTGTCCCGCCTTTATCCCCATTTTACTTATTTATTACAACGTATTATACAGTAACTATATATATAAAATATACACTCAGAATGGGAAGAATGGGTACTTTCATAATTATTTGCACAGCGTATTATTCCCGTACATATAAATTAAATAAAATAAACAAGGCAGACATGTGAGAACGGGTACTAGTGTATTTTAATGATACATTATTTGAAGGTACCTTAAGCAGTCGCATGAACAAATCACGCAATGAACACGTGAAAGTCCACATAATGTATGACAAGGAGACGCTATCGATATACTTGAGATATCTACTATCGGGACTATCACGAGTTTGTCGTCAATTATATCTAGGTAGACGGCACTAAGACGTACGAGGCGCAAACTCGAGCAGATAATGAGGATAAAGCCACTGTCTGGGTTATCGTAGCTTTAACGTTAATGTCGAGCAGCTGGTGCCAGGACATACAAGTTGCAGATAACGATTATATTCATGTAATGTACCCAGAGTCGCGGCCTAGATGAAACCCAAGCAGTAAATGGGTGGGTGGGTGAAAATACAGAATACACGCCGACGAATCATCCTGTCAAGCATGTACAACACATTTGTTGATATAAGTATAATTTGCTCATAAATCAAGTTTTGAAACGTATGATGCATCTCATACCCCCATGTTAAAATAATCACGTTTGTATATTCTGACAAATTGTGCAGTATTATTTGGTTCAACACAACATGTGCATAAGCTTGCTTTATTTTGGAACATTTCTTATGACAAACAATTGGTCAAAAACTTGTATTCTTGACTCACGTCCACTTTCAAGTCATGTGTACATTTAGTGAGGAGCAGTTCTCATATTATCTTGTCCCAATCCCAAATGTATAGATATCGAAGTTTCAGCATGAAACCTTTCTATTACAAGTGTATTTTCATGCGATGAAAGCAGACTGATGTCAAAGAGGGACCGGCTAATTAAGTTTCCGGTGGTTCGATTGGGTGTGGAGGAGAATGGAATTTTCCATTGAAGAAGAATACTTTATATTTTCGTTTGCGTGATTGTTTTACTCTTGGACATTGGGTTTTTCACTTGAAAATACATAAACAGGTTGATAACTTTCATTGTTTTATCATACACTTGACTACCCTGACCTGCATTCTGATTCTATTATTGTGTCTTAGCTTTTTCTACAACGTTGTTTTCTTGAAAAATTATTCATTGTTGTCTTAATATCCGAAGCAGACAAATTCTTATTATTGTATTCCCTTTTTCTTTTGGGTGGATTTATTGATTCAAATTATTATTCACTGGAATTACAAAGTGCTCAATAATATACAACATTAATTTGGAATAATAGTAAATTCAGTCAATGACATTATGAGTTGTAATAGTGTGGTGCATCAAAATAATATCAGCACATCAACACACTCCAGACCATGGACACATTAGCACGTTCGAGACTACAATCATACCTATACATTCAAACAAAATGGGTATTTGTATTATTGTTATGGAATACCATTGCAATTGAATTAGCACATCATACGTTTGGACTGCTGATATAATTTTAGGACTAATTTGGATATAATTTACAATGCTTTAAGTTCTGTTTAATTTTTCAGTTTGTATTCTAGGAAAATAAATTATGTGATGAATTTTACGATAATTGTTTGTTTCCCTCTCTATTATGTTACTTTGTTTAAGGCCATAGATTGGTAACACTTTGTATCTCACTGCCAACTGGAGATACTGATACACTTTGAATAATGGTCGCTGTTCTTCTCACAGTCATATGGACATACATACACAATTTGGAATAAATAGTCGTTGTATTACTCACGGTCAACTGTGCACACTGACACAGCGTTGAGTTGATGGTTGTTGTGCTTCTCACGGCCACCTGGACAAACTGGCACAGTTAGGAATATACGGTCGCTGTGCTTCTCACGGACGTCTTGCACACACTGGCACCGTTTTGAATAAATGGTCGTTGTATTACCTACGGTCAAGTGGACACACTGAAATATACTTGAATTAATGGTAGCTGGATTTCTCACCGTCAACTGGACACATTGGCAAAGATTTAGAATAAATGGTCGCTGTTCGTCTCACGGCCAACTGGACACACCGCACTAATTTTAAATAAATGGTTGCTGTACATCTCACGTCCAAATGGACATACTGGCATAGGCTTGAATAAATGTTTCCTGTACTTCTCACGGACTTCTTGCTTTATATGATTATTTCATACGTTTAAAATAACTTGTTTAGAGTTTCCCGGCGCTCTTGATTATAGTTTCCAATATATGTCGTTTCAATTGGTTCAATACCATCTCAGTAGCATGTGTGGGCTTTAAGGGTCTATGGAAATCCCAGTCAAAAAGGTCCTGGGGCTGTTTAGGGTCTATGAGAAATTTAAAATGGGGCAAAACCTTGGGTTTGTATAGGATTAATCGAAGTCCCAGTCAAAATGGTGTCCCAGCAATATGGGGTCTATGGGAATTTAACATGGATGGGCATGTATAGGGACAATGAGAATTTAACATGGGAAGTGCACCTGGGAAATTGAACATGGGTGTCGTCATGATGCTTGTAGGGTCAAAACTACTTATATGGTGAAATGCATTTAAAGGAACAAAGATTGATAGGGACACACATAGACATGCAGAAACACACAAATACACATTCAAACAAGGAAGATGGAAACAGACAGAAAAGAAGACAGAAATGTTCTTATGAAATACAGATATATAGACTCTAAAAAGAAAAGCCTATTGCATCGGTACAAAACATGTACTCAAGTATATACGTGGGCTCTCTGATCTGTGCTTTGGTCTAAGCACCATCCCTTTGATACATATACATTTGGACATGAAACAAACCAATTTATGAGTTATTTAGCTCTTGGTTCTATTAAACAGTCAAATAGGACAAAGTTCATATTCCTCTCGAAATCCGTCATCCCTAGCATTACTTGAATAAATATTTTGTACCAATGCAATAGACTTTTCTTTTTCGAGTCTCTATTATATGTGTGAGTCATTCTTTAGAACATTTCTAATGAGTCGGTAACAAGCATCATTATCGCCATTTAACGGTTCTTCGCCTCGCCATAATAAGTTATTACAATCTAATAATAAATATCTAACTGTGTTCCAGATCTGTAGAATTCTATCTGGAAACGTGTTTCACACATTATATTTAGTTAGTTTGAAATATTTTTCAAACGTGAACGCGCTATCACCACAGTAATGTTAATTTTGTGATCGTAATACGCCGTTTCTATGCTAACAAATTTAGGGAAATATACGGGAAATGTATTATTACATTTTATCCACTTCGAAATGCAACCAAGTATACACTGAAACACAGTCTTTACTTTTACTATCCAAATAAACAATGCATATACATATGTATTCCTATCCTAACAATCGCCACATATACAATATAACACCATCTTTACATTAGTACCCATAAACCACGTATACAATACAGAACCCCATTTTTGCTTTATTATCTCAACGCACCTTCTATTATCCACCACAATTAAAACAAATAGAACCATACAAAGTTGGTAGCACAATAGAGAGAGAGAGAGAGAAAAATTTACAAAGCACAATATTGTTTGGCAAATACTATCAGTATTTCTTTTCTAGTGCATTGGAAGGGTCTCAAAACAGTTGTTGTGGTTTCTGTCAGCAGGTTCTCTTCGTGAATATTATAACTATCAGATCGGGCATCAAACACGGCACCTCGTTTCACTCACGATTTTTTTTGTGCAGAGCCTGATCCTAAAAAAATAGGCCCGTTAGACTTCTTCTATCAGTCTTCCTTTTCCTCCTTCATCCAATCTGGATGGCTCAGTGCCCGAAATATTCCTGGATCTTCATTCAATTGGTATTGAGACAAGGGAGTTTTCTCTCCCTCTTCTTTGCACAGCACATGGTAGACACTGAATGGCGCGACTTTGACTGATTGATTGATCCTGGAATATCGTCGTGTTCGACGAATTGGACATGTGTGACTGGTTAATGTACACATCGTCGCACTTGTGCTAGCCACCCGCCTGATGCTATGATGTATGCCATGTACACTTAATTCCAATGTAAGGAAGCTGGAATGGAGGAGAAGGAGAAGGACGTAGGAGCATTGACGTCACTGGAAGGCTTGTAAATCATGGGTTATCATGGGATGAAGAATTTCGATCTTTTTCAAAGTGTTTGAAAGGTGTCGTCTTGACCTGAATTTTGAAGAAAATGATCTCATTACATATGGCTAGTGGCTAGTGGAATGTAGAGTGGAAAGGGTTTTTATACCGTTTATGCTATAAGTTGCATTGTTGGGAACTATTAGGTTTTCCACCCTGATGACGGGTTTGCTTTGAGGTTTTACTTTCGTTCAATCCGTACTACCTTGTGTAGCTGGGCCTCATGGTTTCAGTTATTAACCACCTTATAACGTAGATTTAATTTGGGCCGAATTTTGTCTTCAAATCAGGTGGTGCCAATGCTTAATTGTTTTCATTTTTGGTGGGGGATGGGGTGAGTTGGAGGCATTTACCGCATTGTGTAGTGGACCCTGATGATCGTGGACTTTTGACCACCTTATATTTTTATTTTTGAGACATGGGTTAATGGGTCCTATGTTTAACTTATGTGTACTGAACCAGTCATTGACACAATTGTGCTGCGGGGCCTGATAGTCTGCGCTTTTGACCACCTTATACATTGAAATATGGTGTCAGATTGTCGGGTACAATGGCTAAGTTACTTATCGTTTCCAATCGTTGTCACATTGTGGCGAAGCCACATGATTCTGGAGTCGGGCCAGCGTATATTGATTGAGTAATGTTTAAGGTCGTAGTTATTGCTTGAATTCATCCCTAGCATTACAACCTTTCAAGGTAGAGGTGAAAGGAATTTGCATGTCATGTTTGTGTAGACAAGAGTTACATGCTTAGTGGATGAATATAGCGGAGGTTATGAAGAGTATTATGTAATGGAGGTGTTGTTTGCATGTAGTATTTACTAGTGTGTTGACATGTAGTATTTACTAGTGTGTTGGTATGTAGTATTTACTAGTGTGTTGACATGTAGTATTTACCAGTTTGTTGACATGTAGCATTTACCAGTGTGTTGACATGTATTACTTACCAGTTTGTTGATTCTTGGGTGTATCTATTTATTTAATGAGTCTTATTGCTGTGATAGGTTTTACTTGAGGGTATCTATTTATTGAATGAGTCTGTTTGCTGCGCTAGCTTTAATTTGAGGGTATTTTTTTAATGAGTCTGTTTACTGTGCTAGTTTTTACTTGAGAGCATCTATTTATTTAATGAGTCTGTTAGCTGTGCTAGTTTTTACTTGAGAGCATCTATTTATTTAATGAGTCTGTTAGCTGTGCTAGTTTTTACTTGAGGATATCTCTTTATTTAATGAGTCTGTTAGTTGTGCTAGTTTTTATTTGAGGGTATCTATTTATTTAATGAGTCTGTTTGCTGTGCTAGCTTTAATTGAGGGTATCTATTTATTTAATGAGCATTATTGCTGTTCTAATTTTTACTTGACTGTATCTATTTGTTTAATGAGTCTATTCGCTGTGCTAGTTTTTAACTGAGTGTATCTATTTATCTAATGAGTCTTATTGCTGTGCTAGGTTTTATTTGCGAATATCTATTTATTTAATAAGTCTGTTTGCTGTACTAGTTGTTAATTGAGGGTATCTATTTATTTAATGAGTGTTTGCTGTGCTGGTTTTATTTGAGTGTATCTATTTATTTGATGAGTATTATTGCTGTGCTAGCTTTTACTTGACTGTATCTATTTATTTAATGAGTCTGTTTGCTGTGCTAGTTGTTAATTGAGGGTATCTATTTATTTAATGAGTGTTTGCTGTGCTGGTTTTATTTGAGGGTATCTATTTATTTGATGAGTATTATTGCTGTTCTAGTTTTTACATGAGTGTTTGATTCACACGTTTGTTTTGCGGAATGTGAATTCTTACACAACTATTTTTTTTAAAGAGTGTATTTAATTAAATAAAGCTTTGTAATTGTCCTTGTTAATATCAGTTCCGACCACAACTGTACATTCAATACAGCAAGTATGAGAGCCATCAGGTTACGTTTAATATGACTGTCGGTGAAGTGACTGGTTTAAAGGAAGAAGACCGATATGACAGCCCCCATTGCTTGACATCTTAATGTACAAATAAATACTAGGACTTGGAGTCTATTTTATGGCCATTAACGTCATTCCAACACAGATTTTTTTCCAAAATAAAGACTGACACGTTATCTTCTAAGACTGACTATTACACTAGATTTACATAGATATGTTGTACAAATAATATATTCCTTGTATCACTTTGTACTTTATTTGAAGGAGGAAATACAGCTTACGAGCATACATCAAGATCCAGTAAATCTGCGCAAGCATACATCAAGATCCAGTAACTGTACGATCATACATCAAGATACAGTAACTGTGTACGAGCATCCATCAAGATTTAGCAACTGTGTACGAGAATACATCAAGATTCAGTAACCGTGTACGAGAATACATCAAGATCCAGTAACTGTGTACGAGCAAACATCAAGATTTAGCAACTGTGTACGAGAATACATCAAGATTCAGTAACTGTGTACGAGCATACATCAAGATTTAGTAACTGTGTACGAGCATACATCAAGATACAGTAACTGTGTACGAGCATACATCAAGATCCAGTAACTGTACACGAGAATACATCAAGATCCAGTAATGTGTACGAGCATACATCAAGATTTAGCAACTATGTACGAAAATACATCAAGATTCAGTAACTTTGTACGATTATACATCAAGATTCAGTAACTGTGTACGAGAATACATCAAGATTCAGTAGCTGTGTACGAGCATACATCAAGATCCAGTAACTGTGTACGAACATACATCAAGATCCAGTATATGTGCTGTGCACAGATTCAATGAATGTAAAAGTCAACTGAACTGCAGCCTATCAAACATCTTACTTTACAGTGGTAACCAAGGTACGTAACCTGGAAAGGACAAAATTAGTTTTTCTCTGAGTAGTCGAACTTCTATTAGATATAGTTACTTTATTCAATTACATGGTGAGTTTAGGCATATACATACACCCTTTCCAGTTTCAGCAATTTCGCACCCCATACATTTCCATTTCTAAAGTCAACCAACCCCCTCCCCACCATTCCCCATTTTGACTGTCATCTAAATTCTTTGAAGGTTCAAACTATATACATGGTTTAATATATGAGAAGCGCTAGACAAAAAATCACCAAGAAAATCCGACGCACTCTGCTTAATTTAGTCTGAATGTATTTGTGGGTGGAGTTGGATGGTAGGTGGAATCAGGACACAATTCTAACTTTCGATTTAGTAAGCACGAATGTAGTATAATTTTGGACATTTTTCCTCGCTTATTTTGTGGCGATACAAAGTCAGATTTAGGCATTCTTGGAACTGAATTAGGTTTCATTGAATTAAATATGTTGTTTAGAATAGGACACTTATGGTGTGGTTGTCTGTGTATTTGGCGACAGGGTCCAGTTCTTTGTCGACAGGCCAGCACTTAAAATAATGCCGGGCAATCTACGATAAGAACTTCATTGTCAATTCTTGACTGAAGTTTAAAGATCACTTATGAGAACAAATACCACTATGTATGTCTGTCTGTCTGTATGTATGTGTATATGTGTGTGTGTATGTATGTATGTATGTATGTATGTATGTTTGTATGTAAGCATGTATGTATGTATGTGTGTATGTACGTATGTATGTATGTATGTATGTATGTATGTATGTATGTATGTATGTATTATGTATGTATGTATGTTGTTGTGATATTAACGTACCTTTTAACAATTTTTCAGTCATATCGCTACGATGTCTGCAATGTGGCAGTTTTTAGTGATGTCTAGCACTGGGGCATCATGCCACAGACATGTATCTTGATGTCCCACCCAGACATATTATCCTGACACCGGGCCGACCAGTCCTAACACTAACCTCTTAATGCTGAGCTCCAAGCGAGGCAGCTGTTAGTACCATTTTAGTAAGTCTATGTATGACTCGGTCGGGGTTAGAACCCACGATTTCACGCATCCGAGGAGGACGCTCTAACCACAAGGCCACCGGAGCGGTATGTATGTATGTATGTATGTATGTGGCCTGCTGATGTAGCCTTTATTTCCACACTTGGCTTCAAAATACATGATTCAATCAAGATAAACAGGTCGAAAAGCCTATTCCGGTTTCCAAAATATCTCCTGTCTAGGTTGCTTATGTTTTCCCACTTTGTTCCAGAATTCTGGAAACAGTTTCCGCACATCTGGAAGCCCCTCCAGATTCCTAAATGTTGCCTGATTAGGTTGCCTATTTTTCAACACTGTTAAAATTTCATGGCATTGTCTCTCAGCATCATGTGGAATTTCAAAAAGAATCTGTTCGATTTTGGACACAGAGACCTCCAGCTCAACACCTAGATGGAAATATTATTTTCCAATCATGCGACATATTTGAATCAGACGCTTAGGGTTTGGCTTGTGGGAGGCAGCTTTCGAACACGCTGTTCCCTGAAAATGAGTCAATGCATTGTATATAGACACGATACAATTCGAATTCCACAAAATAATATACAAAAATCACATACTGCGTGTACTCAACATTTTTCACAATTTCCTTAAATTGTGCCATCTCTTAAATTTTGCTTTAAAAATTATTGGACATGTGTATGCTACATTTGAACTATTGATAAACTAAATTATCATGCTATTAAGTAAACACTATTTGAAATAAAATAAAACATGTTTGTACTTGATGCTAATGTAATTACATATAAGCTTTCCAGTACTTGTTTTTACATAGAAATGTTTTTTGAACTTATTCCTAAATAAAAGCTCCTTAGACGCTTCAGTTGATTAAATTGTGCTTAATACCTAAGTGTTGTGAAGTAGATTCCAACTGGAATTAAACCCAATCTGAGTTATAATAATGTTGATCGTGAGCTTGCTGTAATCTTTAACAAGGTTGTATGCATTCTCAATCAAGATAATGGTGTGTAATAACTTTGACTTTTAACACTTGTCTTTTTAATTTACCAGATTTCCAACATACATTACCTGTGCATATTAGCCTAATGAGCTCTCTCATATAATTCAGCTTGAAATAGTTTAATGTGGCACCAGTGTAGGTCTCTTACAGAAGCCATCTTCAAATTGTTCAAAGTGGCACCAGTGTAGCTCTCCCACAGAGGCCATCTTCAAATGGTTTAAAATTGCAACAGTGTAGCTATTAACTAACTGATTATCAGCCAATTAATTAATCTGCAAAACTGTCTAAGCTTACTGAAATTACTGAAAATCATGTTTATCAAAACAAGTCCATGTACAGGATAGAGGCTGGTTAAAATGAATTGTTTCTTATGTAGCAAGTCATGTAGTGCCGAAAGTGCTCAAGCCATGTATGACATTCTTCAGCGAAAAGATTTAATTGAGGACAAAGTAGATACGAATAGTAAGAGGAGAGACATCATGATTTTCAATGTTGAGGCAGTCGTACCTGGTGTTCAACTGTAATTTTTTAAATTTTGGTCTTACTAGATATTATAAGAAGTGTATTGGTGAAAACAAATGTTGATATAGCCATCATGCGTGTGGAGTACAGACAACACTATTTTCAAAATATCAACCATAGCGGCCTTATTAATGGTTATTAAGAATCATCTAGAACCATAAAAACTGTTCTATGAAAACCCTTGTCAAAATGACATCTCATTTTAGGTGAATATCAAACATGTAGTTGAGGGAGTAAAGTAATTGAATTGATATAACATTTGCCTGTTGACATTGGATAACTGGTACTTTCCTGGTAGGTAAATACCCCAATGAAATGACAAAATGGCATCTTCCCATTTGGGTGAATTGTAAGATTCCATACCAGAAGATCACGCTACAGGACACCATGCACATATCGCATGTGTGTAGTGCCACTCACTGATTCTTTTCGAGAGATCATCCTGACTTTGTGGGAAATTAACAGCAGGGTGTGGGGAAGATATCTGGAAATAACAACAGGTAAGTATTGCATTATTACATATTTTGCCCACTGAACTACATCTTAATTTCTCTTATAACATACCTGTTGCTATCGAATGCCTGAATTGGTCAGTTAGTTTGATACTTACCTAGTGATCACACAAGTGTCAAATAAAACTCATAGCTAGGATTATTCACCCTCACTGAAGACAGCTGCCAGATGGATTCTAGTCGAGGTACTGAGCAACAATGATTGGACCCAGTGAGACAATGCCTTCACTCTGGTGAGTAAATGAGTGAAGATAAAAACAGGATAAAGTGTGAGAATGCCAAACAGCAATTTTTATAATATCCTTCAAAGATGAATGAGTAGATAGGGCCATGACAATCTCAAATAATGATTTTTTTAAAAAAATTAAAACGATGACTAGTCCTTATCTGTAAGGGACTGGTAAACTTTCGTGATAATTAATACAACCTACCTAGACATAGTGGATGCTGAGATATCAGCTAAATTTTTATATGGGGGAGGAAAACCTTTCTCCCCTTTTTCTCTCTCTCTCTTTATAAGCTTTGCATAAGAACATGGAGACCTCACTGGAGTAAAAAATCTATCTTGATCATCCCCAGCAGTGATATGACTGTAATTGCGGTACGCAGTCAGGATTGGTGTAGCAGTTTAAGGTTGGGATTTGCTAAAATGAACCTGATACAAGCCTGTTTTTTCGACAGAACTTTTGAAAATGGGCAAGTGTTGTAAAGGTCTCTCCAGTAGTTCTTAATGCATAATGTTTCCTCTTCCAGCATAAAAATCTTATATATACACTTACAAACGATTCTCTATTTGTCATCATACATCTCAGATATCATACGTCTCTTAGACTGAATGTTGCATTTAACAACACTGATTAAAATGGGAGATCATTTGAATTGATCCAAGTTTGAAGGTGGAAAATCTCTAGGTTGTTTTATAGGAGAAAGCCCCATTACTGCAACAGAAAATCCCTCTTCTGATAGTAAGGTCATGTGATAAATCACCAGTGGATTGAGAGGATGACTGAACCACACTCGCTAGGACCACATAGGCAATACAAGTGACGAGTACCTGGGTTCCTGATCTGTAGGATCATTCAGAAGGTTTGGTGGGTCTTAAGCAAACAGACACTAACACTTTAGGCTGAAAGCATCTACTGCCCATGTACTCTGGATGGGGTTGGAGAAATGATAAAGACCATGATGTTGATTAGCTTGGCGGCAAAGAAATCTAACAGAGGATTTCCCTGACTTTGGAACAGGGAGGCTGCTACAGAATGGTGCAGTGTCTATTCTATGAGGAGTATCGTCTCTTTCTTTGACAGGTTGTCTGCCAAAATATTCTTCCTGCCGGGAAGGCGGTAAGGTCGGAAGGCAACTTTTTTTCTGAAGCGGTGCAGCAAAGGAGTTTCCATTCTTCCATGCAGAGAGACAGTGCATGGTTGCATCCTTGTCTCATGAACTATGCTACCACATACTTGGAAGGTGAGCCCAGGTGCTTGTATAAATATCCACCTGAGATGCATCAACATCTAAAGTAGGTGGTTTAGTGGGCCAGTAATTGGGTATAAATATTATTAGCTAAAAGTAGCTACCGAGCCTCAAGATGTAGGGTTGGCTACATACCATCCACTACATTTTTACAGCAAAGCTTGGGCCCTAAAAACTCTTTGAGAGAGATTATTTATTGTAACCATTTGATAACATAGCAAGATTATCTGATCAAGATTTTCTCCCATAAGATTTTGAAAAGAATATAAGAAAAGCAGGGAGGGGAACCAAATGAAGGTGGTACCACATCAGCCTGTTTAGCTCTAAGCCCATGTGCATTCACTAAGTCAGATATGTTGTCTTCATCCTATCTGTTGAGAGGAAGGACTACGTAACACAATGTATCCCTGTTCTGGTGAAGACATAGGAGGAAACACAACATAAAAAATTAAAATGCTAAGTTGTAAACCACAATTTATGAAACAAATCCTAAAACTCCCTCAAAAAAGCTTAGCTGAACAGGGGACATAAATCAAGCAGGGATATAATTAAAACATTTAAGAAGAAAATAGCACATTAAACAATTAGCGATTCATTCACTGACCTCAAAGTGGAAGTCAATCTTAAGGACATGATTATGTTCAACCTAATATGTTGACTAAGGAAAGAATGATAGAGCAAAATTATGCTTGAACATAATGCTTGGATTGTTTTGCAGGGTGATCTAGTGGAATGAAACTTTTTTGGTTCGCAGTAATGGAAAGATGAAATTGCATCATACCGTCAGGGAAACAGCTATGTAACATTATAGAAGAATTTTAGTGAAAGCAGCATTCTGATATGACGATCCATCCAGGAGGAGCAGTGATGGCATGTTTCTCAAAATGGCCACTGTGAAACAATACTGGACCTCAGACCAACACCATTTTTTAAACTTATTTTCATTTCAGACTGACTAGATATCATGAATATATTTTGTGTAACTCCCAGGACACTATGACGTTTTGTTGAGGAGTAGCAATAACAAGATTTCCAAGATTGCTCCAGTAATGACCATTTTGTGTACCTCAGATCAGCACTATTTTAATTTAGCTAAATGTAGAGATAAGATTTTATTTATGGCCACTGTGGTGGCTATATTGGATGTATGAGAAACACCATTTTAATTGAGTTCTAACTGGAATTTGGGATAAATGTTTGTGTAAAGGTTCATGGTAGTATTGCAAGTAGCGCGTGAAGGCATAGCAATGTACAAACTTGTGCTAATTGTGCTCATTGAGAGAGGCATAGCAGGCAGATAACGCACCACAGACAATGTCCATGAGGTTCTATCCAACAGAAGAAAACATAAATTCACCATGGGTTTACTCATGTACTTAAAACGACCCTTAATACTGAATGGAAAACCCCCATAATAACTTGAAATAACAAGAATTACAGACTCTACAGACAGACACTGATGACAGGAACCTATTATTGTCATATATATAGTTCATGCAGCGAAGTCAGCCCACAACACTTCTAAGATCATGGAATGTTCCAGTTGCAAAGAGCTTTTCGAGATTACTAACAAACTCAAGGAACATGCACACCACTTCCAAATACCTCCTCTCCATTTAACCTTCCGGGCATGTTTGCAAATGTCTTCCGTGACAAAGTACAAACCATTAGAGATAAGCTTGACACCACAATTTCAATTGACTCGTCGTCACCATACAGGTAGGATACGGAATTTGAGCGGCAACCATTCACAGCATTTGAACATGTCTCTATGGATTTCGTACGTAGAATCCTGATGAAGAGTGCACCAAAGTCACGTCAACTTGATCCAATGTCAACATCACTGCTGCTTGAGTGCTTAGATCCAGTATTGCCTTCACTAACTTATGCTATTAATACCTCTCTCTCACACGGGGAATTCCCACCATTTTTCAAAACTGCCACTGTAAAGACCCTGCGGAAAAAAACAACACTAGACCATAACAATTTTAAGAACTATCGCCCAGTTTCAAATCACATTCATATATCTTAGAACAGTTTGTTATATCCAGGCTTATATCTCATCTGAATTCAAACAGTCTTCTTTTTAACAATATTCAATCTGCATATCGCCCTTGCCACAGTACTGAAACTACTCTTCTAAAATTAGTTAATGACATTCTCTTTGCTTTGGATAGCGGAACCATTACAGTCCTCACCCTCCTTGATTTGTCTGCAGCATTTGACACAATAGACCATGAAATATTACTTCACCTTCTCCAGCCTTTATCCTCTAACTCCACTTTCTTTCATTGAATACTTATTGATACGGTCGACATAAAAGGAGCATACACATAATTTATATGATCAAGTTAGGCTACAGAAAGAGTAAACAGACATTTGGCTGAATCATTATTTGGAAAGCTAAAACAGGTCAAATAACCCTACACCAATTTGATGAAACGTCATTTTCGAAAAATAAAGCTTCCTACGAAAATGAAAAATACAAGCGTAATATCAGACTGAACAAACAAACTAACCATAACCCTACAAACTCAACGAAGAATTCCAGCGCAGAATAAAATCTATCGATATAAAAGATTAAAACATAGCTATAACAGTTCACGAACCAACTTTATCAGCTGCAATTGATATACATTCTCCAGATTGTAGATATTTATAAGTCGTCAATCCGAAGTGTGTTACGTTGGTCTGCATTTTCACCAGAATATCAAAGACCGCCAGAACCTCAACGAGATGAAATTTCCACTAACGAAAAATAATTTATAACAACTCCAGAATATCGAGATATGTGGCCATGGCGTCATTATACAGATAATCTTTCTGATGGTATAATATTTCCTAAAACACCGTTTTCAATAACTGATTATAGTAGAAAAAGTGATGTCAATGGAAATGCCAACACTGAAATTGTTTATGTAAACATTCCAGATCACTGACCGATGAAATTAAAACTTCAAATATAACTATGTCCATGACATTAGTGTAATTATTAAAAAATGATATCCTGGTGTACCCTGATAATGATCTAAAGAAAACAATCATTGAAACACTACAACATTTAAATCAAATTGTGTCAGACCTTAAATATGCTGATCAAGCTATAATAATAATAATTAAAGCCAGTTCTTATGATATGACAGGAGAAGTTAAAGAAATACCAAACATCAGTTAACTATATAGTAATCATTATAAAATAACTGAATCAGATTTACTAAATATTATATTACGATGATTTAGCGCCGAAGAACTAATACTATCACTCAATACTATTATCAATGAAAAGTTGCCTAAAATTGTTGAGTCATGGAGAAAAATAGCCCCACCAGCAGGTATTCTCAAACATAACAATAATTCATACGGTGGAGGCAGACATTTTTCACCAGGATTTGTAAATATAACTTCAACGATCTCAGTCAACCTTTTGTGTGATGCAATTGATGGCAGCTATCAAATAAACCTTGAAAAATCAAATCAAGCTCAACAGGGATATATCTTATGTACTTATACACCTATAGTACCTCCTGGATATTTAATTGTAGACGAACCGATTAATCCGGTTTATCTACGGTGTCAAGAATACATTTGAAACTTACTGAATGAATCGGACACTTAATTGACTTAACAAATGAAAATCTGAATAGCAATCTCTACGTAACGATTTTTGATGATTTTTAACCTCAACGCGAAATCAGATTTATTTTATTCTGATGAAAAAATTATTTAAAATAATTGGTATAATTTATCAAAGACCATCTGTCAGATTTCGAAACTCTTGAGGGTGATAACCCCAACGATTATCTAAGTGATTTCTCGATAAATCGGTGAATTATTGTGTAACATTGATACAAGTGATGTTTTTCACGTGTTCTTTGTGTTTTTGAATGATTTTCGAAACAAAAATGAGAATTAGTAGAGAATAGATCACAAACAATTAAAGAATCGCTGAGGTTTTCACCCGGAATAATCACAAAATCTAACGGATTTTCCTTGAAGAAAATGGATGAAAAAAGATGAATTTAGATTTAAAAATTATATTTCTCAACCAAGACGGTATAATACAGCACAGACACAACCTCTCAATTGCTAAATAAATTTTCACATACCTCTTGTTCACTTCCAATGTGCTCCAGGCTGACAAAAACACAGAATCTAGCCGTCTTTCATGATGAAATAAACCCTGCAGAATAACTGAATTTCCAGAATCATTCACTCACGTAGTCATCCAGAACATTCACTCAGGTGATATCCTAAAATATTCACTCAAGCAGAGTGACGGAATTCAAGGAAACTTTCTTGGGTTTATTTGGCTACAAAAATAGCTAGACTCTGGTTTTCTTTCAGTCTCAAAGTGCACTGGAAATTGATAAGGTAAGTGAAATATTTTCTTGAATTATGTTGTGTTAATTATCACACAGATCGTTAAAATAGTTACGATGATGCACAAATGAACTAAACGTATTATTATTACGTAGTAACAAGCAAGATAGCTACTGAATTATTGTACCGAAGAAAGAAAGATACAGTTATCTCCCTTCCTAAGATCAATACGAAGCAAAAGCGAGATAATTTTTGAATTGCTCTACCAAAGACAGGGTCATCTCCCTTCAACAGTGGAAGTTTCATATATAACTGTTGTATTGTGATATTTTAATAACTCACACTTCTTATGACTGGCGATGGTAGAGACCTCAGATTGTTAAAATAACTGTTCTAACAATAATTATTATAACAATTAGTATAATAACAATACAAACAATAGCAACATAATATCAACAATCATGCCTCTTGGCATCGTTAGCCTCGAGAGACGATGGAACTGAACCCATGAGAGATGTCCCGGTTGGTAGTTGTGCAGTATCTGCTGTGGCTAAGTAGTACATTGCGGGAGTGGCAGTCCCTGCTGCTCTTGCTGCACTTGAACGTTGCGTCTGGTGTTGGCTGGAGCTGCTTTATTCTTCATCAGCTAGCAAGCGTTGCTTGCCCTCTCCGGCTTTCAGACCAGTGAGCAGAGCATGTCGCCAGTTTGATCTGTCTAAAGCGAGCTCTTCTCAGTTGTTGACATCGATATAAAGGGCTTTGATGTCGTGCTTGCAGACATCCTTGAAGCAGAGATGTGGCCGTCCGTTCAACCTTTTGCTTGAGGCGAATTCCGAAAAAAGGATGTCTTTGGGGATCCGTCCTTCATCCATCCGACGTACATGGCCCAGCCATCTGATGCGGCGTTGGCGGAGGAGTGTGATCATGCGGAGAATCTTGACAAGCTCGAGCACCTCGTTGTTTGTTACTTGATCTCTCCAGGTGATCCCGAGTATGCGTCGGAGGCATCGCATGTGAAAAACGATAAGTCTTTTCTCTTGTGAGGTGTACACAGTCCAGGTTTCCCTGGCGTATATGAGAGTGCTTAGCACGCATGCACGGTACATGGTGATTTTAGTATTCATGATCAGCATGCTGTTGTTCCACACTCTCTGGGACAACCGGGAGAGAGTTGTTGATGCCATTCCGATCCGATTGTTGAGTTTAGCATCGAGAGAGAGGTTGTTGGTGATGTTAGAGCCGAGGTAGATGAACTGACTCACCACCACAAGTTCGTAGTTGTTGATGATGATGCTTGGGGGGGGGGGGCGGTCCTGAACCATCACTTTAGTTTTGTTTAGGCTTATGGTTAACCCAAACTCATCGCATGCTTTAGCAAAGCGGGCCATCAGGTGATGAAGCTCAGCTTCTGTGTGGGTAGCTAGAGCAGCATTGTCTGTGAAGAGCATGTCCCTGATGGTTACTTCACGCACTTTGCTCTTTGCCTCAGTCGTGCTAGGTTGAACAGTCTGCCGTCTGATCGTGTGTGCAGGTAAATCCCGTATGTGGATGTCTCAAAGGTGTGCTTGAGCATTACTGCGAAGAAGATGCCGAATAGCGTGGGGGCAAGGACACAGCCCTGTTTAACTCCATTGCGGATGTCAAAGGGTCGGATGCTGAGCCATCGTACTGCACTGTGAATTTCATGTGATCGTGTAAGGATTGGTTCATGCTTAGCAGCTTTGGAGGGCAACCAGTTTTTACCAGGATTGTGAAGAGTCCGTCTCTGCTGACCAGATCGAACGCCTTGGTGAGGTCTATAAAGGCCAGGAATATTGGTCTGTGTTTTTATCTGCATTTTTCCTGCAGTTGCCTGACAAAGATGATCATGTCGATTGTGGACCTCTCTGCGCGGAACCCGCACTGAGAGTCTGGGTAAACTCTGCCAGCAATCGTCTGCAGTCTGTTCAGGATGACGCGTGCGAAAACTTTACCCACGATGCTGAGAAGTGATATGCCCCTGTAGTTGTTGCAGTCACTTATGTTGCCCTTGTTCTTGTTCAGGTGTACGATGTTTGCATCTCTCATGTCCTGAGGCACTGCATCCTCGTCCCAGCACTGGCAGAGGAGATCGTGCAGTTGTGTAAGCAGCACACTACATCCGCACTAGATGAGCTATCATGTGATGCCATCCTTCCGTGGGGCTTTGCCTAGGGATGGTTTCTCTAAGGCCTTCTTTAGTTCGTCTACAGTAGGTTTCTCGTCCAGTTCGGCCAAGAGAGGGAGGTTTTCAATGGCGTTGAGGGCATCAATGGTCACGTGGTTCTCTTTGGTGTACAGTTCGGAGTAGTATTCCATCAAACGCTCCATCTGCTTCTGCTTGGTGTGGATGGTATCGCCTGTGGCAAACTTCAGTATTGCTGTCAGTTTCCTCGTGGGACCCATTGCTTTCTTTATGCCATCGTACATGCCTCTGATGTTTCCAATATCTGCTGCTGACTGGATACTCTGACAGAACTGAAGCCAGTTTTCATTGGCACACTGCCGTGCTAATCTATGCACTTTGCTTCTGGCAGACCTCTATGCTTGTAGTGTCTTTTGGCAGGGCGATCGCTTGTATTGCAGGTGAGCACTGCGACGCTCTTTAATCGCTGTCATCAGTGTGGCAGAGTTAGCCTCAAACCAATCATTGTTCTTTGATTGCTTTTTACTAAAGACCCGTGTGTCTGTGCTGTATAGTCTCTCTGATGTGATCCCATCTTTCTTTGGCACTGCCGTTTGGGGTTCTGCATCAAACGTCTTGGAAAGAGCATAGGTGAATTCCTCAGCCTTGTCTGGATATGACGTCTTGCTCACATCAATGCGTGGTTGACCATCTTGCCTAGAGCGGTTGATCTTCGGCTAAAGCTTCATTTTGCAGCACACCAGCGAGTGGTCGGTGTTGCAGTTAGCACTGTGGAAGGTACGGGTAAGAAGCACACCCTTCATGGCTGACCGTCTTGTAATGATCAAGTCCAGCTGGTGCCTGTGTTTAGATCAGGGATACCTCCAAGACACTTTGTGCTGTGGCTTTGTCTGAAAGAATGATTGGTGATGGTGAGGTCGTGGTACGAGCACATCTCTAGAAGGCACTGCCCATTCTCATTCTTCTCATTCATCTTCCCAACGCCAAACTTGCCAAGACAGGAGGGCCAACAGTCATGGTCGGCACCCACGCTAGCATTAAAATCAAGTTCTCTTCCTCGGGCATTTTGTCGATGAGCGAGTTTAACTCATCGTAAAACTCATCCATGGTATATGTGGAGGATCTTAGTGTGGGAGCGTAAACGCTGATCAGGTTGACAGGCCCGTTTGTGATGTGGAGGCGGAGGGATAGCAGTCTTCCATTTCCTTGTTGGCAGGGTTCTATCATCCCCAGCAGAGTCTTCCTGAGAGCGAATCCAACACCAAACTCTCTGGCTTCATCTGCGCTTTTTCCTTGCCAGAAGAATGTGTAATTCTTTTCTCTGAGGGACCCGGAATCTGGTAGTCGTGTCTCCTGTAGTGAGGCGATGTCGACCTGGAGCCTTGCAAGTTCGTCGTTGATGACTGAAGTCTTTCGAACATCACTGATTGTCTGGAGATCACCTGTAAGCCTAGTCAACATGGTCCGGACATTCCAGGTACCTAGCGTGAGGATTGAAGTCTTCTTTCTTATTTTTATTTTGATATTTCTTGGTTCAGTAGTTGCAGTCCGCTTGTCACCCAGCAAGGCAGGCGAACTGTGGCGGGACGGCACCTTATTGGGTGGGGACTGCCCAGTTTGAGGCGGGCGGTAGCTGTCCAGTGAAACATGTTGGTCTCTCCCACCGTCAGAAGCAACCCCTGTCGTCTGGCTCTACGCCAATCGATCGGTGACTTATAACCGGTAAACTGCTGCTTCCCGTGTTGTGTCGACGCTATGGAGCGAAGCTGGAGTGTCCTCTCCAGGGCGAAAACCTGGGAAGGGTGATATGGAGAATCAACTGTTGCCCATGCAGCTGATCCCCCCTCTCTACGCAGCTGATGGATCCAAGGGATAGGACAAGCCGATAACGTCATGGCACTGCGTCGCACGAGTTGCCGAGATGACACTGAAACAATGCCAAGTCACCTTAGGGACTCCGTCTCCGGATTTTCTGTTGGGGTTTACTCCCTCATGAGAGGGTATAGTCGCAAGGCAGCGAAGGTTTGAAATCGGAGTTTACAGTCTCCTAGATGGGTGAACACCCAAGGTTAACAAGCCCCATCTGCCCGAATCATCTGGTTTTGAGGCGCCAGAAACTCGCCTGTCATCCCTTCTGTAGTTAGTTTAGACAGGTTCAGCCACTCGTGAAGGCCTGCAGCTGGATTTGGTTGTCAGAGGCTTTGTCAGACGCTAACCATTGGGAGATTTCCAAGGGAAGTGGGTGCTTATCTCCCACATCCCCACCCCCGGGGATGGCAACCCTTGGAACTTGGAATATAATATTAACAATCATGAAAATTTATCTTTTGCTTATGTATTTTAGAGACGGCAGATGTAGTGATTTTTTGCGACATAATGTATTGAAGACATTATCAAAATATTTTTCAGGTAAGTTTTTTGATTGAAATATCAATTCTTCGCCATCCTATGTATTAATAGACATCATGCTTTTTTCCAAATGTTATAAATCAACCTTTATTGCCATATCAGCTATTTTGGCACTATGAAATAGCTATTTTATTCTTGAAAGAATTATTGATTTTATTCTTGAAAGAATTATTGACTTTTTATCCATCAATATGATTGATCAAAAGACCGTCTTCGATTACCCCCCGGAAACATTTGAAAATAAATTTATGGCTAAGGTAATTGTTCTTCCTAACACTAAACATGAGATAACCAGTATTAGTGACAAACCCGACTGTTCTAGCAGCAGAGAAGCTGAACAGACCGACTTGGGGAGCGTCCAAAACCGAAATAAGGCTTCTAACTCAAATATGTTTCGAGCTGAACATTTGCTTGAAATAAATGATTTTCTAAACAAATTGAAGATTCTCCGGTTAGTGAGACCATTTATTTTCGTACATAGTTTTCCTGATCTGTAAACTAATCAATAGCGAATATATTACAAAAAACGAACCAACATGAGGTCATGCCGCCTCTGCTGCTATATTAATTAAATCATTATGTTATAATAAAATGGTACATCCGGAATCTTATACTGCAAGAATAGCACGAGAACTATTAGAAGCAATCAAAAAATTTCTTCCTGTCAGAGACTCATTTAGAAAAAACTTGCAAGCGCAGCAACAATCACAAGTTGAGTACGAAGAAGACATTGAACAACTATTTAAAACCGTCACTACAGCTACTAAGAAAGCTTCAGCGGCTGTTGAAAAAACTATATGGGGAGATATTGCGGAGGAAGATGGGAAGAGGAAAAAGGGTATTTTTCCAGTAGGAAAAGGGGTATTTTTCCAGTATTAGAACAAACTGCAGCGCAGACTGAAAAAATAGCAAGAAGAACCAAACAAACAAAAAAGATTTTACGAGATCTTCCAACTGATATAGCTGAGCTCAACCTCTATCCGTTGGTGAATATATCGGAAAACTTCGTGCTGAAGTCGCCGACGTGAGAAAAGAACTTGCATCTGAACTCAAACCAGTAGAAGAAGACGTAGAATTGATTGCAAAATTTAACGAAGGGTTTGTCGAAGATATTAGAAATACTAAAATCGAAAAATTGCCGGAAATAATGTTATTTCGTGTATTTAATAAATCTAATATTTTAAAATCTCGTCATAAAAAGGTAAGTAATGATAATCTTATTAGATGGATATCTCGCGTATATAGAAACAAAAAACAAGCTAGAGGTTCAGAATACAAATGTATTGACAAAGAAGTAAAAAGACTTTATAGAGAGAGATTGAAACAACTAGAACAAGAACAACTCTCCCAGCAGGAACCTTCATATCAACTTCCTCCACCACAGCAGGAACCTTCATATCAACTTTCTCCACCGCAACAGGAACCTTCATATCAGCTTCCTCCAAACGTATACCGACAGTTTCACCATGTGGGCTTCGTAGTGACTCACCTGACACACACCCGGTCACCACTGAATCATTTCGTCCGGTAATGCAACCACCAATATTTAAAACACCTCAAGATGAACCTAAAAAAGGTTCTGGTTTGTGTCCTAACAATATCCTCAATTACGTGTCACGGTTACAAGTTCTCATAGGGGGAAAACGTGCCGGAAATAACTCACCAGAAATAACCAATGAAGCAGCTGATATTTGCCAGCGATTATTTCGCGGCGGCATCATGGATATCAGTATTTACCGGGAACTTATTGGTGAGCTCGTTGACTATTAGTCACCGCGATTAGATAAATGGTAAATAAAATAAGATGATTGTACACAATAATCATCGTAAATCCGTATCGGTCAGAGCGGTAAACTCACGATTACCAATCTATGGAGCAATTTACGGAGATGGACTTGGTGATGTTATTCAGGTATTATTTACAAGGCTAGCCCCAAAAGCAGCGCCTATTGCAAAACAATTATCGATGAAAGCTATTGATATTGTTCGTGCAAAAAGCTCCTGGTGCAATTGTCAATGTTGCTGGTAAGGCGTTCTTGGCGATCAAAGATAGACTAGCACGATTAATAAGACGAAAACGACAACCAGTAAAATTGCCAAGTAATGATATTATGCCCGCACGTGTCCGTAAAATAATAAATCAAGCTGCAAATCAAAAACTAGCAGCGTTAGCAGATCGGAGACTCGGTGAATCGGGAAATAATATCTCAAGTTTGATATCAGGAAGTGGAACGTGTTAGACGAAAATAATTACAATAAAATGTTCAAGTTTTATCCGACACAACATTTGACATGGAAGCACCTGTCCTTAAACATGAATCTGTACATGATTATCAGTTTTATTCTTATGACACGCGAACACCAGATCAACGTGGAAGAATTGAATTACAAGTTCATGACACAAGTAGATACTTTCTGAGGCTTTTATTGAGGTAGAAGGTACAATTGTAAAAACGGATGATACTAATTACTTAGATCCAGTAAAAGTTAGTTTTGTCAACAACGGGATCATGGCATTATTTGATAGCGCCACGTATTTGATTGATGGGAAAAATATTGAATCAATTCAGAATAATGTCGACGTTGCTGCAACAATAATAGGGTTGGCAAGATATTATGATGATTATACAAGATCAGCAGGTCCCACAATGATGTTTGCGAAAGATAATTCTAATCACCCTGAAAGCGATCCGTATAATATAAGGCGACCAAGAAACGAAACCAATACTACTGATGCTGCTGTGTGGCCAGTGGTTCATGGTCCTAATGAACATTTCAACTTGGGATTTGCAGCGCGTACAACATCGTTGATAGGAGACAATATAAGTTTATCATGTACGATTCCACTATCGCATATTTTTGGATTTTGTAGGAATATTAAAAAGGTTATATTTGGAGCTAGACACACGGTTGTTCTTGTAAGAAAGGTTGATGATAACGATGCCCAGTGGAGACCCGCTGGTGATACTGGTAAAGTAGCATTATCGAATTATTGTGGATGCCGGTAATAAATCCAAAGATCGCAGAAGAAAAATAATGATTTCTTTCATGGGCACAGGTGGTAAATCCTTGTTGTCATAGTTCACAACAAGCACGGATAGTATGAAAACGGACGTTAAAGGTCAGTTTACATGGCATATAGCATCACAACAAGGTGTTTCTGCACCACGCCATATTTTTATTGTGTTTCAGAACTATGATCGATTAGGCTGACAAATTCACTCTCATATGATATTTGATAGACTAGGTATCACAAATATTTCTTTACGGATAAACGGACAACAAGAACCAACAAAGAATATACAACTAAATTATGAACAAAATCATATAGGACGTGCATTTTATCGTTTGATGTCATTCATTGGACATGATAAAAATGTAGACACTGGGTTGCAAATATCCCAACATGATTTCAGAACTTTGTATCCGATTTATTATTTTTCACTGGAGCATCTTGATCTATCAAAACAATCTGTCGTTGATACACATCTTAAAGCAATGTATAATACAGGTGGTGCTTATGATAGAGCAATCGCGGTTATACTCAGCGTTAAAGCCATGTTACTTGAAGGTGGTAGTGGTCGAATGAGGGTCGTTGATGCACCAGTTAAAAATCTTTAATTATTATTTGGAGCGTGGCAAGTATTTATCATAAAATGCCATATCATCACATTAGTTTCAGTCTGACTCCTGGTCAGATTAAAAGCCTTCAGTCAAATTCAGCAAAAAAACTGCGGAATGAAAATATCACTAAAATGAGATCAGATAACGGGTGGTCAAAATAAATTATCATTATCAGAACGTCAACTTAAACATTTTAACGACGCAAAACAATCAAAAACAGGCGTCAAACTTAATCTCTCTGCGGGTGCCATTAAGGACTCAGCTAAAACCGGTGGAATTTTGCCACTTCTTGCGGCTATTCCGGCGTTAATAGCTGCTGCTGCTCCAGCAGTAGCAAAAGCAGCCGCATTAGGTGCTGTTGGAACAGCTTTTGAAATGGCTCTAAAGAAAGCAACAGGAAATGGATATAAAAAGGGGCGCGGCCTAGGATTACTGGGATCTCATTGAGGAAGAGGTCTGAGGCTTCCAGGATCAATATGTTAGACGCTCCAGCATCAAATTTTGATTTACTTGATACTGCTAAACGATTAAAAATAAAATAACTTCAGAGGTGTTTTCATGCGAGATCAATTACCAAAACAACCAGTGTCGAAACAGGTATTATTAATCTTGACTCGAATTCAGGACCCGGTACTCATTGGGTAGCATACGCTGTTGATCCACGCGGAGTCGTTTATTTTGATTCATACGGGTTAGCTGCACCCTTTGAGTTTATCAAATATGTCGCGCCACTTCACGCGCAAGTTTGGTATTTAACGCTACCCACACAAACAATGACAGATCCGCCAATATGCGGCCGTGAAGTAATTAATATATTTAACGCTATATCAAAATCATCCAAACCAGCACATAAAGTGGTGCATGATTATACAAGCATCCAATTCGTTTTAAACAGATCTTAGATTATAATGGTTGATATTTACGGAAGAAAATCTTCTTCACGCGTTAAGAAAAAGTCCGATGACGTTAATCTGTCGAAGTACGCGACTAAAGATGATCTTAATGATATTATGAACCTGGCTGGAGTTGACCCAGATGAGGTTGTTATTTTTCAGGATCAACATGGTAAACTAAAAGCCAGCAATATTAAATAGAATGATATAATTCGACGAGTACTTGGTGCGGTCGCGAATAATATCCCTTTGTTTACTAACGGCGGTAGAATCAGGGATTCAAGTATATCGTTTACAACCGTCAGAGATCAAATTACAGCAAGTGTTGCTAATCACGTGAAAAATACCGGTGACACAATGACGGGAGAACTCAGCATGAACGGGAATAAGATAGTAGTTTTGAGAGATCCAACATCCGACGAAGACGCAGCAACAAAAATTACGTTGACGTCAACTATAACACCGTAGATGGTAAATTATCCACATTGCGGGCCGAGTATGATGTGCACGTAACCGTTTTTGGAAGATTTCGAAGAAAGTTTCAAAAAACAGATGAATCTATAGATAAATTCTTCGGCACTCCGCACGCCGTTGACATAAAGCTCGTTGATATCAAGACGAACATCGACACAACTAAACAAACACTAGAAGATGTCGTAGCGGGGATTCCTAAGATCGTTAATAAAACCAGTTTGATTAAAATTAACGGCGGGGTTACTCCCAGGCATATTAGCAACATCGTATACACAGTATCATCGGGATTCGCAACACGGTCGCAGCAAATTAAAATTATCAAATATACCGCAAAAGTCACTGGCGAGATTTTTACAACGTACCCATGGCGTCATTCCACCGACAAGTTTTTCGGGGTTGTATCTGTTATATTAAATAGCGGAAACGAAGAAATATTTATTCTGGAAGCAGCTGATAAGAAATTAACAGCAACATCTTACTGGTGGTGTCTTGAATTTGTAGCTGAAACACCTCAATTATTTACTGCATAAAATATAATCAGTACCTCAATCGACGTTCAGAAATTTAGGTATAATCAAGCGCGTGAATGGCAAGCAGCGTTGAAGGATCGAGTCGAACAATACACGGTAAAAGTAAAGAAATATCGACGACGACTAGTTATCGTCGACGTAGTCGTTTATTCAGTATCCGCTGTTACTGCTGGAACCGGTGTGATATTGTCTGCGGTCACAATGATGGCACCAGTCATTAATAATGACGGAATTACTTCAGCAGATCGTGACGAACACAACTCCGCACAAGACCACGATGATCTCGGTAAGCTCGATTAATCCTGAATTTAACATCAATTTCCAACTGCAATTCCAAGTAAAGAAATTGCACTAGCGCAATTACGAGTATACCATAGTTGGCCAAATATCAGATCGAAATCATTTAATGGTACACCAGCAAATAATTCACTTGTATTTGCTAATAAAAATAAACCCGATGGAACACCTGACTGGAACGTTGTTGGAATACCAACTGGTAGTTATGAGATCGAACAAATCAATGATGAATTTGCTCGTACAATAAAATCAATAACCGGAAAAGAAGCAAAAATATCAATTAACGTTTTTGAACCAACGCTATCTTCTGCAATTGAAATAAACTCTCCTGATTACGTCGTTGATATTTATCAGTCCACGATAAGATCCGTACTAGGTTGGCCTGAAATAGCACCACCGATAACACCGATACCACCAGAACCGAAAAAGTCTGATTATGTCACGGATAGGCAATCATATCATGAAATTAATCCATCATACCGGGAACTACTACGTAATTTAAAAAGTAAATCACTGTTTATAATATGTATCATTATCGATGATGATAAGGAGGTACGGACTTTTACAAATCCCGGGGAAATAACTACTTTAGGTTTTTATCGAAGTGATATCATTAAATATTTTCAGGAAATTAATCAAGAAAGTCAAAAACAACTAGATCAACTAAATCAATATTTTAACGAACATATTTTTGACATCTCAGCGTCATCACGTGAAAAAATCATCACACGTGTGGAAATATTAAATCAGCTTGTATCAGATATGGAATATTTTAACAACCGAATAGTTCAAGCGATGGTTAATTAAAAAATTTCTGAAGAAGCCGATATACCAAATTTTAAATTTCCCGGGTATAGTGTAGTTGAGTTAAGAAAATCCACCAACGAAATCATTGATGAGTTCTTTCCTAAAATACTCGATACGTGGAGAAAAATATTACCACCAGCAACTGTTTTGAGACATTGTAACGACCCACAAGCAGGTGGTAGACACATATCTCCGGGAATCGTTAATATAGCATCCACAATCGCGGTTAATCTAGCTTGTGACGTAATCGATGGCAGCTATCAAATAAATCTTGGAAAATCAAATCAGGCTCAATAAGGATACATTTTATACACGGTTATACCACAAGTCCCCCCTGGGGATTTGATCGTGCAAGAAACAACCATTCCTGGTTATCTGCGGTGTCATAATACTATGTTAACACGAATACATTTTAAACTAACTGACCACATAGGACGATTAATTGACCTGAGGGGAGAGGAATTGATTGTCAATCTGTATGTAAGATCGTAGACTTTTATCGTAGATTTTTCAGAAATATTTTATTATTGATACTCAAAATCATGTAAATCGATCGGTTTGTTAATCTTGACATGTATTTAGGTAGTCAAAGTCATGTAAATCAATAAGTTTTGCAAAAAATATCCTATTATTATTCTGAAATATATTTTTATTCTGAAATTGATATGGTGATTGGTACTCAAAATTAAAAAATCAATCAGATTGTTTTGATATGTGATTGGTACTCAAAATTAACAAAATCAGTTTTGCAAAAAATACTACAAAAAATATTTTTATCATTCTGAAATATTTTTCTTATACTGAAATATTTTTATTTTATCAGAAATATCTTAAACTGATATGGTGGCTGGTATTAGAATCGTGTAAATCAATCAGTTTGTTAAGTGTGACTAGCAAATAGGTACTCAGAATCATGCGAATCAATCAGTTTGTTAATTTTGACTAGCAAATGGTTACTCAGAATCATGCAAATCAATCAGTTTGTTAATTTTGATTAGTAAACGGGTACTCAGAATCATGCAAATCAATCCGGTTTTGCAAATAATCTGAAATAATTGTTATAAACTGAAATAATTATTATGATCTAAAATATTTTGTTTATTCAGATATATTTTGTTTATTCAGAAATTGACTAGTAAATGGTACTCAAAATCATGCAAATCAATCAATTTTGTAATCCTGATATGATGAGTGCTACTCAAAATCGTGCAAATCAATCAGATTGTTTGTTTTGATATGGTGATTGGTACTCAGAATTAACAAAATCAATCAGTTTTGCAAAAAATACTACAAAAAATATTTTATTATTATTCAGAAATATTTTACTTTTTCTGAAATATTTTGTTTTATCAGAAATACCTTAAATTGATATGATGATTGGTACTCAAAATTATTCAGATCAGATTTTACGAAAATTAAATATTAAGATCAAAGATCTATGATAAAATGTTGCACGTGGTCAGCGTTGACAGGGACCCCAGTTACCGAAACTTTCATTTTCATTTTCACCAGAATTATTTTGTACTACTTCACCAACAAGGTTACTTTGGATCGTTTCACGATCTAACATATTTTTTCTTTATTGACTTATGCGAGTACTAATCGTTTTTTTTTTTGCCTCGTACTCGTGGGATAACTTCAATCTAATTTTTTCTACTGCGGCAGAGAGAGGAACGAATCCCTTCACTTGATCATCTTTTACAGTAGCTAGTGACCGGAACATCGCCGCCTGAATTCGTTTTATGAACTTGTATTCAGACGACAGTGTAAAACCACCATCATTTTTACGTTCTTGTAAAATGTCAAAATCAGAAATAATCTTTTCAGGATTCAGTTCATCAGATATATTAAAACTGAATTTATCTAAATTTTTTATAGCGACAATTACATCATTGATATTGTCATGGTTCATTATTTAGTATCTATATAAATATTTAAAATAAAAAATATATCCACAAACCCTAGTTGAGTGTTCTAGCGGGTTTATGAGGATGTTTCATAGCACAACATATACAATGAATGATTAAACCTCTATTCGAGTGTTTTAGCAAGTTCATTAGGTATATAATGAACTAAATCTAATTATGGACGGCACAAACATATACAATGAATGAATAAAATATATACAATGAATGAAATCTTAATTAAGGACGGCACAAACATATATAGGGCCATTTTCTACGCATAACAGAACACCCACCCCAATAATCAGCCCGTGGGTGATACAAAACATGTATCAACCACCAGTGACGTGTGGTTTGAGGGGTTATGTTATGAGGAGAGGGGCTGGCGGAGCCCTAATTAAATTAAAAAAATTGCTAAGAGGCATAAACGACCGACAGTTGTCAGTCATAGGATTCGATCCTGGGGCCGTGAGTATCACGGTTCAGATACGTTACCAACTGAGCTAGCGAATCATCTGAAAATATATGTTTCAGAAGTTATTATATATCTACAGATCGGTTTCTGAATAGATTGTGTATATTTCTGCATTAAAACAGCGATTTCTGAATATATTGTAAATATTTCTGTATGAATATAATAAAACAGCGGTTTCTGAATATGTAAATGAGCAGCGGGTTTTCTGCCAAGATTTCTTGCAACAGATTGTAAATATCTTGCACTACCAGCGTGTTCTGCCTTGATAAAATATATTTACATACTACCACGGCACCATCAAACGTTTTACCACCTGCAGATCGGTTTAAATATTTATGTATTTCTGAACAGATTGTAAATATCTGCATTTAAAACAGCGTGTTTTGCGTCGACTTCTCGTAACAGATCTGAAAATAACTCGCTATATTGTACGATGTAAAATACGTTTATTTTCCTATTTTGTAAGTTAGAAACCATAAATATCTTTCTTTGGTATAATTAGTGATATTAATTACGACGGAGATGATTAATTGACTAATTACGACCATTAAAATCAGAAATCTACGAAGAAAGCTATACTGAGAGAATTATCTCCCTTTCGCATAATCGAAAAATCAGTAGTATTTGGGAGAAATGCTGCGACACAAATAATAAATGGTTAAAAAATAATTAATAAATATAATTTAAAGTAATTACTTGATAATGATGATAGTTTATCTTCCTAACAATATTGGAAGGTGATTTTCTGTTTATATTAGTTGAAAAAAAGTGGATTTATATATATTTTCCGCGACAGAATGTATTTAAATATTTGCCAGCTGCATACATCGATTGAAATACTCTCTCGTCACCGGTTTCTGTATTCATAAATAAGACTGCTTTGGCATTCTTATCATTACAACCGGTGTTTCCAAGTCAACAATTCTGACTTTGCGTGACAACCCTGAAATTGGATAAATTATTATTTTGAGAATTCCCGTCAATATGATGGATTACAAGACCGTCTTTGATCATCCCATTGTAACACTTGTATATGAAACGACGACGATAATACTTTTTCTTCCCAGCACCAAACGTTAGATAACCATGATTATTAACAGCACCAACTGGTCTCTTCAACCTGAAATTTCTGATCATACCATCAATATTTGATTCGTAGTTTTTTATTATAGGATGTTTTATAAACTCTTGGTTCATATTTTGCACCATTATACAACAATATCATTTGTTTAAATCATAATTTGTCTGAAAACTTAGTTAGATAATCCTCCACGGATTTTATAGCGTTGTTATTGACATCATTTTTTTATCATAATATCTTTTAAGCTCTCTGTATCGTTTACCACCACAACACGCACACAACTGTGTTTTTTCTCGTACTCCAGCACCACATCGCAGACATGGTATTGGTCCTAAGCTTCCACGGTGAATGCACCGAATGTGTTGTCCGCAGAATTCCTTTTTACAGGATTTATTACAACGAGTCAATGAACCCACCATGAGCCAT
Organism: Sinohyriopsis cumingii; assembly: GCA_028554795.2. Lineage (NCBI taxonomy): Eukaryota > Metazoa > Mollusca > Bivalvia > Unionida > Unionidae > Sinohyriopsis > Sinohyriopsis cumingii. The sequence goes on from JAPYKE020000151.1 coordinate 4,011,096, forward strand.
TTGCACTGAGACATTGTATATGTAATAATTTTTATTTAAATACTTGTCTGAAATATAATATGAACAAATTCGATAGATTATCCCGAATAAAGCCCTGAGCGTGGATAATTTTAATCTCGACAGAATATCTCCTGACCTACCGATGCAAGATCTGGTTGATCCGAAAAAAGAAAGTTTGATTAATAAAATTCACGACGCCAAGAAAGAATTTCAAGCAGATGGTGCATCTCATGTCTGGGCAACGTTCAAGATTATACGCGACAAAGATATCATCGACGCTACGATGAATGACAAACAAGCGACAACTATCATTAAATACTTGATAATCGAAAGTATCTTTTCAGAATAAAATTTGTCGTGTTGACAAAACAGATGAATTGATTATCCGTGACAAATATGATCCTGTCCACGGTAATAAAATACTGTCGTACTAAGTGACGATTCTAAACCAGGTCTATTGACAGGTATTGGCAAACCGTATTATGAACGAGCATATCCTGTGACCACGGTTATTTATGGAATCTATGTGATAAATGAAAAACCCAACGTTGATTACCTGGCGCCGATGAAATTTTCAAACAAAACTGTGTAGCTGAACGAGTAACAAAACATTTTACCGTTTCGACTCGTGGAAACGGTTTAACAGATAAAAGACGTAAAATAATAAACACGTGGGGAGAAATGGTTAAAGATACCGTAGCGTCTATCAAAGATGTCGCTGATTTAGGAAAAAGATTAAAATTTCCAATAACAGGAGAGAGTTTGTATGAATCAAAATATAAATCAAAAGGAGCTTCGATTGAAATTATTGATCATAATGCACACGCGTGGACTAACGCAGTAACAGTGTTTCTACGAGATCGAACTGTTAAATGCTGTCGCGGAGATATGTTTGGTTTTATTAACGAAATAAGTAAAATCGATCCTGTGTAAGCATGGCTATTTCAGAGTTCTAACGACGAATCAGATATGAAAGAAAATAATAAATTTGATCAGTTTGTAAGACCAAATGGCGTTATTTATCGAACAGAGCTTCTTCACGAGAAAATGAAAACTCTTGCACTCCAATATACTGATAACACTGACGAACTATTGAGCAGTTGTTTTACTGTTCCGTCAGTTGCGGCTCATTTTGCTAGAAAGTAAAATTCGTAGAAGCCAACTCGGTCTGATTTTATCAACGACATAATACTGAGTTGTGTCGAATATGGACACGGCGGACTATGGAATACTAAATACGATCATAAGGATGTTATTTCAGTTGATATGGTCGCGTGTTATCCGGGAAGTTTTCTTGGACGCGGAGATTGTTCTGTGTACTTTGAGCGATTCGGTCATCCGACGCACGAGATGACCCGAGTATCGATACATGGACCATTACTGCATTTTTGCCTGACTGGATTTGCTTGTATCGAGTCATTCGAAATGTCGAAAGGACTTCATCCAATTTGTTATGTTTGGTTTGAAAAACATTTTTCAGAAAAAATGTGGGCACCAATAGTACTATTACGGTATATGGATGATTGTGCGATGTTAACACGGTTGATTGTAAGTGAAGCAATTACCGGAAACAAACCGAAGTTTGGTTACCACAACAAAAGGAGTATTCGGATGATGAAAATCCTGATATAACCGATTACGAGAATAAAATTACAAAAGATTTTGGTAGGAAAATAATCGGCAAGTTCACCTAAGGAGGAGCATGTGATCACAGACGACATTGTACAAGATTGATTATGGATGATGCTGAGTTAGATTTTATAATCGCTGATACAACGAACAGAAATACTTTTATAAGTCGAGAAATAGCTTTCTTGTCAAATGGAAATAAATTAGGTACAATTGTGAGCTACATGAACGGCGAGTCACCGCAGAATACTCATTTAATATCCTCAATGCTCGCGTAAATTTCGATAAACCTATTATCGATGATAAATAAGGTTTCTACACTCGCTGTCAGAGTCGCTACTGATTCGTTTTATATAAGTAAAAAGTATTCAATACTGTTAGAAAGATTAAGCATAGGCACTTGTGCATCGTGGGGTTCGTTGAGAATAAAAAAGGAATATATACTCGATTATTCCGAATCCGCTGATGTTGCGGTTAAAGATATTTACGTGATAAAATCAGGCAGAAATAATCAGATCTATTTTGCACCATCGGTATACGATCCAATAACCAAAAATAAAACGGTTTATCTAAACAGACTTGGTGGTTCTGGTAAAACCACTCGAGCTATCGAACTATTTCAGAATTCAGATATGATTGAGCTAACACTAACACATAGACTCGCACGAGAAATGAAACAACGAATAGTACAATCATACTTATCAAAGCTTCTTCCGATGGAAGGATGATATATGAACATCTTTAATAATGGGAGAAAAATACATTCCAAGGATCATAATATGGGATGAAATGTGCACTGTATCGCTAGAAACATTAAAAATATTTCTTCATTGGTTATTAACAAGAAATACTGCCGTGATAATGTGCGGTGATCACGGTCAAACACCACCCGTAGTTGGAACATCTCCACATGATTGGCTGAAAGATTTCGTTGACCACTTCGAAGAAGTGGCTGATGATCATAGAGCACTTGATGCAACGTTGAAGGAATTTACAAAATTAATCAGACTACAACCGAATAAAATTCAGTGTGAAGTAATGCGCGAGATAATTTCAGAAACACCCATGAAAGACTTTCTACAAACGTGGCGACCAAACGATCTGATAGTTGCAAGTAGAAAGATAGTTCGTGATACACTTCAACGGGAGTTGTTTCAATTACAACGAGAAAAGTTTCCAAAGTTGCAAGTTCTGTTATGTTATCGACCAGCAGGTACGCGACGGCAAAACGCGATGCCAGGACAGGGGAACAGAATCTTGTATTGAATGATATTGTCGCAGTTTATGTTGATGTTGTTGAAGATGCTCTACGTGCTGAAAAATCCCCGTGGACGCTTGGATACGAGATGGCGATTCATTCATCTCAGGGATTAACTATTGCTGATACAGTTGTTTGGATCGTTGATGATCGTATCGAATGGTCGAACTTAGTTTATCTTGCAGTATCTCGAGTTAGAAAAATATCTCAGTTCAGACGAATCGTCATGGACTCGTCAGTGATTAGTGATGATATTGACGAATGTCAAAGCGATATAATAACAAAAAAAAAATTCTGGTTATAAACAAGGTGAGAAAAAAAACGCGATTTTGTATTTGTAATTGTTTACGTACAAATCCACGTTGAGAAGCAGTTGAATCCAGTCTGTAGATTGCAGGTCTACCTGAGGATCTTGTCACGGTGGATACCTTGTGTGTGGTAATACTCCAAATAGGATCAGTCGATCTTTTCTTACCACCTTCGAGTTCGCCGGGCTCATATAAATACCTTACAATGATATTACCTAATACTGGCTGTGCTGAAAGATCACGTTGTTGTACGGATTTTTTTGGTTTTGGTAATTGCATTAATAGGTTTTATGTTGGTCGTTCGAGTAATCTCATTATTAAACGCGGCTATCACACTTGGTAATCTTGCAACCCATTCGCGAGATCTCGTATCCTGAATAAATTCCTTCGCGTATTGATATCCAAATAACCGTTCAGCAAGTGTTCGATTAAATCGTTCAACAGTTGCCTGATCACGATGAATTCCAGTATGTCCTCGTCGTATTTTGGTATTATGTTGTTTCATTAACGATGATACTGGACCAAGAAATCCTTTGCAAGATTCAACTTGTAATAGTTGTGGCCATCGTAGACCACCTCGTTGATACATTCGTTTAAACGCATCGGCTGCTTCAGATGCTGTCTTTGTTGACAACGGCTCTGCTTCTTTATATCTACTTGCAACATCAACAACAGTTAGCGCGTATTTGTACGTTTTTCTACGTACAGTAGCATGTGGTAAAAACAGACTATCACCTTGATGAACTTCATTAGGAACACTAACATCGAAATACGCGTACTGAATTTGCTTAGGTGGAGGTAGGTAAATTTGCCATATTGCCTGTTTGGATAACCACGTTTTAGCAGTAGAGTGTTTAACCGCTGCTGCATCAACAAGTTTACTAATTGCTGCTTTTTCTTTCCAGTATCCGATTGGGGAATAATAAATCGATTCCATTTATATATTACCAGCCACTAGCGCTAATATACCTATCATCGCGGATCTTGCTAACCAATTAGCTGAACTTTCTTTGATATTTTTATTTTTTATAGAATTTAGCGCATGAATTAATTTCACATCTGCAATATGCCTATGTTGTAGATCATTGCTTTTATACGCAACATCATGAGCATGACATGCTTTATCAATAGCGTTTATTGGTTCCTCGCCTGGTTTTGGTTGATCCTGATTATCAAGCCTGATATCGAGTCGAGTACCAGGACCGCAGTAATTATATCCTGGTAGGTGTTTTTTCTCCTGGGTATTTAGCCCACGGAGTTCCCGGTAATTTTGTTAATTTTTCTGCAATATCACCTCCGCGTTGCTTCTTTTTTACTTGACTTTGACTTTGACTTTGTTTTTGGCTTTTCACCTGACTGCGTGGAGATAAATTTCAATTTCTTTGTACCACACCGCGTACACTTACCCGTAACCGCTGATCTATTTTTTTTTGTGGTAATAGTTGTTAGTGTATGCGTCGGGGTACGCGTCCTGCACTTAACACAATATAAATCCATAGATATTTTATAAAGCATGGATATAATTGATTTCTCAGCGACAAGAAAATGAGAACCTGTCAAGTACCATCCTGCGTTACCAAATTCCATCAGAATGATAATAATAGGACCATCTGGAAGTGGAAAGACGCAGTTGTTACTTAATCTTATAATGAGATGATCAACGATGTTATGATGTGCTCAAGGATTTTAATGAAAACTCGCAAATAGATAAAGATAATCATGTTATCGAGTTTATAACCGATATTGATAAAGCACCATCAGTAGATTCCATATGCGGATGTATTAATAATTTAGTTGTATACGATGATGTGATGCTGGACAAACAATCAAATCTAGCTAGGATTTTTTCTCGAGGTAGACATAAAAACACCGATGTTATTTATGTTACTCAACGATACACACAAATACCAAAAGTGATCAGAGAAATCTGTAATATTTTAGTTGTGTTTAATGGAGTTGATACACATATGTTGCGAAATATTCATCAAACTTGATGCAGCGGTGACATGGATATAATTAAATCCAGAAATTTATTTTCACGAGCGCAAGCTACTCCATATGGATTTATAACAATAAATTTGCACGATCCGAGAACAAGATATCGTATTGGACCTGATGAAATATTTGGATAAATTAATATAGCAGCAGAGGAGGCATGACCTCGAGTTGGTTCGTTTTTTGTAATATATTCGTTATTGATGAGTTTACAGATCAGGAAAACAATTTACGAAAATAAATGGTCTAACTAAGCGGAGAATCCTCAATTTGTTTAGACAATTTTTTATTCAAGCAAATGTTCAGCTCGAAAAATATTTGAGTTAGAAGCCTTATTTCGGTTTTTGGACGCTCCCCAAGTCAGTCTGTTCGCCTTCTCTGCTGCTGTTCTTCATTTAGTCGACAGTTCCTGATTATACCAGCTGGATATGCCTCATAATTCTTAATGAGAGGATGTGTCACAAATTATTTTTGTTCCATTTATATATAAAATCATTTGTTTAAATTATTATTTGTCTAAATTATTATTTTGAAAATCAAGCTAGATAAGCTTTTGCATTTCGTATGACTGTCATTATCGTCGATGATATTTTCTTTTTCATAATATCTTATGAGCTCTCTTTAGTTTTTACCATCACATTACACACACAACTGCGTGTTTCTTCTAATTCCAACTCCACACTTCAGATACGCTTTAGGTTCTAAACTACCTTCCGAGCGCTTTTTGAATGGTTCCCGCAGAATTCGTTTGTTCATTGCTTGAATCAATATATATATATATATATATATATATATATATATATATATATATATATATATATATATATATATATATATAACGCACTACGTAATGTGTTTGTGAGTGAGCTAGAACAAATTCACTGTCATAATGTTCATAAGGTTAGCTCTCTCGCTTTTTATACAAAATCTGGAAAAATGAATTCCTAAACAAGAGCTGAAAATTCGTTTGTGAAATTTCATAACTTTGTCCACTGAAATCTAATATTGGTCACAAACGTTAAAATTAGATCCGTGTAGTATCACTGTACTGAAAAGTGTAATATCACTGTCCTGAAAAGTGTAATATCACTGTACTGTAGCTTTAATTTTATGAGTTACGCTAGCAGTTAATGATGATCAATGACTTTCCATGGGATATTTGACATTGACTTATTTATTTAATGCATCTTTGACGTCTTGGTACAGTGTTGAAAGAGATTTTCAAGTAACATTTATTGGGAAATAATGCATATAGTTTGTGATTGTTTGTCTTGTAAAGGTCATGAAACGTATTTAATATGGCAACTTATAAACTGAAATAATGCACACAATCCAATATTTGTAAAGATTCGTATTCTTGATGGTTTACTGTGAAGAAATGAAATTAATGTTTGTTGTTCTTAAATGAACCTTATAAGTGACAAACGGAAATATCATGTGATCACATAAAAGGCAAAGCGGTGGATGTACCTCTCGGGCGGGTTATGAGTTACGTTATTGTACTTCATGTATCGAAGTTAAATAAATAAATGGCGTACAAAGTAAACAAAGACAATGCTTGTCCCAACTGATGAAGTTGAGTTCTCCTATATCTAACATGAAAACAATGATCTGTGATGGAAACCCTCTGTACTTAAGAATTGTGATTCAACGCAAATTCATAGACGAGAATTACAAACTGTTCTAGTAGGGCAGGCTTCTATGATTGTCGATGAGTGTGCCCATTATTCTGTTTGTAGATAAGAGGATCAAAGTAAACTTAACCTATATCTACAAAGGACGGACGGAGAGACAAATTGTATCGATATATCCTTGTTTTTGCGCAGCAGTTATGTTTGACCGTGCGTGGTATCAGTTCACTAATATGCAAGAGTGCAAATGTCATAATTTCTATTTTATGTTGATCACGGATCAAGTCAATTAAAAAAGTAGTATGTTAAAATGTAAAAGTAGAATCGCTATGCCCATTAATACTCTAAAGTATCCAACTGATACTAGTACTAAAGTACAAAGATATAGTAGAAACTCTTTGCTCAAATTTTAGAATACCACAAAGATAAACCATTTCATTGACCATCAAATCTTATTTCTAATTTCAAAACAAGTTTGTAAAGAACACTTAGTCTTAGAACATATGGCTGGTGAAATGGGACCATTAAAATGGTAGAAATTAAATGCAACAATTTATAGCGTACTTAATTAATTTTCTTCCACATGATAACACTGAAAACTGTTAATTAGCACTATTTGTTGTTAATGTTGAGCAGGACATTTGTAATGGCATTTAAACACTTTAAAACGGATTCGTCCAGGGTTTCAATTATTCGATGCATTTGTCACTCATACCGACCAATCATCAAGTGTTTTGCATCCTGCCGCCCGGTTCTCATATCAATATTTGTTGCATATTTTTATGCTATTGTATTATTATGTTCTCATTCAACTAACGGCAACCGTAAATGCTGAAATTCCTAATCTAGCAGATAATTTATATTCTTCATTAGCTTCTCCGAGGTAAATTTTTGCCTTAACTATCCATAAGAGTACCTATAGTGTATTGACTTGAAATGGTCTTTTGTTTTATTTGAAGATAACAGCTAAACCTTGTTTTAATAAGTACTATCGAAGTAAAGATGACCTTTTTTCCTAAGTTCTATATATCTCTCAGGAGGTTATCTAGGGTTGATCAGCAATTCAAACATTGTTCAGTCTGGTAGTCTATCAGACCAAATTCTCACACGAGTCTACACAATCGTAATAACTGCGAATACCACCTCTCTCCCACTCCCCTCCCATTTTCCAGTTTCAATGAAATACTTGCTAAAAATCCATGTAGTAGCAAACAGTTATGCCGAGCGTGAGGGATAACACTGTACTTTTCATATTTAGTTCAAGCATGCAGCGTGAACATCAGTGATAAGAAATAATGCTCCTGAAAGTGATGCAGATAAGCAAGTCGTTTTATCCAGTACATGTTATTGATGATGGTGAGGTGATAAATAGCGCATTTAATAAAGTATATTTACTAGTCAGGGTTAGGACAGTTAGATATAACTGAAAACATCATCTATAAAGAAATGAGCCACAGTCTAAAATGTCTTGCAAGGTCTTCACACAGAAATGAGCCACAGTCTAAAATGTATTGTAATGTCTTCCAACAGAAATGAGCCACAGTCTAAAACGTCTTGCAAGGTCTTCACACAGAAATGAGCCACAGTCTAAAATGTATTGTAAGGTCTTCAAACAGAAATGAGCCACAGCCTAAAATATCTTGTAAGGTCTTCAAACAGAAATGAGCCACAGTCTAAATTGTCTTGCTAGGTCTTCAAACAGAAATGAGCCACAGTCTAAAATGTCTTGTAAGGACTTCAAACAGAAATGAGCCACAGTCTAAAATGTATTGTAAGGTCTTCAAACAGAAATGAGCCACAGTCTAAAATGTCTTGTAATTTCTTCAAACAGAAATGAGTCACAGTCTAAAATGTATTGTAAGGTCTTCAAACATAAATGAGTCACAGTCTAAAATGTCTTGTAAAGTCTTCAAACAGAAATGAGCCACAGTCTAAAATTTATTATAAGGTCTTTAAACAGAAATGAGCCACAGTCTAAAATGTATTGAAAGGTCTTCAAACAGAAATGAGCCACAGTCTAAAATGTATTGTAAGGTCTTCAAACAGAAATGAGCCACAGTCTAAAATGTCTTGTAAGGTCTTCACACAGAAATGAGCCACAGTCTAAATTGTCTTGCTAGGTCTTCAAAAAGAAGTGAGCCACAGTCTAAAATGTCTTGTAAGGTCTTCAAAAAGAAATGAGCTACAGTCTAAATGGTTTTGTAAAGTCTTCAAATGGGAATAAGACACAGTCTAAAATGTCTTGTAAGGTCTTCAAACAGAAACCGCTCTTTAGCAGGATTATGTCTTTGTTGTAAATAATGAAAGAAGATGATTGAAAACATTGTCTTTCAGTGTTTTTCTCTACAGTGATATCACATATTAGTTGTTAGTATAACTACCCAAGTAGCGTGACCATAACTCAGACACATGACCTTCTGAGAGAGATATGGATTACTCATCAAAAATAAAGCTATCAGAACGTCGAGAGTACGTATATCAAAATAAGGTTTATTTGTTAGCTAGAAACAAAAGAATAGACCGCCAATGCACTAGGGCAATATTGGACCTCAGATAAGATCATGACAAATGTGAAGTACCTGCAAGAATATGATTTTGTTTTTGTATTTCCCGCTGACGTTAGTGGAATAAGAAAATAATAATAATACAATAACAACTAATGCATACCAAATATTTATATGAGAACTCATAAGCACCATGCGAGAAAGATTTAGCTTGGTCAGTAGGATAGACAAATATATCGAATTATTAAAACTGTGGAGGAATCCGTTCAAATTTGTTTTAAATGTCATCAAAATGCAGTGGTCATAATTAACCTCAAAAGTGTTCCTTAACATAACTTCCCATTTTTCAGTATAATATTTCGATAAAAATGAATTATCTACGCTATAAATTATTTACTTTGCATCATTTGCATGATCCCTATTGGACAGACACAATTGAAAACAACTTTTATATTTACAGTTTGATTTGAAATTAGAAATACGTTCTGATGGTTAGGTAATGTTTCATTCTTGTGATATCATTCAACTCGTGTAAATCGTTTGTCTTTAGTTTTGGTATAAGTTATATATTTTAGAGTTTTAAATACCGATTCTAAATCTCATTATAACAAACTACGATTTGAATTGACATCATTTTTGATCTGCACATAGTAGACAGGATGCTGTTGTAATGAGCAGACATCACATATCGATCGAACATAACTTGTGCGCAACAATGCAGGGATGTGTGAATACCGTCTCTCTCCTTCCCTCTGTAGGTACAAGTTAAGTTAGATTGATCATCTTATTCTCAAACCAAATAACTGGCCCATCCATCGACAGATATACCGATCTGCCCTTGTAGAACAACTTGTTATTTCGTTTTTAATATATTTCCTACAAACAACGCAAATAATATCCATCTTTTCATTTTCGGCACATCAACACACCTACATTAAATATATTCATAATATTTAAAATAAAGTTTCAGAAAGTTTGCTTTGTTTAAAAAGATTTAAGTATACAGTCTTCACATCACCGTTTCGTAATGTATCCACCTTTAAAATGAGCAAGTCAATAAACCCAGAGTTCATACATTGGGCGACGCATTGCCTTTGTTCGCTTTGTATAGACATTTGTTTATTCTGACCTTTATGACAGAAAACAACCATGTTAGTGGACGGCGGTTCTTTGCAATATCATTCACGTAGCAACTAAGTTGTCGATCGCTAAAGGCAGTTTAGAAGCTTACGTGTAAGTGATATAGCCTTTATGCAGTTCACCAGTAACAGGGTTTATTTTTATTTTTCTCACTTCCTTTGTTAGGCGACGAAGCTTCATCAGCAAAGTGAATGGTAACCGTCGCAAATGTACTGATGGAAACCTTTGAACTAACGGCCATGTCCAGCAAATACAATGTTAAATTAAACAAGATTTTATACAAGAAGAAACATAAGACCACGTGTATATGCATGTTTATTCCACGCAGATTATACACGATCAAAGCTCAGCAAACAAGTACAACCACTGAAACGAAGTTAAGAGGTATGCATATTCAAATCCTATTATACACAATAATTAGATAAAGGTGTTCATGAATAATTTAAATCGGATGCAGACGTGTAGAGACTTTACAACAGCAAATAGCAATATCTTCAACAGAAATTTCAGACACCAGTTTACAAATGAAATTAAAAAATAATGCTGATTTGATAGGGCAACTAGAATTACGATCGGAATACTCTTATGAAGAGAGCCATGCATGAATAAATAAAACAGAGCACACAAAATGCAACAGTAGAACAAGAGAAAAAATTCAAACATAGTAATTAGTATTTATTACGTTTTAAAAGTAATAATAAATTATACTACGTTATGAAAACAAAGATATAAACAATTGAATATTTCCTAATTTGAGGTTAAATGGTCAAGCATATTTTGCAGAGAATTTGTTATATCTATAAATGTTCTCACAAAGGTGCTGTTAACGTTAACATCATTCACCGTAGATGATATACAGATATGGATAGTCATGCCGATTAGCATAAATCACTGGATTCGAAGAAGTAGTGTATGAAGTTTGACTTGAACGTTATGAAAGTCTCTAGAATTAATCGCCACATTTAGTAATGGTCAATTACTTTATACAGGATATTTGACACCAAAAGTATTTATTAAGTACATTTACGATCGGGAAATCTTTGTACAATATTGCAAGAAAACTGCACGTAATGTTTAAAGGAAAATAGGGTAGAGTATTTGACTGTTTGCCTTCTAACGACGATGAAACTAAGTTTAATTTGGCAGCTTGCCAGCTAAAATAAGGCACTGAACATAGCATTTTTCCCTGACTGTGGTTGTAAGAAGTAATATTATATATTGTTTAATGCCGGATACCGTAAGGCATACACCTTTATGAAATATGCAGTTATATATTTATTTCTGTAGATACCGCAAAAACTGATCTTCCTGCATGACGCAGTATTACCATCCTAATAATTTTATTTATTATCTGGGCCATTCCGGAGTCCATGTAGAAGATATCCATTATGTCCTTGACAAAACGATTTTGTGATTTGAAGTCATGTATCACGAAACTGGTGGAGACGTCCAGAAGAAACAGAATATTTACTGGCATGATGCAGTATATAAGGTAAACGTTGATTACCTTCCAGGCTTCTTACATAAAAGTATCCCTACAGGAATGAAATCTAGTAAGAATTGCCACATCCAAATATGTAGCAAGATAATGCTCGGATACAGATAATGATGTCCACATGTTGATGATCATCCAACCAAGATATTCACTGTGATAATGTAGAAAATGCATTAAGACAATTGCTTAAGAAACAAAAATAATTGTGAGATTATATCGAGAAATTTAACAAAACGTAAACTAAGTTCAATGCAAATATGGTTTGAATATTACTTCTATGTCCTTAAAGTACTAAAATGTAAAGAAAAGTGTTAATTAGTCGCACTACCAGGGAATTGTTTACCTATATGTACAATGAGCTGTATTTGTACAATGAGCTGTATTTGTACAATGAACTGTATTTGTACATCTACTAACCTGCCTGCTCTTGTGGCATTTATGAAGAAAGAAGAATCAAAGTTCTTTATGGCTACATGACATTGACTGGCATACTAATAACTAATTTGTGATGTCATGGTAGAAAATAACACCGAAAGTCTCAATTTTTTCAATTGCATTCTGACGTTACTTACATCGTTTTAACAAACCTACAAAAGTGCATTGCTATTGTGTGAAGAGCTTCAGGTGCCGTTAGTGGAACGAGCAAATAACACTTTAGAATCAAATCGTTTCAACTATATTCTTTGACTGTGGTACTAATATAACTTACATACTTTATAATTTTAAAACTTCATATCGATACTGGTACCATATTTAGCAGACTAGTTTTTATTTTAATTTATTCGTGATTAGCATAAGTAAATGTTATGTAGTATTTACTATTTTGCATATTAGTTAACTGCTAACACATGTTTCAAACATGACTGAAAGGAAAAGATTCAGGGATGTATCGATACCATCTGTCTCTCTGTCCCTCTGTAGATATATACTAAGTTTAATTTGTTCCTACTATTCTCACACTAATTAAAGGGCAAATCCTTCGACAAACATAGAAGCCTTCTGTGCTCTAATAGTTAGTAATTCTGTTCGTAAATACGTCCACACCACCAACTCCGATAATATCCGCATTTTCCGTTTTGCTTTATCCAGCACACTTAGGATTAGTTTAATCATGATATTATCCACAAAGTTTCTCCGAATTTGAGTTGTATAACAAGACGGACTACACAGGGTTCTCATAACGGTTCATTATGTTTTCGCGTTTGAAATAGGACAAATCAACTCCCCTAAAGTTCAATTGGACGAAGTATTGTCTTCGTTTATTTGATACGCTTTTTATTTACTTAGATATTTAAATCACAATAAAACGACACTCAACCCGCCTGAGAATGTCTTTGGCTTTTATGCAATCAAGTGAGATATCAGTCTGTTATTTATAAAGTTCAAGTAAAGCACCTCTTCCGCTTATTTTTTTCTCGTTTATTTAACCATTATCAATTATAATCTTTGCAAACCATTTGTGATGTGCATTAGTTCAGCTTGTAAGATGCCACATTAAACAAGTTTCGTGACCGTTACAATGCAAACAATTACCTACACTATCTTCCCTTTAAGTACGTTTTGATGTTAAATTGCAACATTGTTCTCAACTTGCTACCCCAAACATTACAGGAGATTAAATGATCACATTTATCGTAACATAAGTATACAAACAACATAAATTATATATAGATTGGCCAACAACAAGCACATTGCTAAGAAGCAAGTTAAATACTTAATAACAAACATATTTACAATTTGCCGAAGATCAATAAACATCATGACTCACGGTCGGTTCCATTTAACAGGAAAACCAATATTATCATATATTGGGCTTGAACAATATCATATATCGGAATACATAGACTCATTTTTAACACCTTTAGCCACACGACCTCCTTCTCACCAGAGATGCCACTGAGTTTCAGACAGAATTCCGTGCCAAAGCTCTTTGGTGACATTAGATGTAAAAAGTATTATATAAATAATTATAATGGGGATAGCTTGAACGAGGTTTGAAAATGTTTAAGTCTAATTAGTACCCTATTAGATCAGGTTTGGAGACGTTGTAAATTTGTTGTTGCAACACCACTACCTAATATATATATATATATATATATATATATATATATATATATATATATATATATATATATATATATATATATATATATCATTCTTACAATTCCAGAAACGTCACATACCGTGTCACTTGTAAGAAATGTAGTAAATAGTATGTAATACAAACAAGCCTTACACAAAGAGACACATTCACGAGATATTGATTGGAAATCAATCGTAAATCAGATAAAATAAGTTGTAATCGTTGTAATATCCCAGGGCAATATATATACCATTGGTCGGTCACTCCTATGGAAATGGTGGACCAGAAAGGCAAACTTACGAAAACTTAACAAAATTGAAAACTATTGGATACAGATATTATAACACGAAAGCAACCGAAGTAGCTAAACTGGTTAGAGTAGGGTACACTAAAATTAAATATGTTCAAACAAACCAAACCGGTGATTGTTTATTGTAAATATAAAAGGTTAGGTGATCAGATTGTCAGAAGCAAACCGAAGAGGGTAATAATGCGTTTAAGTCCAGAAAGATTTAAGTTATCGCAAAATCCTGATTCTAAATGACAACTCAGAACAAAAGGATTTAGGTAAATGTATTGTCAGGTTAAAGGGTGCAGGTAATTCTTCCTAGGCCACGTTATATTCACTGTAGGCATCGACATGGAAACCTAGCCAAATCAATAACCAACAATTCTAGGCCACATTATATCCACTTTAGTCATAGACATGGAAACCTAGCCAAATCCATATTCACCATTCCTAGGCCACATTATATCCACTTTAGGCATAGACATGGAAACCTAGCCAAATCAATAACCACCAATCCTAGGCCATATATGATTCGTGTACTAGACTCCCTGACTCTAACACCTAACTACATAGGCCGGAGCCGATTGGTCCATCATGATCGTATGATCGAAGCTATTTTGATTCTTAGCGTAAGTGGAGGAGAGCAGATAGTTCTTCTTACGCCAGAGGTAATTATTGTGTTCTAATCCGAAACCCTAACCCTAAAACCTACTATAGCCAGCGCTAGGTTATTTCACTCTTTCAAGATATATAAATCTAACCAAACCCCTTTCATAACACTAAAACCTAAACATGAATGGCAAATATAAACACGGATATGATCTCCTAGGGCTTTGTACTAAGACGTACAGATGACAAACCTTAGTGAAGCCCATTACTCCTGATGACTCAAGACCCCCACGCTGTGTGTAGTAAATTGTAAAAGGGTTTTACAAAGATATTTCCATTCTAATAAATAGCATATATATTATATATATATATATATATATATATATATATATATATATATATATATATATATATGTAAATGTATCATGTAGTTCAATAACATTTTCTAAATTTAATATCAGGCAGACAATATATTTCACAAGATTTTATTTTCAAAATTAAATATCAAAGTGATTATCGATTTTGGAAGATTTACAGGACTCCACTTCAGTTTTGTCTTATTTAAATATATATTTCATAAAGATCCTGCAAATTTTCAATGACACTGTTTCAAATAAAACCAGCAAAGAAATTTATCTGCCTTTTTCTAAGTAAATGTTATAAAGCCATCAGTGCATATATAATTGTATTGACACAAAGGGTCACTCAGGCCGAAGGATGAAAAGGTTCAGCAGCGGGTTAATGAATTAAAACCTGAAGACGAGAACTTTGGTACGGGACAACCATGCACATTAACATGGTTCATCTGAGGATGAATGGCTTATAGCCTACCCTTGACTTGATACCCTACCAGATAATTTTACCAATAACAGCATACATTGTCAACGTTTTGTTGACCCTTAGCAAGCGACTGGATATATAAACTAGACCAGCATAGATATCGCTTCAGACTACTTGGTCACCTGATCGTTTGACATTCATTGGATAGTATCAGTTTCTGCAGATCTTTGTGATAAGTACAGATTTATAATGTGTCGCTTTTGCATTCATTTATAACAATATATTTATATTTCAGTTTCATATTTTTGAATATCTGTAATACTAATTTCTCCCTTTCAGATCTTTAAATATCGTCTTAAGTAGTGTTGCATTGTTCAAAGTACTATTATTTCATTTTCAGGTACTTAAATATCTTTGTAAATTGTATTGTATTATTTTATACGTTGATAATAATAAATTTATATTGCACTCTCATGTGTATGGAAATGTTTCATTTCTTTATGCCTATTTTGTGGCATTCATGTGAAAGCTGTGTACTGTTTTACCAATTTTAGATTTTGCACAAATCTTTATTTTAACCAGAATTAGTGTTATTATATTTCTAGTTCAAAATTATCTGGTCATTTCTGATTATTTATTTTTAAATTTATGTAAATTGGTATGATCCTGCTTGCCTCATCCTAGTCTTCTATTGTGCCTCTAATGTGTTTCAATTAAGGTTGTTCACATCACGATGACACATTCATATATTAATATGTGTTGTTGAATCAGACTCGTAGATGTGTTCAAGCAATGGGAGTACATATACGTGTTATATATATATATATATATATATATATATATATATATATATATATATATATATATATATATATATATATATATATATATATATATATATATATATATATATATATATATATATATATATATATATATGTATATGTATATATATATATATATATATATATATATATATATATATATATATATATATATCACTAGTTTGGGATTATTTTAAAATTCAATGAAACTCAATGTGGCTTATATTATTGTGATAATCTACATTACTAGCACATTGCCACAATTCATTATATTGGTACATCATCACATTCAACATTAGAATTCGTTCAGAACACCATCGTAATACATTGGGAACATTCTATACTTTTGGACATGTGATTGAACTTTCAGTAACATTTAGAATTTAGCTCACAATACTTTAAGTTCAATTTAAATATTTCGCAATGTATTCTAGGGAAACGCATTATTTGATGTTTGCTAAACTTGGTGTTTTTCGCTCTTTTCTGGTATTTTCTTCGTGACTATAAATACACATCACATACATTTTGGACGCCACGTACAAATATAAAGTGTTATTTTCTGACGGTTAACACTACATGGGTTCTTTCTAATGAAGCTGTCTTATTCACGATTGCCATCTTTCATCCATGGAGTTACGTAACACATGTAAGCACTCTTATTTTCTTTATATAAATCGAAGTTACAAAGTTGTTTACTAATCTTAATGTTTCAAACATCATCCTAAATTTTAATTAGTTCGGACAAATATTCATAACACAGTGCAGATAAATTTAAAATCGTCAGCGTTTTTTGTAAAATTAAATAAAGACATTGTATCCCCTCTAGAACATAATTGGAATGTTTATGAATGAACTTACAATATTTTAATTAAATCCCAGATGCTTTTAAATGGTCTATCTCATGTCTAACTGTATATATTATTCCGACTGAAATACAGTAGTCTTGAATGTACTGGTCTATCTCATGTCTAACTGTATATACTATTCCGACTGAAATACAGTAGTCTTGAATGTACTGGTCCATCTCATGTCTAACTGTATAAACTATTCCGACTGAATTACAGTAGTCTTGAATGTACTGGTCTATCTCATGTCTAACTGTATGTACTATTCCGACTGAAATACAGTAGTCTTGAATGTACTGGTCTATCTCATGTCTAACTGTATGTACTATACCGACTGAAATACAGTAGTCTTGAATGTACTGGTCTATCTCATGTCTAACTGTATGTACTATTCCGACTGAAATACAGTAGTCTTGAATGTACTGGTCTATCTCATGTCTAACTGTATGTACTATTCCGACTGAAATACAGTAGTCTTGAATGTACTGGTCTATCTCATGTATAACTGTATATACTATTCCAACTGAAATACAGTAGTTTTGAATGTACTGGTCTATCTCATGTCTAACTGTATATACTATTCCGACTGAAATACAGTAGTCTTGAATGTACTGGTCTATCTCATGTCTAACTGTATATACTATTCCGACTGAAATACAGTAGTCTTGAATGTACTGGTCTATCTCATGTCTAACTGTACGTACTATTCCGACTGAAATACAGTAGTCTTGAATGTACTGGTCTATCTCATGTTTAACTGTATATACTATTCCGACTGAAATACAGTAGTCTTGAATGTACTGGTCTATCTCATGTCTAACTGTATATACTATTCCGACTGAAATACAGTAGTCTTGAATGTACTGGTCTATCTCATGTATAACTGTATATGCTATTCCGACTGAAATACAGTAGTCTTGAATGTACTGGTTTATCTCATGTCTACCTGTATACACTATTCCGACTGAAATACAGTAGTCTTGAATGTACTGGTCTATCTCATGTCTAACTGTATATACTATTCCGACTGAAATACAGTAGTCTTGAATGTACTGGTCTATCTCATGTTTAACTGTATATACTATTCCGACTGAAATACAGTAGTCTTGAATGTACTGGTCTATCTCATGTCTAACTGTATATACTATTCCGACTGAAATACAGTAGTCTTGAATGTACTGGTCTATCTCATATATAACTGTATATGCTATTCCGACTGAAATACAGTAGTCTTGAATGTACTGGTCTATCTCATGTATAACTGTATATGCTATTCCGACTGAAATGCAGTAGTCTTGAATGTACTGGTTTATCTCATGTCTACCTGTATATACTATTCCGACTGAAATGCAGTAGTCTTGAATGTACTGGTCTATCTCATGTCTAACTGTATATATTATTCCGACTGAAATACAGTAGTCTTGAATGTACTGGTCTATCTCATGTCTAACTGTATACAATATTCCGACTGAAATACAGTAGTCTTGAATGTACTTGGCTATCTCATGTCTAACTGTATGTACTATTCCGACTGAAATACAGTTGTGTTGAATGTAATGCGTTAACAGGTTTCTTCAGTTAGTTAACTTACCTATTGTCTTGATGTACTAGAATGATTCAATTAGTTAACTTACCTATTGTCTTGATCTACGAGAATGATTCATTTAGTTAACTTACCTATTGTATTGTTATACTAGAATGATTTAATTAGTTAACTTTCCTATTGTTGTTGTTGTTGTTGTGGGGTTTAACGCCATTTTTCAGCACACGATAGGCTATGTATGGCGTCCAGTATTAATGGTGGAGGAAGAACCCGGGAAAAACCCGGGAAAAACCACCGACCCACGAGAAGCTACTGGCAAGCATTCTCACATACCCACATTGACCGAATCCTAGACTCGAACCCACGCAGAGAGAAGTGAGATGGCAGTGATCCGTAACGGAGAGCGCTTTAGACCACTCGGCCACTCAGATACTCTCACTTACCTATTGTATTGATTTACTAGAATGATTCAATTAGTTAACTTACATATTGTCTTGATGTACTAGAATGATTCAATTAGTTAACGTACCTATTGTCTTGATGTAATAGAATGATTCAATTAGTTAACGTACATATTGTCTTGATGTACTAGAATGATTCAATTAGTTAACTTACCTATTGTCTTTATGTAATAGAACGATTCAATTAGGTAACTTACCTATTGTCTTGATGTACTAGGATGATTCAATCCAGAATGTATTTTGAATAAGTCCGCAATAGTCTTTGTATGTGATAATTAAATACCAAATAACATACAAACATTTCCTTTTACACAGGTACGATCCTTAAGAACGCTAAAGTAACGCTGTTAGATTGCTGACATTGCTGTTTAAACAATAATAACTTTGCAATTTCTGCAGTTAAAGAATAAACATTAACATACAAGTGCCAGAGATGTATATGATGTAAGTATATTGACTGTACTGGAAACTAAAATTATTGTGATTTATTAACATCTCAAAATGTATAGCTATAATTATTAAACAGAGAGAGATAGAGAAAGAGAGAGATAGCGGGCTGGAGAGAGAGAGAGAGAGAGAGATAGAGAGAGATAGAGAGAGAGAGAGAGAGAGAGAGCTTGCAATTAAAATAAGTAAACATGTCATGCTTTTGTACATACACCATTCATGATGTTATATATGTATATATATAATTTATATTTTGTAGTTGACCTTTTATCTGAGCATAGTGTTGTGTTGTGGTGAGTTATACAACATTATATGGTCCTACCTTAAGTCAAGTATGTAAACTCATTTACTGCTGGGACCCGATACAATTTCACAGAATTAAATATTTAAACTAAATTTTTAAATTGCAGATATGCGCAAAATGTTTGGACTAAATCACTACTGTGTGGAATCTGATTATTTATTTAAAGACATTTAGAATTATATCATTCTGATTTATCAAGGCTAATTTTACAACAGGGCTTTTGCTATTGAAATTCTTTCGAAACAGTATAATCTGTTCAGCTTGCCAAGAACAATTATAATTACATGGGATTTAAGTAATAATATTGTAAGTGTATGTTGAAGTGAAACTTTGTATACTAGGGAATACAGATGTTGAAGCTTACTAAATTTGGTGGCATAGCTGCTTTGTGTCACTTATTTTAAGACCATACAGTCGTAACACTATCCAACTATGAATATCTTTCAAACAGTCCAATGGAAGTAAGACTAACTAGGTTTATTTAAATGTAAACCGTATTCACGCATGTATACCGCCATGTATAACCATGTATAACCACAGCCGTACTGTCTTGACAAGGTGATTATATAAACCACACTATAAATATGATTATATAACCCACACAGTCAAGGTGATTACATAAACTACTATATAAATGTGATAATATAACCCATACAGTCAAGGTGATTACATAAACCACACTATATATGTGATTATATAATCCACACAGTCAAGGTGATTACATAAACTACTATATAAATGTAATTATATAACCCATACAGTCAAGGTGATTACATAAACCACACTATATGTGTGATGGTATAACCCACACAGTCAATGTCATTACATAAACCACACTATGCATATCATTATTTAATACACACTGTCAAGATGATTACATAAACCACACTATACACGTGATGATATAACCCACACAGTCAATGTCATTACATAAACCACACTAAGCATGTCAT
Source organism: Sinohyriopsis cumingii (assembly GCA_028554795.2). Classification (NCBI taxonomy): domain Eukaryota; kingdom Metazoa; phylum Mollusca; class Bivalvia; order Unionida; family Unionidae; genus Sinohyriopsis; species Sinohyriopsis cumingii. Next base: position 4,032,194 of record JAPYKE020000151.1, read on the forward strand.
TATTTCATACACACAGTCAAGGTGATAACATAATCCACACCATATATGTGATGGTATAACCCACACAGTCAATGTCATTACATAAACCACACTATGCATGTCATTATTTAACCCACACAGTCAAGGTGATTACATGAACCACACTATAAATGTGATTATATAACCCACACAGTCAAGGTGATTACATAAACCACACTATGCATGTCATTATATAACCCACACAGTCAATGTCATTACATAAACCACACTATGCATGTCATTATTTAATACACACAGTCAAGATGATTACATAAACCACACTATACACGTGATGATATAACCCACACAGTCAATGTCATTACATAAACCACACTATGCATGTCATTATTTCATACACACAGTCAAGGTGATTACATAAATCACACTATATATGTGATGGTATAACCCACACAGTCAATGTCATTACATAAACCACACTATGCATGTCATTATTTAACCCACACAGTCAAGGTGATTACATAAACGACACAATGCATGTCATTATATAACCCACACAGTCAAGGTGATTACATAAACCACACTATAAATGTGATTATATAACCCACACAATCAAGGTGATTACATACTATACACATAGTCACAGTAAATTTAAACGTTTCCTCAATGCCCATCTTAATAATTCAATCTGTACTGGAAATCGATAGCAGCTTTTGAGCAAAATATGTCAACAATATTTTTACATAACATTCCTTATTTATATCAAACAATTATTGCACCTCTGTTGTGATGATTGGGAATGTAAAGTATAATATCACCTCTGTTGTGATGATTGGGAATGTAATGTATAATATCACCTCTGTTGTGATGATTGTGAATGTAATGTATAATATCACCTCTGTTGTGATGATTGGGAATGTAATGTATAATATCACCTCTATTGTGATGATTGTGAATGTAAAGTATAATATCACCTCTGTTGTGATGATTGGGAATGTAAAGTATAATAACACCTCTATTGTGATGATTGGGAATGTAAAGTATAATATCACCTCTGTTGTGATGATTGTGAATCTAAAGTATAATAACACCTCTATTGTGATGATTGGGAATGTAATGTATAATATCACCTCTGTTGTGATGATTGGGAATGTAAAGTATAATATCGCCTCTGTTGTGATGATTGGGAATGTAAAGTATAATAACACCACTATTGTGATGATTGTGAATGTAAAGTATAATATCACCTCTGTTGTGATGATTGGGAATGTAAAGTATAATAACACCTCTATTGTGATGATTGGGAATGTAATGTATAATATCACCTCTGTTGTGATGATTGGGAATGTAAAGTATAATATCACCTCTGTTGTGATGATTGGGAATGTAAAGTATAATAACACCTCTATTGTGATGATTGTGAATGTAAAGTATAATATCACCTCTGTTGTGATGATTGGGAATGTAATGTATAATATCACCTCTATTGTGATGATTGTGAATGTAAAGTATAATAACACCTCTATTGTGATGATTGTGAATGTAAAGTATAATATCACCTCTGTTGTGATGATTGTGAATGTAAAGTATAATATCACCTCTGTTGTGATGATTGTGAATGTAAAGTATAATAACACCTCTATTGTGATGATTGTGAATGTAATGTATAATATCACCTCTATTGTGATGATTGGGAATGTAAAGTATAATATCACCTCTGTTGTGATGATTGGGAATGTAAAGTATAATATCACCTCTGTTGTGATGATTGGGAATGTAATGTATAATATCACCTCTGTTGTGATGATTGGGAATGTAATGTATAATATCACCTCTATTGTGACGATTGTGAATGTAATGTATAATATCACCTCTATTGTGACGATTGTGAATGTAAAGTATAATAACACCTCTATTGTGATGATTGTGAATGTAAAGTATAATATCACCTCTGTTGTGATGATTGTGAATGTAATGTATAATATCACCTCTATTGTGATGATTGTGAATGTAAAGTATAATAACACCTCTATTGTGATGATTGTGAATGTAATGTATAATATCACCTCTGTTGTGATGATTGGGAATGTAAAGTATAATATCGCCTCTGTTGTGATGATTGGGAATGTAAAGTATAATAACACCACTATTGTGATGATTGTGAATGTAAAGTATAATATCACCTCTGTTGTGATGATTGGGAATGTAAAGTATAATAACACCTCTATTGTGATGATTGGGAATGTAATGTATAATATCACCTCTGTTGTGATGATTGGGAATGTAAAGTATAATATCACCTCTGTTGTGATGATTGGGAATGTAAAGTATAATAACACCTCTATTGTGATGATTGTGAATGTAAAGTATAATATCACCTCTGTTGTGATGATTGGGAATGTAATGTATAATATCACCTCTATTGTGATGATTGTGAATGTAAAGTATAATAACACCTCTATTGTGATGATTGTGAATGTAAAGTATAATATCACCTCTGTTGTGATGATTGTGAATGTAAAGTATAATATCACCTCTGTTGTGATGATTGTGAATGTAAAGTATAATAACACCTCTATTGTGATGATTGGGAATGTAATGTATAATATCACCTCTATTGTGATGATTGGGAATGTAAAGTATAATATCACCTCTGTTGTGATGATTGGGAATGTAAAGTATAATATCACCTCTGTTGTGATGATTGGGAATGTAATGTATAATATCACCTCTGTTGTGATGATTGGGAATGTAATGTATAATATCACCTCTATTGTGACGATTGTGAATGTAATGTATAATATCACCTCTATTGTGACGATTGTGAATGTAAAGTATAATAACACCTCTATTGTGATGATTGTGAATGTAAAGTATAATATCACCTCTGTTGTGATGATTGTGAATGTAATGTATAATATCACCTCTATTGTGATGATTGTGAATGTAAAGTATAATAACACCTCTATTGTGATGATTGTGAATGTAAAGTATAATATCACCTCTGTTGTGATGATTGTGAATGTAAAGTATAATATCACCTCTGTTGTGATGATTGGGAATGTAATGTATAATATCACCTCTATTGTGATGATTGTAAATGTAAAGTATAATATCACCTCTGTTGTGATGATTGGGAATGTAAAGTATAATATCACCTCTACTGTGATGATTGGGAATGTAAAGTATAATATCACCTCTATTGTGATGATTGTGAATGTAATGTATAATATCACCTCTATTGTGATGATTGTGAATGTAAAGTATAATATCACCTCTGTTGTGATGATTGTGAATGTAATGTATAATATCACCTCTATTGTGATGATTGTGAATGTAAAGTATAATATCACCTCTGTTGTGATGATTGGGAATGTAATATATAATAACACCTCTATTGTGATGATTGTGAATGTAAAGTATAATATCACCTCTGTTGTGATGATTGGGAATGTAAAGTACAATAACACCTCTATTGTGACGATTGTGAATGTAATGTATAATATCACCTCTGTTGTGATGATTGGGAATGTAAAGTATAAAATCACCTCTGTTGTGATGATTGGGAATGTAATGTATAATATCACCTCTATTGTGATGATTGTGAATGTAAAGTATAATATCACCTCTGTTGTAATGATTGGGAATGTAAAGTATAATAACACCTCTATTGTGACGATTGTGAATGTAATGTATAATATCACCTCTGTTGTGATGATTGGGAATGTGAAGTATTATATCACCTCTGTTGTGATGATTGGGAATGTAATGTATAATATCACATCTATTGTGATGATTGTGAATGTAAAGTATAATATCCCCTCTGTTGTGATGATTGGGAATGTAAAGTATAATAACACCTCTATTGTGACGATTGTGAATGTAATGTATAATATCACCTCTGTTGTGACGATTGGGAATGTAAAGTATAATATCACCTCTGTTGTGATGATTGGGAATGTAATGTATAATATCACCTCTATTGTGATGATTGTGAATGTAATTTATAATATCACCTCTGTTGTGGTGATTGGGAATGTAAAGTATAATATCACCTCTGTTGTGATGATTGTGAATGTAATGTATAATATCACCTCTGTTGTGACGATTGGGAATGTAAAGTATAATATAACCTCTGTTGTGATGATTGGGAATGCAATGTATAATATCACCTCTATTGTGATGATTGTGAATGTAATGTATAATATCACCTCTATTGTGATGATTGTGAATGTAAAGTATAATATCACCTCTGTTGTGATGATTGTGAATGTAATGTATAATATCACCTCTATTGTGATGATTGTGAATGTAAAGTATAATATCACCTCTGTTGTGATGATTGGGAATGTAATGTATAATAACACCTCTATTGTGATGATTGTGAATGTAAAGTATAATATCACCTCTGTTGTGATGATTGGGAATGTAAAGTATAATAACACCTCTATTGTGACGATTGTGAATGTAATGTATAATATCACCTCTATTGTGATGATTGTCAATGTAATCTATAATATCACCTCTATTGTGATGATTGGGAATGTAATGTATAATATCACCTCTATTGTGATGATTGTGAATGTAATGTATAATATCACCTCTATTGTGATGATTGTGAATGTAATGTATAATATCACCTCTGTTGTGATGATTGGGAATGTAATGTGTAATATCACCTCTGTTGTGATGATTGGGAATGTAATGTATAATATCACCTCTATTGTGATGATTGTGAATGTAAAGTATAATATCACCTCTATTGTGATGATTGGGAATGTAAAGTATAATATCACCTCTGTTGTGATGATTGTGAATGTAATGTATAATATCACCTCTATTGTGATGATTGGGAATGTAATGTATAATATCACCTCTGTTGTGATGATTGGGAATGTAATGTGTAATATCACCTCTGTTGTGATGATTGGGAATGTAATGTATAATATCACCTATATTGTGATGATTGTGAATGTAAAGTATAATATCACCTCTATTGTGATGATTGGGAATGTAAAGTATAATATCACCTCTGTTGTGATGATTGGGAATGTAATGTATAATATCACCTCTATTGTGATGATTGGGAATGTAAAGTTAATATCACCGCTGTTGTGATGATTGGGAATGTAAAGTATAATAACACCTCTATTGTGATGATTGTGAATGTAATGTATAATATCACCGGTGTTGTGATGATTGTGAATGTAAAGTATAATAACACCTCTATTGTGATGATTGTGAATGTAAAGTATAATATCACCTCTGTTGTGATGATTGTGAATGTAAAGTATAATATCACCTCTGTTGTGATGATTGGGAATGTAATGTATAATATCACCTCTATTGTGATGATTGGGAATGTAAAGTTAATATCACCGCTGTTGTGATGATTGGGAATGTAATGTATAATATCACCTCTATTGTGATGATTGTGAATGTAAAGTATAATATCACCTCTCTTGTGATGATTGGGAATGTAAAGTATAATATCACCTCTATTGTGATGATTGTGAATGTAAAGTATAATATCACCTCTGCTGTGATGATTGTGAATGTAAAGTATAATATCACCTCTGTTGTGATGATTGGGAATGTAATGTATAATATCACCTCTATTGTGATGATTGTGAATGTAAAGTATAATATCACCTCTGTTGTGATGATTGGGAATGTAAAGTATAATATCAATTCTATTGTGATGATTGTGAATGTAAAGTATAATATCACCTCTGTTGTGATGATTGGGAATGTAAAGTATAATAACATCTCTATTGTGACGATTGTGAATGTAATGTATAAGATCACCTCTGTTGTGATGATTGGGAATGTAAAGTATAATATCACCTCTGTTGTGATGATTGGGAATGTAATGTATAATATCACCTCTGTTGTGATGATTGTGAATGTAAAGTATAATATCACCTCTGTTGTGATGATTGAGAATGTAAAGTATAATAACACCTCTATTGTGACGATTGTGAATGTAATGTATAATATCACCTCTGTTGTGACGATTGGGAATGTAAAGTATAATATCACCTCTGTTGTGATGATTGGGAATGTAATGTATAATATCACCTCTATTGTGATGATTGGGAATGTAATGTATAATATCACCTCTGTTGTGATGATTGGGAATGTAAAGTATAATATCACCTCTGTTGTGATGATTGGGAATGTAATGTATAATATCACCTCTGTTGTGATGATTGGGAATGTAAAGTATAATATCACCTCTGTTGTGATGATTGTGAATGTAAAGTATAATATCACCTCTGTTGTGATGATTGGGAATGTAAAGTACAATATCACCTCTATTGTGATGATTGGGAATGTAAAGTATAATATCACCTCTATTGTGATGATTGTGAATGTAATGTATAATATCACCTCTATTGTGATGATTGTGAATGTAATGTATAATATCACCTCTATTGTGATGATTGTGAATGTAATGTATAATAACACCTCTATTGTGATGATTGTGAATGTAATGTATAATATCACCTCAATTGTGATGATTGGGAATGTAATGTATAATATCACCTCTGTTGTGATGATTGGGAATGTAATGTGTAATATCACCTCTGTTGTGATGATTGGGAATGTAATGTATAATATCACCTCTATTGTGATGATTGTGAATGTAAAGTATAATATCACCTCTATTGTGATGATTGGGAATGTAAAGTATAATATCACCTCTGTTGTGATGATTGGGAATGTAATGTATAATAACACCTCTATTGTGACGATTGTGAATATAAAGTATAATATCACCTCTGTTGTGACGATTGGGAATGTAAAGTATAATAACACCTCTATTGTGAAGATTGGGAATGTAAAGTATAATATCACCTCTGTTGTGATGATTGTGAATGTAAAGTATAATATCACCTCTATTGTGATGATTGGGAATGTAAAGTATAATAACACCTCTATTGTGATGATTGTGAATGTAAAGTATAATAACACCTCTATTGTGATGATTGTGAATGTAAAGTATAATATCACCTCTGTTGTGATGATTGGGAATGTAAAGTATAATATCACCTCTGTTGTGATGATTGTGAATCTAATGTATAATATCACCTCTGTTGTGATGATTGGGAATGTAATGTATAATATCACCTCTGTTGTGATGATTGTGAATGTAAAGTATAATATCACCTCTATTGTGATGATTGTGATTGTAAAGTATAATATCACCTCTTTTGTGATGATTGGGAATGTAAAGTATAATATGACCTCTATTGTGATGATTGTGAATGTAAAGTATAATATCACCTCTGTTGTGATGATTGGGAATGTAATATATAATAACACCTCTATTGTGATGATTGTGAATGTAAAGTATCATATCACCTCTGTTGTGATGATTGGGAATGTAAAGTATAATATCACCTCTGTTGTGATGATTGTGAATGTAAAGTATAATAACACCTCTATTGTCATGATTGTGAATGTAAAGTATAATATCACCTCTGTTGTGATGATTGGGAATGTAAAGTATAATAACACCTCTATTGTGATGATTGTGAATGTAATGTATAATATCACCTTTGTTGTGATGATTGGGAATGTAAAGTATAATATCACCTCTGTTGTGATGATTGGGAATGTAATGTATAATAACACCTCTATTGTGATGATTGTGAATGTAAAGTATAATATCACCTCTGTTGTGATGATTGGGAATGTAAAGTATAATAACACCTCTATTGTGACGATTGTGAATGTAATGTATAATATCACCTCTGTTGTGATGATTGGGAATGTAAAGTATAATATCACCTCTGTTGTGATGATTGGGAATGTAATGTATAATATCACCTCTATTGTGATGATTGTGAATGTAAAGTATAATATCACCTCTGTTGTGATGATTGGGAATGTAAAGTATAATAACACCTCTATTGTGACGATTGTGAATGTAATGTATAATATCACCTCTGTTGTGATGATTGGGAATGTAAAGTATAATATCACCTCTGTTGTGATGATTGGGAATGTAATGTATAATATCACCTCTATTGTGATGATTGTGAATGTAATGTATAATATCACCTCTGTTGTGATGATTGGGAATGTAAAGTATAATATCACCTCTGTTGTGATGATTGGGAATGTAATGTATAATATCACCTCTATTGTGATGATTGTGAATGTAAAGTATAATATCACCTCTGTTGTGATGATTGGGAATGTAAAGTATAATAACACCTCTATTGTGACGATTGGGAATGTAAAGTATAATATCACCTCTGTTGTGATGATTGGGAATGTAAAGTATAATATTACCTCTATTGTGATGATTGTGAATGTAAAGTATAATATCACCTCTGTTGTGATGATTGGAAGTGTAAAGTATAATATTACCTCTATTGTGATGATTGTGAAGGTAAAGTATAATATCACCTCTGTTGTGATGATTGTGAATGTAAAGTATAATATCACCTCTGTTGTGATGATTGTGAATGTAAAGTATAATAACACCTCTATTGTGATGATTGTGAATGTAATGTATAATATCACCTCTATTGTGATGATTGGGAATGTAAAGTATAATATCACCTCTGTTGTGATGATTGGGAATGTAAAGTATAATATTACCTCTATTGTGATGATTGTGAATGTAAAGTATAATATCACCTCTGTTGTGATGATTGGAAGTGTAAAGTATAATATTACCTCTATTGTGATGATTGTGAATGTAAAGTATAATATCACCTCTGTTGTGATGATTGTGAATGTAAAGTATAATATCACCTCTGTTGTGATGATTGTGAATGTAAAGTATAATAACACCCCTATTGTGATGATTGTGAATGTAATGTATAATATCACCTCTATTGTGATGATTGGGAATGTAAAGTATAATATCACCTCTGTTGTGATGATTGGGAATGTAAAGTATAATATCACCTCTATTGTGATGATTGTGAATGTAAAGTATAATATCACCTCTGCTGTGATGATTGCAAATGTAAAGTATAATAACACCTCTATTGTGACGATTGTGAATGTAATGTATAATATCACCTCTATTGTGATGATTGTCAATGTAATCTATAATATCACCTCTATTGTGATGATTGGGAATGTAATGTATAATATCACCTCTATTGTGATGATTGTGAATGTAATGTATAATATCACCTCTATTGTGATGATTGGGAATGTAATGTATAATATCACCTCTGTTGTGATGATTGGGAATGTAATGTTTAATATCACCTCTGTTGTGATGATTGGGAATGTAATGTATAATATCACCTCTATTGTGATGATTGTGAATGTAAAGTATAATATCACCTCTATTGTGATGATTGGGAATGTAAAGTATAATATCACCTCTGTTGTGATGATTGTGAATGTAATGTATAATATCACCTCTATTGTGATGATTGGGAATGTAATGTATAATATCACCTCTGTTGTGATGATTGGGAATGTAATGTGTAATATCACCTCTGTTGTGATGATTGGGAATGTAATGTATAATATCACCTATATTGTGATGATTGTGAATGTAAAGTATAATATCACCTCTATTGTGATGATTGGGAATGTAAAGTATAATATCACCTCTGTTGTGATGATTGGGAATGTAATGTATAATATCACCCCTATTGTGATGATTGGGAATGTAAAGTTAATATCACCGCTGTTGTGATGATTGGGAATGTAAAGTATAATAACACCTCTATTGTGATGATTGTGAATGTAATGTATAATATCACCGGTGTTGTGATGATTGTGAATGTAAAGTATAATAACACCTCTATTGTGATGATTGTGAATGTAAAGTATAATATCACCTCTGTTGTGATGATTGTGAATGTAAAGTATAATATCACCTCTGTTGTGATGATTGGGAATGTAATGTATAATATCACCTCTATTGTGATGATTGGGAATGTAAAGTTAATATCACCGCTGTTGTGATGATTGGGAATGTAATGTATAATATCACCTCTATTGTGATGATTGTGAATGTAAAGTATAATATCACCTCTGTTGTGATGATTGGGAATGTAAAGTATAATATCACCTCTATTGTGATGATTGTGAATGTAAAGTATAATATCACCTCTGCTGTGATGATTGTGAATGTAAAGTATAATATCACCTCTGTTGTGATGATTGGGAATGTAATGTATAATATCACCTCTATTGTGATGATTGTGAATGTAAAGTATAATATCACCTCTGTTGTGATGATAGTGAATGTAAAGTATAATATCACCTCTATTGTGATGATTGTGAATGTAAAGTATAATATCACCTCTGTTGTGATGATTGGGAATGTAAAGTATAATAACATCTCTATTGTGACGATTGTGAATGTAATGTATAATATCACCTCTGTTGTGATGATTGGGAATGTAAAGTATAATATCACCTCTGTTGTGATGATTGGGAATGTAATGTATAATATCACCTCTGTTGTGATGATTGTGAATGTAAAGTATAATATCACCTCTGTTGTGATGATTGAGAATGTAAAGTATAATAACACCTCTATTGTGACGATTGTAAATGTAATGTATAATATCACCTCTGTTGTGACGATTGGGAATGTAAAGTATAATATCACCTCTGTTGTGATGATTGGGAATGTAATGTATAATATCACCTCTATTGTGATGATTGTGAATGTAATGTATAATATCACCTCTGTTGTGATGATTGGGAATGTAAAGTATAATATCACCTCTGTTGTGATGATTGGGAATGTAATGTATAATATCACCTCTGTTGTGATGATTGGGAATGTAAAGTATAATATCACCTCTGTTGTGATGATTGTGAATGTAAAGTATAATATCACCTCTGTTGTGATGATTGGGAATGTAAAGTACAATATCACCTCTATTGTGATGATTGGGAATGTAAAGTATAATATCACCTCTATTGTGATGATTGTGAATGTAATGTATAATATCACCTCTATTGTGATGATTGTGAATGTAATGTATAATATCACCTCTATTGTGATGATTGTGAATGTAATGTATAATAACACCTCTATTGTGATGATTGTGAATGTAATGTATAATATCACCTCAATTGTGATGATTGGGAATGTAATGTATAATATCACCTCTGTTGTGATGATTGGGAATGTAATGTGTAATATCACCTCTGTTGTGATGATTGGGAATGTAATGTATAATATCACCTCTATTGTGATGATTGTGAATGTAAAGTATAATATCACCTCTATTGTGATGATTGGGAATGTAAAGTATAATATCACCTCTGTTGTGATGATTGGGAATGTAATGTATAATAACACCTCTATTGTGACGATTGTGAATATAAAGTATAATATCACCTCTGTTGTGACGATTGGGAATGTAAAGTATAATAACACCTCTATTGTGAAGATTGGGAATGTAAAGTATAATATCACCTCTGTTGTGATGATTGTGAATGTAAAGTATAATATCACCTCTATTGTGATGATTGTGATTGTAAAGTATAATATCACCTCTGTTGTGATGATTGGGAATGTAAAGTATAATATGACCTCTATTGTGATGATTGTGAATGTAAAGTATAATATCACCTCTGTTGTGATGATTGGGAATGTAATATATAATAACACCTCTATTGTGATGATTGTGAATGTAAAGTATAATATCACCTCTGTTGTGATGATTGGGAATGTAAAGTATAATATCACCTCTGTTGTGATGATTGTGAATGTAAAGTATAATAACACCTCTATTGTCATGATTGTGAATGTAAAGTATAATATCACCTCTGTTGTGATGATTGGGAATGTAAAGTATAATAACACCTCTATTGTGATGATTGTGAATGTAATGTATAATATCACCTTTGTTGTGATGATTGGGAATGTAAAGTATAATATCACCTCTGTTGTGATGATTGGGAATGTAATGTATAATAACACCTCTATTGTGATGATTGTGAATGTAAAGTATAATATCACCTCTGTTGTGATGATTGGGAATGTAAAGTATAATAACACCTCTATTGTGACGATTGTGAATGTAATGTATAATATCACCTCTGTTGTGATGATTGGGAATGTAAAGTATAATATCACCTCTGTTGTGATGATTGGGAATGTAATGTATAATATCACCTCTATTGTGATGATTGTGAATGTAAAGTATAATATCACCTCTGTTGTGATGATTGGGAATGTAAAGTATAATAACACCTCTATTGTGACGATTGTGAATGTAATGTATAATATCACCTCTGTTGTGATGATTGGGAATGTAAAGTATAATATCACCTCTGTTGTGATGATTGGGAATGTAATGTATAATATCACCTCTATTGTGATGATTGTGAATGTAATGTATAATATCACCTCTGTTGTGATGATTGGGAATGTAAAGTATAATATCACCTCTGTTGTGATGATTGGGAATGTAATGTATAATATCACCTCTATTGTGATGATTGTGAATGTAAAGTATAATATCACCTCTGTTGTGATGATTGGGAATGTAAAGTATAATAACACCTCTATTGTGACGATTGGGAATGTAAAGTATAATATCACCTCTGTTGTGATGATTGGGAATGTAAAGTATAATATTACCTCTATTGTGATGATTGTGAATGTAAAGTATAATATCACCTCTGTTGTGATGATTGGAAGTGTAAAGTATAATATTACCTCTATTGTGATGATTGTGAAGGTAAAGTATAATATCACCTCTGTTGTGATGATTGTGAATGTAAAGTATAATATCACCTCTGTTGTGATGATTGTGAATGTAAAGTATAATAACACCTCTATTGTGATGATTGTGAATGTAATGTATAATATCACCTCTATTGTGATGATTGGGAATGTAAAGTATAATATCACCTCTGTTGTGATGATTGGGAATGTAAAGTATAATATTACCTCTATTGTGATGATTGTGAATGTAAAGTATAATATCACCTCTGTTGTGATGATTGGAAGTGTAAAGTATAATATTACCTCTATTGTGATGATTGTGAATGTAAAGTATAATATCACCTCTGTTGTGATGATTGTGAATGTAAAGTATAATATCACCTCTGTTGTGATGATTGTGAATGTAAAGTATAATAACACCCCTATTGTGATGATTGTGAATGTAATGTATAATATCACCTCTATTGTGATGATTGGGAATGTAAAGTATAATATCACCTCTGTTGTGATGATTGGGAATGTAAAGTATAATATCACCTCTATTGTGATGATTGTGAATGTAAAGTATAATATCACCTCTGCTGTGATGATTGGAAATGTAAAGTATAATAACACCTCTATTGTGACGATTGTGAATGTAATGTATAATATCACCTCTATTGTGATGATTGTCAATGTAATCTATAATATCACCTCTATTGTGATGATTGGGAATGTAATGTATAATATCACCTCTATTGTGATGATTGTGAATGTAATGTATAATATCACCTCTATTGTGATGATTGGGAATGTAATGTATAATATCACCTCTGTTGTGATGATTGGGAATGTAATGTTTAATATCACCTCTGTTGTGATGATTGGGAATGTAATGTATAATATCACCTCTATTGTGATGATTGTGAATGTAAAGTATAATATCACCTCTATTGTGATGATTGGGAATGTAAAGTATAATATCACCTCTGTTGTGATGATTGTGAATGTAATGTATAATATCACCTCTATTGTGATGATTGGGAATGTAATGTATAATATCACCTCTGTTGTGATGATTGGGAATGTAATGTGTAATATCACCTCTGTTGTGATGATTGGGAATGTAATGTATAATATCACCTATATTTTGATGATTGTGAATGTAAAGTATAATATCACCTCTATTGTGATGATTGGGAATGTAAAGTATAATATCACCTCTGTTGTGATGATTGGGAATGTAATGTATAATATCACCCCTATTGTGATGATTGGGAATGTAAAGTTAATATCACCGCTGTTGTGATGATTGGGAATGTAAAGTATAATAACACCTCTATTGTGATGATTGTGAATGTAATGTATAATATCACCGGTGTTGTGATGATTGTGAATGTAAAGTATAATAACACCTCTATTGTGATGATTGTGAATGTAAAGTATAATATCACCTCTGTTGTGATGATTGTGAATGTAAAGTATAATATCACCTCTGTTGTGATGATTGGGAATGTAATGTATAATATCACCTCTATTGTGATGATTGGGAATGTAAAGTTAATATCACCGCTGTTGTGATGATTGGGAATGTAATGTATAATATCACCTCTATTGTGATGATTGTGAATGTAAAGTATAATATCACCTCTGTTGTGATGATTGGGAATGTAAAGTATAATATCACCTCTATTGTGATGATTGTGAATGTAAAGTATAATATCACCTCTGCTGTGATGATTGTGAATGTAAAGTATAATATCACCTCTGTTGTGATGATTGGGAATGTAATGTATAATATCACCTCTATTGTGATGATTGTGAATGTAAAGTATAATATCACCTCTGTTGTGATGATTGTGAATGTAAAGTATAATATCACCTCTATTGTGATGATTGTGAATGTAAAGTATAATATCACCTCTGTTGTGATGATTGGGAATGTAAAGTATAATAACATCTCTATTGTGACGATTGTGAATGTAATGTATAATATCACCTCTGTTGTGATGATTGGGAATGTAAAGTATAATATCACCTCTGTTGTGATGATTGGGAATGTAATGTATAATATCACCTCTGTTGTGATGATTGTGAATGTAAAGTATAATATCACCTCTGTTGTGATGATTGAGAATGTAAAGTATAATAACACCTCTATTGTGACGATTGTAAATGTAATGTATAATATCACCTCTGTTGTGACGATTGGGAATGTAAAGTATAATATCACCTCTGTTGTGATGATTGGGAATGTAATGTATAATATCACCTCTATTGTGATGATTGTGAATGTAATGTATAATATCACCTCTGTTGTGATGATTGGGAATGTAAAGTATAATATCACCTCTGTTGTGATGATTGGGAATGTAATGTATAATATCACCTCTGTTGTGATGATTGGGAATGTAAAGTATAATATCACCTCTGTTGTGATGATTGTGAATGTAAAGTATAATATCACCTCTGTTGTGATGATTGGGAATGTAAAGTACAATATCACCTCTATTGTGATGATTGGGAATGTAAAGTATAATATCACCTCTATTGTGATGATTGTGAATGTAATGTATAATATCACCTCTATTGTGATGATTGTGAATGTAATGTATAATATCACCTCTATTGTGATGATTGTGAATGTAATGTATAATAACACCTCTATTGTGA